>JBAGBL010000074.1:0-345995 GCA_036873955.1 Mergus octosetaceus
TCTGAGAGGAATTGAAAATATGATCCCAGAAATCACGTACAGAGCCCCTTTCACCCATCAAAAATTACCATGAAAGGAAGCCTTTGGGTACAACTGAACTCCCCAGGGGAGCCTTTACGCAGCCCCCCATGCAACTGGACTCTCTGTGTTCGCTCTTTCTGAACAACCCTAAATTCATCCCTTCCCTTAATGTGAGAGGAATTTAAAATAGGACACCAGAAAACGCATCCAAAGCCCCTTTCACCCTTCAAAAATTTCCCTAAAAGGAAGCCTTTGGGTACAACTGAACTCCCCAGGGGAGCCTTTACGCAGCCCCACATGCAACTGGACTCTCTGTGTTCGCTCTTTCTGAACAACCCTAAATTCATCCCTTCCCTTAATGTGAGAGGAATTTAAAATAGGACACCAGAAAACGCATCCAAAGCCCCTTTCACCCATCAAAAATCGCCCCCAAAGGAAGCCTTTGGGTACAACTGAACTCCCCAGGGGAGCCTTAACGCAGTCCCACATGCAACCGGACTCTCTGTGTTCGCTCTTTCTGAACAACCCTAAATACATCCCTTCCGTTAATGTGAGAGGAATTTAAAAGAGGACACCAGAAAACGCATACAAAGCCCCTTTCACCCATCAAAAATCGCCCCCAAAGGAAGCCTTTGGGTACAACTGAACATCCCAGGGGAGCCTTTACGCAGCCCCACATGCAACCGGACTCTCTGTGTTCGCTCTTTCTGAACAACCCTAAATACATCCCTTCTCGGAATGTGACAGGAATTTAAAATAGGACCCCAGAAAACGCATACAAAGCCCCTTTCACCCATCAAAAATTACCCTGAAAGGAAGCCTTTGGGTACAGCTCAATTACCCAGGGGAACCTTTACGCAGCCCCACATGCAACTGGACTCTCTGTGTTCGCTCTTTCTGAACAATCCTAAATTCATGCCTAACCGGAATCTGAGAGGAATTGAAAATATGACCCCAGAAATCACGTAGAGAGCCCCTTTCACCCATCAAAAATTACCCTGAAAGGAAGCCTTTGGGTACAACTGAACTCCCCAGGGTAGCCTTTACGCAGCCCCATATGCAACTGGACTCTATGTGTTCGCTCTTTCTGAACAACCCTAAATTCATCCCTTCCCTTAATGTGAGAAGAATTGTAAATAGGACCCCAGAAATCACGTAGAGAGCCCCTTTCACCCATCAAAAATTACCCTGAAAGGAAGCCTTTGGGTACAACTGAACTCCCCAGGGTAGCCTTTACGCAGCCCCACATGCAACTGGACTCTCTGTGTTCGCTCTTTCTGAACAACCCCAAATATCTCCCTACCTGGAATCTGAGAGGAATTGAAAATAGGACCCCAGAAAACGCGTACAGAGCCCCTTACGCACATCAAAAATTGCCCCCAAAGGAAGCCTTTGGGTACAACTGAACGCCCCAGGGGAGCCTTTACGCAGCCCTACATGCAACTGGACTCTCAGTGTTAACTCTCTTAAAAACAAAAAAGTACATCCCTACCCGGAATCTGAGAGGAATTGAAAATAGGACCCCAGAAATCGCGTACAGAGCCCCTTTCAACCATCAAAAATTGCCCAAAAAGCAAGCCTTTGGGTACAACTGAACTGCCCAGGGGAGCCTTTACGCAGCCTCACATGCAACTGGACTCTCTGTGTTCGCTCTTTCTGAACAACCGTAAATACAGTTCTACACGGAATCTCAGAGGAATTGAAAAGAGGACCGCAGAAAACGTGTACAAGGCCCATTTTGGCCATCAAAAATTGTCCCCAAAGGAAGACTTTGGGTACAACTGTACTCCCGGGGGGAGCCTTTACGCAGCCCCACATGCAACTGGACTCTCTGTGTTCGCTCTTTCTGAACAACCCTAAATATATCCCTACCCGGAATCTGAGAGGAATTGAAAATAGGACCCCAGAAAATATATACAAGGCGCTTTTTTGCCAATCAAAAATTGCCCCCAAAGGAAGCCTTTGGGTACAACTGAACTCCCCAGGGGAGCCTTTACGCAGCCCCACATGCAACTGGACTCTCTGTGTTCACTCTTTATGAACAACCCTAAATACATCCCTTCTCGGAATCTGAGAGGAATTGAAAATAGGACCCCAGAAAATGCGTACAAGGCCCATTTTGCCCATTAAAAATTGCCCCCAAAGGAAGCCTTTCGGTACAACTGAACTCCCCAGGGGAGCCTTTACGCAGCCCCACATGCAACTGGACTCTCTGTGTTCCCTCTTTCTGAAGAACCCTAAATACATCCCTAACCGGAATCTGAGAGGAATTGCAAATAGGACCCCAGTAATAGCGTACAGAGCCCCTTCCGCACATCAAAAATTGCCCCCAAAGGAAGCCTTTGGGTACAACTGAACTCCCCAGGGGAGCCTTTACCAAGCCCGACATGCAACTGGACTGTGTTCACTCTTTCTTAAAAACCCTAAATACATCCCTACCCGGAATCAGAGAGGAAATGAAAATAGGACCATAGAAAACGCGTACAGAACCCCTTTCAACCATCAAAAATGCCCCCAAAGGAAGCCTTTGGGTACAACTGAACTCCCCAGGGGAGCCTTTACGCAGACCCACATGCAACTGGACTCTCTGTGTTCACACTTTATGAACAACCCTAAATACATCCCTACCCGGAATCTGAGAGGAATTGAAAATAGGACCCCAGAAAATGCGTAAAAGGCCCATTTTGCCCATTAAAAATTGCCCCCAAAGGAAGCCTTTCGGTACAACTGAACTCCCCAGGGGAGCCTTTACGCAGCCCCATATGCAACTGGACTCTATGTGTTCGCTCTTTCTGAACAATCGTAAATAAATCCTAAGTACATCCCTACCCGGAATCTGAGAGAAATGAAAATAGGACCCCAGAAAACGCGTACTGAGCCCTTTTCACCCATCAAAAATTGCCCCCAAAGTTAGCCTTCGGGTACAACT
This sequence comes from Mergus octosetaceus, assembly GCA_036873955.1. Classification (NCBI taxonomy): domain Eukaryota; kingdom Metazoa; phylum Chordata; class Aves; order Anseriformes; family Anatidae; genus Mergus; species Mergus octosetaceus. The sequence goes on from JBAGBL010000074.1 coordinate 2,951, forward strand.
GTACTCAACAAGGGGAGCCTTTACGCAGCCCCACATGCAACTGGACTCTCTGTGTTCGCTCTTTCTGAACAACCCCAAATATCTCCCTACCTGGAATCTGAGAGGAATTGAAAATAGGACCCCAGAAAACGCGTACAGAGCCCCTTACGCACATCAAAAATTGCCCCCAAAGGAAGCCTTTGGGTACAACTGAACGCCCCAGGGGAGCCCTTACGCAGCCCCACATGCAACTGGACTCTCTGTGTTAACTCTCTTAAAAACAAAAAACTACATCCCTACCCGGAATCTGAGAGGAATTGAAAATAGTACCCCAGAAATCGCGTACAGAGCCCCTTTCAACCATCAAAAATTGCCCAAAAAGCAAGCCTTTGGGTACAACTGAACTGCCCAGGGGAGCCTTTACGCAGCCTCACATGCAACTGGACTCTCTGTGTTCGCTCTTTCTGAACAACCGTAAATACAGTTCTACCCGGAATCTCAGAGGAATTGAAAATAGGACCGCAGAAAACGTGTACAAGGCCCATTTTGGCCATCAAAAATTGCCCCCAAAGGAAGACTTTGGGTACAACTGTACTCCCCGGGGGAGCCTTTACGCAGCCCCACATGCAACTGGACTCTCTGTGTTCGCTCTTTCTGAACAACCCTAAATACATCCCTTCTCGGAATCTGAGAGGAATTGAAAATAGGACCCCAGAAAACGCGTACAGAGCCCCTTACGCACATCAAAAATTGCCCCCAAAGGAAGCCTTTGGGTACAACTGAACGCCCCAGGGGAGCCCTTACGCAGCCCCACATGCAACTGGACTCTCTGTGTTAACTCTCTTAAAAACAAAAAAGTACATCCCTACCCGGAATCTGAGAGGAATTGAAAATAGGACCCCAGAAATCGCGTACAGAGCCCCTTTCAACCATCAAAAATTGCCCAAAAAGCAAGCCTTTGGGTACAACTGAACTGCCCAGGGGAGCCTTTACGCAGCCCCACATGCAACCGGACTCTCTGTGTTCGCTCTTTCTGAACAACCCTAAATACATCCCTTCTCGGAATGTGACAGGAATTTAAAATAGGACCCCAGAAAACGCATACAAAGCCCCTTTCACCCATCAAAAATTACCCTGAAAGGAAGCCTTTGGGTACAGCTCAATTACCCAGGGGAACCTTTACGCAGCCCCACATGCAACTGGACTCTCTGTGTTCGCTCTTTCTGAACAATCCTAAATTCATGCCTAACCGGAATCTGAGAGGAATTGAAAATATGACCCCAGAAATCACGTAGAGAGCCCCTTTCACCCATCAAAAATTACCCTGAAAGGAAGCCTTTGGGTACAACTGAACTCCCCAGGGTAGCCTTTACGCAGCCCCACATGCAACTGGACTCTCTGTGTTCGCTCTTTCTGAACAACCCTAAATTCATCCCTTCCCTTAATGTGAGAAGAATTGTAAATAGGACCCCAGAAATCACGTAGAGAGCCCCTTTCACCCATCAAAAATTACCCTGAAAGGAAGCCTTTGGGTACAACTGAACTCCCCAGGGTAGCCTTTACGCAGCCCCACATGCAACTGGACTCTCTGTGTTCGCTCTTTCTGAACAACCCCAAATATCTCCCTACCTGGAATCTGAGAGGAATTGAAAATAGGACCCCAGAAAACGCGTACAGAGCCCCTTACGCACATCAAAAATTGCCCCCAAAGGAAGCCTTTGGGTACAACTGAACGCCCCAGGGGAGCCTTTACGCAGCCCTACATGCAACTGGACTCTCAGTGTTAACTCTCTTAAAAACAAAAAAGTACATCCCTACCCGGAATCTGAGAGGAATTGAAAATAGGACCCCAGAAATCGCGTACAGAGCCCCTTTCAACCATCAAAAATTGCCCAAAAAGCAAGCCTTTGGGTACAACTGAACTGCCCAGGGGAGCCTTTACGCAGCCTCACATGCAACTGGACTCTCTGTGTTCGCTCTTTCTGAACAACCGTAAATACAGTTCTACACGGAATCTCAGAGGAATTGAAAAGAGGACCGCAGAAAACGTGTACAAGGCCCATTTTGGCCATCAAAAATTGTCCCCAAAGGAAGACTTTGGGTACAACTGTACTCCCGGGGGGAGCCTTTACGCAGCCCCACATGCAACTGGACTCTCTGTGTTCGCTCTTTCTGAACAACCCTAAATATATCCCTACCCGGAATCTGAGAGGAATTGAAAATAGGACCCCAGAAAATATATACAAGGCGCTTTTTTGCCAATCAAAAATTGCCCCCAAAGGAAGCCTTTGGGTACAACTGAACTCCCCAGGGGAGCCTTTACGCAGCCCCACATGCAACTGGACTCTCTGTGTTCACTCTTTATGAACAACCCTAAATACATCCCTTCTCGGAATCTGAGAGGAATTGAAAATAGGACCCCAGAAAATGCGTACAAGGCCCATTTTGCCCATTAAAAATTGCCCCCAAAGGAAGCCTTTCGGTACAACTGAACTCCCCAGGGGAGCCTTTACGCAGCCCCACATGCAACTGGACTCTCTGTGTTCCCTCTTTCTGAAGAACCCTAAATACATCCCTAACCGGAATCTGAGAGGAATTGCAAATAGGACCCCAGTAATAGCGTACAGAGCCCCTTCCGCACATCAAAAATTGCCCCCAAAGGAAGCCTTTGGGTACAACTGAACTCCCCAGGGGAGCCTTTACCAAGCCCGACATGCAACTGGACTGTGTTCACTCTTTCTTAAAAACCCTAAATACATCCCTACCCGGAATCAGAGAGGAAATGAAAATAGGACCATAGAAAACGCGTACAGAACCCCTTTCAACCATCAAAAATGCCCCCAAAGGAAGCCTTTGGGTACAACTGAACTCCCCAGGGGAGCCTTTACGCAGACCCACATGCAACTGGACTCTCTGTGTTCACACTTTATGAACAACCCTAAATACATCCCTACCCGGAATCTGAGAGGAATTGAAAATAGGACCCCAGAAAATGCGTAAAAGGCCCATTTTGCCCATTAAAAATTGCCCCCAAAGGAAGCCTTTCGGTACAACTGAACTCCCCAGGGGAGCCTTTACGCAGCCCCATATGCAACTGGACTCTATGTGTTCGCTCTTTCTGAACAATCGTAAATAAATCCTAAGTACATCCCTACCCGGAATCTGAGAGAAATGAAAATAGGACCCCAGAAAACGCGTACTGAGCCCTTTTCACCCATCAAAAATTGCCCCCAAAGTTAGCCTTCGGGTACAACTGTACTCAACAAGGGGAGCCTTTACGCAGCCCCACATGCAACTGGACTCTCTGTGTTCGCTCTTTCTGAACAACCCCAAATATCTCCCTACCTGGAATCTGAGAGGAATTGAAAATAGGACCCCAGAAAACGCGTACAGAGCCCCTTACGCACATCAAAAATTGCCCCCAAAGGAAGCCTTTGGGTACAACTGAACGCCCCAGGGGAGCCCTTACGCAGCCCCACATGCAACTGGACTCTCTGTGTTAACTCTCTTAAAAACAAAAAACTACATCCCTACCCGGAATCTGAGAGGAATTGAAAATAGTACCCCAGAAATCGCGTACAGAGCCCCTTTCAACCATCAAAAATTGCCCAAAAAGCAAGCCTTTGGGTACAACTGAACTGCCCAGGGGAGCCTTTACGCAGCCTCACATGCAACTGGACTCTCTGTGTTCGCTCTTTCTGAACAACCGTAAATACAGTTCTACCCGGAATCTCAGAGGAATTGAAAATAGGACCGCAGAAAACGTGTACAAGGCCCATTTTGGCCATCAAAAATTGCCCCCAAAGGAAGACTTTGGGTACAACTGTACTCCCCGGGGGAGCCTTTACGCAGCCCCACATGCAACTGGACTCTCTGTGTTCGCTCTTTCTGAACAACCCTAAATACATCCCTTCTCGGAATCTGAGAGGAATTGAAAATAGGACCCCAGAAAACGCGTACAGAGCCCCTTACGCACATCAAAAATTGCCCCCAAAGGAAGCCTTTGGGTACAACTGAACGCCCCAGGGGAGCCCTTACGCAGCCCCACATGCAACTGGACTCTCTGTGTTAACTCTCTTAAAAACAAAAAAGTACATCCCTACCCGGAATCTGAGAGGAATTGAAAATAGGACCCCAGAAATCGCGTACAGAGCCCCTTTCAACCATCAAAAATTGCCCAAAAAGCAAGCCTTTGGGTACAACTGAACTGCCCAGGGGAGCCTTTACGCAGCCTCACATGCAACTGGACTCTCTGTGTTCGCTCTTTCTGAACAACCGTAAATACAGTTCTACCCGGAATCTCAGAGGAATTGAAAATAGGACCGCAGAAAACGTGTACAAGGCCCATTTTGGCCATCAAAAATTGCCCCCAAAGGAAGACTTTGGGTACAACTGTACTCCCCGGGGGAGCATTTACGCAGCCCCACATGCAACTGGACTCTCTGTGTTCGCTCTTTCTGAACAACCCTAAATATATCCCTACCAGGAATCTGAGAGGAATTGAAAATAGGACCCCAGAAAATATGTACAAGGCGCTTTTTTGCCAATCAAAAATTGCCCCCAAAGGAAGCCTTTGGGTACAACTGAACTCCCCAGGGTTGCCTTTACGCAGCCCCACATGCAACTGGACTCTCTGTGTTCACTCTTTATGAACAACCCTAAATACATCCCTTCTCGGAATCTGAGAGGAATTGAAAATAGGACCCCAGAAAATGCGTACAAGGCCCATTTTGCCCATTAAAAATTGCCCCCAAAGGAAGCCTTTCGGTACAACTGAACTCCCCAGGGGAGCCTTTACGCAGCCCCACATGCAACTGGACTCTCTGTGTTCCCTCTTTCTGAAGAACCCTAAATACATCCCTAACCGGAATCTGAGAGGAATTGCAAATAGGACCCCAGTAATCGCGTACAGAGCCCCTTTCAACCATCAAAAATTGCCCCCAAAGGAAGCCTTTGGGTACAACTGAACTCCCCAGGGGAGCCTTTACGCAGCCCCACATGCAACTGGACTCTCTGTGTTCGCACTTTCTGAACAGCCCTAAATATCTCCCTACCCGGAATCTGAGAGGAATTGAAAATAGGACCCTATAAAACGCCAACAGAGTCCCTTTCGCCCATCAAAAATTGCCCCAAAAGGAAGCCTTTGGGAACAACTGAACTCCCCAGGGGAGCCTTTACGCAGCCCCACATGCAACTGGACTCTCTGTGTTCGCTCTTTCTGAACAGCCCTAAATACAGCCCTACCTGGAATCTGAGAGGAATTGAAAATAGGTCCTCAGAAATCGTGTTCAGAGCCCCTTTCGCCCATCAAATATTACCCCGAAAGGAAGCCTTTGGGTACAACTGAACTCCCCAAGGGAGCCTTGACTCAGCACCACATGCAACTGGACTCTCTGTGTTCGCTCTTTCTGAACAATGCTAAATATCTCCCTAACCGGAATCTGAGATGAATTTAAAATAAGACCCCAGAAAACGCGTACAGAGCCCCTTTTCCCCATCAAAAATTGCCCCCAAAGGAAGTCTTTGGGTACAACTGAACTCCCCAGGGGAGCCTTCACGCAGCCCCACATGCAGCTGGACTCTCTGTGTTCGCTCTTTCTGAACAACCCTAAATATCTCCCCAACCGAGGAGTTGAAAATAGGAGAGGACTTGAAAATAGGACCCCAGAAATCGCGTACAGAGCCCCTTCCGCACATCAAAAATTGCCCCGAAAAGAAGCCTTTGGGTACAACAGAACTCCCCAGAGGAGCCTTTACCAAGCCCGACATGCAACTGGACTGTGTTCACTCTTTCTTAAAAACCCTAAATACATCCCTACCCGGAATCAGAGAGGAAATGAAAATAGGACCCCAGAAAACGCATACAGAGCCCCTTTCAACCATCAAAAATGCCCCCAAAGGAAGCCTTTGGGTACAACTGAACTCCCCAGGGGAGCCTTTACGCAGCCCCACATGCAACTGGACTCTCTGTGTTCACACTTTTATGAACAACCCTAAATACATCCCTACCCGGAATCTGAGAGGAATTGAAAATAGGACCCCAGAAAATGCGTACAAGGCCCATTTTGCCCATTAAAAATTGCCCCCAAAGGAAGCCTTTCGGTACAACTGAACTCCCCAGGGGAGCCTTTACGCAGCCCCACACGCAACTGGACTCTCTGTGTTCGCTCTTTCTGAAGAACCCTGAAGACATCCCTACCAAGAATCTGAGAGGAATTGAAAATAGGACCCCAGAAATCGCGTAGAGAGCCCCTTTCACCTGTCAAAAATTGCCCTCAAAGGAAGCCTTTGGGTACGGCTGAACTCCCCAGGGGAACCTTTATGCAGCCCCACATGCAACTGGAATCTCTGTGTTCCCTCTTTCTGAAGAGCGCTAAATATCTCCCTACCCGGAATCTATGAGGAATTGAAAATACGACCCCAGAAAATGTGTACAAGGCCCATTTTGCCTATCAAAAATTGCCGCCAAAGGAAGCCTTTGGGTACAACTGAACTCCCCAGGGGAGCCTTTACGCAGCCCCCCATGCAACTGGACTCTATGTGTTCCCTCTTTCTGAAGAGCGCTAAATATCTCCCTACCCGGAATCTAAGAAGAATTGAAAATAGGACCCCAGAAAATGTGCACAAGGCCCATTTTGCCTATCAAAAATTGCCGCCAAAGGAAGCCGTTGGGTACAACTGAACTCCCCAGGGGAGCCTTTACGCAGCCCCCCATGCAACTGGACTCTCTGTGTTCACTCTTTCTGAAGAGCGCTAAATATCTCCCTACCCGGAATCTAAGAGGAATTGAAATTACGACCCCAGAAAACGTGTACAAGGCCCATATTGCCCATCAAAAATTGCCCCCAAAGGAAGCTTTTGGGAACAACTGAACTCCCCAGGGGAGCCTTTACGCAGCCCCACATGCAACTGGACTCTCTGTGTTCACTCTTTCTTAAAAACCCTAAATATATACCTACCCGGAATCTGAGAGAAAATGAAAATAGGACCCCAGAAAATGCATACAGAGTCCCTTTCACACATCAAAAATAGCCCCCAAAGGAAGCCTTTGGGTACAACTGAACTCCCCAGGGGAGCCTTTACGCAGCCCCACATGCAACTGGACTCTCTGTGTTCACTCTTTCTTAAAAACCCTAAATATATACCTACCCGGAATCTGAGAGAAAATGAAAATAGGACCCCAGAAAATGCATACAGAGCCCCTTTCACACATCAAAAATTGCCCCCAAAGGAAGCCTTTGGGTACAACTGAACTCCCCAGGGGAGCCTTTACGCAGCCCCCCATGCAACTGGACTCTCTCTGTTCGCTTTTTCTGAACAGCCCTAAATACAGCCCTACCTGGAATCTGAGAGGAATTGAAAATAGGACCCCAAAAAACGCATACAAAGCCCCTTTCACCCATCAAAAATCGCCCCCAAAGGAAGCCTTTGGGTACAACTGAACTCCCCAGGGGAGCCTTTACGCAGCCCCACATGCAACTGGACTCTCTGTGTTCACTCTTTCTTAAAAACCTTAAATATATACCTACCCGGAATCTGAGAGAAAATGAAAATAGGACCCCAGAAAATGCATACAGAGCCCCTTTCACACATCAAAAATTGCCCCCAAAGGAAGCCTTTGGGTACAACTGAACTCCCCAGGGGAGCCTTTACGCAGCCCCACATGCAACTGGACTATCTGTGTTCGCTCTTTCTGAACAAGCCTAAATAAATCCCTTCCCGGAATGTGAGAGGAATTCAAAATATGATCCCAGAAATCACGTACAGAGCCCCTTTCACCCATCAAAAATTGCCCTGAAAGGAAGCCTGTGGGTACTACTGAACTCCCCAGGGGAGCCTTTACGCAGCCCCACATGCAACTGGACTCTCTGTGTTCGCTCTTCCTGAACAACCCTAAATACATCCCTTCCCGGAATGTGAGAGGAATTGAAAATATGATCCCAGAAATCACGTACAGAGCCCCTTTCACCCATCAAAAATCGCCCTGAAAGGAAGCCTGTGGGTACAACTGAACTCCCCAGGGGAGCCTTTACGCAGCCCCACATGCAACTGGACTCTCTGTGTTCGCTCTTTCTGAACAACCCTAAATACATCCATAACCGGAATCTGAGAGGAATTGAAAATATGATCCCAGAAATCACGTACAGAGCCCCTTTCACCCATCAAAAATTACCCTGAAAGGAAGACTTTGGGTACAACTGAACTCCCCAGGGGAGCCTTTACGCAGCCCCACATGCAACTGGACTCTCTGTGTTCGCTCTTTCTGAACAAGCCTAAATACATCCCTAACCGGAATCTGAGAGGAATTTAAAATAGGACCCCAGAAATCACGTACAGAGCCCCTTTCACCCATCAAAAATCGCCCCCAAAGGAAGCCTTTGGGAACAACTGAACTCCCCAGGGGAGCCCTTACGCAGCCCCACATGCAACTGGACTCTCTGTGTTCGCTCTTTCTGAACAGCCCTAAATACAGCCCTACCCGGAATCTGAGAGGAATTGAAAATAGGTCCTCAGAAATCGTGTTCAGAGCCCCTTTCGCCCATCAAATATTACCCCGAAAGGAAGCCTTTGGGTACAACTGAACTCCCCAAGGGAGCCTTGACTCAGCACCACATGCAACTGGACTCTCTGTGTTCGCTCTTTCTGAACAATGCTAAATATCTCCCTAACCGGAATCTGAGATGAATTTAAAATAAGACCCCAGAAAACGCGTACAGAGCCCCTTTTCCCCATCAAAAATTGCCCCCAAAGGAAGTCTTTGGGTACAACTGAACTCCCCAGGGGAGCATTTACGCAGCCCCACATGCAGCTGGACTCTCTGTGTTCGCTCTTTCTGAACAACCCTAAATATCTCCCCAACCGAGGAGTTGAAAATAGGAGAGGACTTGAAAATAGGACCCCAGAAATCGCGTACAGAGCCCCTTCCGCACATCAAAAATTGCCCCGAAAAGAAGCCTTTGGGTACAACAGAACTCCCCAGAGGAGCCTTTACCAAGCCCGACATGCAACTGGACTGTGTTCACTCTTTCTTAAAAACCCTAAATACATCCCTACCCGGAATCAAAGAGGAAATGAAAATAGGACCCCAGAAAACACGTACAGAGCCCCTTTCAACCATCAAAAATGCCCCCAAAGGAAGCCTTTGGGTACAACTGAACTCCCCAGGGGAGCCTTTACGCAGCCCCACATGCAACTGGACTCTCTGTGTTCACACTTTTATGAACAACCCTAAATACATCCCTACCCGGAATCTGAGAGGAATTGAAAATAGGACCCCAGAAAATGCGTACAAGGCCCATTTTGCCCATTAAAAATTGCCCCCAAAGGAAGCCTTTCGGTACAACTGAACTCCCCAGGGGAGCCTTTACGCAGCCCCACACGCAACTGGACTCTCTGTGTTCGCTCTTTCTGAAGAACCCTGAAGACATCCCTACCCGGAATCTGAGAGGAATTGAAAATAGGACCCCAGAAATCGCGTAGAGAGCCCCTTTCACCTGTCAAAAATTGCCCTCAAAGGAAGCCTTTGGGTACGGCTGAACTCCCCAGGGGAACCTTTACGCAGCCCCACATGCAACTGGAATCTCTGTGTTCCCTCTTTCTGAAGAGCGCTAAATATCTCCCTACCCGGAATCTATGAGGAATTGAAAATACGACCCCAGAAAATGTGTACAAGGCCCATTTTGCCTATCAAAAATTGCCGCCAAAGGAAGCCGTTGGGTACAACTGAACTCCCCAGGGGAGCCTTTACGCAGCCCCACATGCAACTGGACTCTCTGTGTTCCCTCTTTCTGAAGAGCGCTAAATATCTCCCTACCCGGAATCTAAGAAGAATTGAAAATAGGACCCCAGAAAATGTGTACAAGGCCCATTTTGCCTATCAAAAATTGCCGCCAAAGGAAGCCGTTGGGTACAACTGAACTCCCCAGGGGAGCCTTTACGCAGCCCCCCATGCAACTGGACTCTCTGTGTTCCCTCTTTCTGAAGAGCGCTAAATATCTCCCTACCTGGAATCTAAGAGGAATTGAAAATACGACCCCAGAAAACGTGTACAAGGCCCATATTGCCCATCAAAAATTGCCCCCAAAGGAAGCTTTTGGGAACAACTGAACTCCCCAGGGGAGCCTTTACGCAGCCCCACATGCAACTGGACTCTCTGTGTTCACTCTTTCTTAAAAACCCTAAATATATACCTACCCGGAATCTGAGAGAAAATGAAACTAGGACCCCAGAAAATGCATACAGAGCCCCTTTCACACATCAAAAATTGCCCCCAAAGGAAGCCTTTGGGTACAACTGAACTCCCCAGGGGAGCCTTTACGCAGCCCCACATGCAACTGGACTCTCTGTGTTCGCTTTTTCTGAACAGCCCTAAACACAACCCTACCTGGAATCTGAGAGGAATTGAAAATAGGACCCCAAAAAACGCATACAAAGCCCCTTTCACCCATCAAAAATCGCCCCCAAAGGAAGCCTTTGGGTACAACTGAACTCCCCAGGGGAGCCTTTACGCAGCCCCACATGCAACTGGACTCTCTGTGTTCACTCTTTCTTAAAAACCCTAAATATATACCTACCCGGAATCTGAGAGAAAATGAAAATAGGACCCCAGAAAATGCATACAGAGCCCCTTTCACACATCAAAAATTGCCCCCAAAGGAAGCCTTTGGGTACAACTGAACTCCCCAGGGGAGCCTTTACGCAGCCCCACATGCAACTGGACTCTCTCTGTTCGCTTTTTCTGAACAGCCCTAAATACAGCCCTACCTGGAATCTGAGAGGAATTGAAAATAGGACCCCAAAAAACGCATACAAAGCCCCTTTCACCCATCAAAAATCGCCCCCAAAGGAAGCCTTTGGGTACAACTGAACTCCCCAGGGGAGCCTTTACGCAGCCCCACATGCAACTGGACTCTCTGTGTTCACTCTTTCTTAAAAACCTTAAATATATACCTACCCGGAATCTGAGAGAAAATGAAAATAGGACCCCAGAAAATGCATACAGAGCCCCTTTCACACATCAAAAATTGCCCCCAAAGGAAGCCTTTGGGTACAACTGAACTCCCCAGGGGAGCCTTTACGCAGCCCCACATGCAACTGGACTATCTGTGTTCGCTCTTTCTGAACAAGCCTAAATAAATCCCTTCCCGGAATGTGAGAGGAATTCAAAATATGATCCCAGAAATCACGTACAGAGCCCCTTTCACCCATCAAAAATTGCCCCCAAAGGAAGCCTGTGGGTACAACTGAACTCCCCAGGGGAGCCTTTACGCAGCCCCACATGCAACTGGACTCTCAGTGTTAAATCTTTCTTAAAAACCCTAAGTACATCCCTACCCGGAAACTGAGAGGAAATGAAAATAGGACCCCAGAAAACGCGTACAGAGACCCTTTCACCCATCAAAAATTGCCCCCAAAGGAAGCCTTTGGGTACAACTGAACTCCCCAGGGGAGCCTTTACGCAGCCCCACATGCAACTGGACTCTCTGTGTTCGCTTTTTCTGAACAGCCCTAAATACAGCCCTACCTGGAATCTGAGAGGAATTGAAAATAGGACCCCAGAAAACGTGTACAAGGCCCATTTTGCCTATCAAAAATTGCCCCCAAAGGAAGCCTTTGGGTACAACGGAACTCCCCAGTGGAACCATTACGCAGCCCCACATGCAACTGGACTCTCTGTGTTCGCTCTTTCTGAAGAACCCTAAAGACATCCCTACCCGGAATCTGAGAGGAATTGAAAATAGGACCACAGAAATCGTGTACAAGGCAAATTTTGCCCATCAAAAATTCCCCCCAAAGGAAGCCTTTGGGTACAGCTGAACTCCCCAGGGTAGCCTTTACGCAGCCCGACATGCAACTGGAGTCTCTATGTTTGCTCTTTCTGAACAACCCTAAATACATCCCTACCTGGAATCTGATAGGTATTGAAAATAGGACCCCAGAAATCGCATACAAAGCCCATTTTGTCCATCAAAAATTGCCCCCAAAGGAAGCCTTTGGGTACAACTGAACTCCCCAGGGGAGCCTTTACGCAGCCCCACATGAAACTGGACTCTCTGTGTTCACTCTTTCTGAACAACACTAAATACGACCCTTCCCGGAATGTTAGAGGAATTAAAAATACGTCCCCAGAAACCCCGTACAGATCCCATTTCGCACATAAAAATTTGCCCCCAAAGGAAGCCTTTGGGTACAACTGAACTCTCCAGGGGAGCCTTTATGCAACCCCACATGCAACTGGACTCTCTGTGTTCGCTCTTTCTGAAAAACCCTAAATATATACCTACCCGGAATCTGAGAGAAATTGAAAATAGGACCCCAGAAAAGGCAAGTTGAACGCAAGGAGTCCAGCTGCATTTGGGGCTAAGTGAAGGCTCCCATGGGGAGTTCAGTAATACCCAAAGACTTCCTTTGGGGGCAATTTTTGATGGGAAAAATGGGCCTTGTACACGTTTTCTGGGGTCCTATTTTCAATTCCTCTCAGATTCCGGGTAGGTATGTATTTAGGGTTTTTAAGAAAGAGTGAACACAGAGAGTCCAGTTGCATGTGGGGCTGCATAAAGGCTCCCCTGGGGAGTTCAGTTGTACCCAAAGGCTTCCTTTGCGGGCAATTTTTGATGTGTGAAAGGGGCTCTGTATGCGTTTTCTCAGGTCCTATTTTCTTCTTCTCTCAGATTCCGGGTAGGTATGTATTTAGGGTTTTTAAGAAAGAGTGAACACAGAGAGTCCAGTTGCATGTGGGGCTGCGTAAAGGCTCCCCTGGGGAGTTAAGTTGTACCCAAAAGCTTCCTTTCGGGGAAATTTTTTATGTGAGTAAGGGGCTCTGTACGCGATTTCTGGGGACCTATTTTCAATTTCTCCCAGATTCCGGGTAGGGAGTTATATAGGGTTGTTCAGAAAGAGCGAACGCAAGGAGTCCAGCTGCATGTGGGTCTAAGTGATGGCTCCCCTGGGGAGTTCAGTTATACCCAAAGACTTCCATTGGGGGCAATTTTTGATGGGAAAAATGGGCCTTGTACACGTTTTCTGGGGTCCTATTTTCAATTCCTCTTAGATTCCGGGTAGGGAGATATTTAGCGCTGTTCAGAAAGAGCGAACACAGAGAGTCCAGTTGCATGTGGGGCTGCGTAAAGGCTCCCCTGAGGAGTTCAGTTGTACCCAAAGGCTTCCTTTGGGGGCAATTTTTGATGGTTGAAAGGGGCTCTGTACGCATTTTCTGGGGTCTTCTTTTAAATTCCTACAGATTCCGCGTAGGGAGATATTTAGCATTGTTCAGAAAGAGCGAACACAGAGAGTCCATCTGCATGTGGGGCTGCGTGACGGATCCCCTTTGGAGTTCAGTTGTACCCTAAGGCTTCCTTTGGAGGCAATTTTTGATGGGTGAAAGGGTCTTTGTACGCGTTTTCTGGGGTCCTATTTTCATTTCCTCTCAGTTTCCGGGTAGGGATGTACTTAGGGTTTTTAAGAAAGATTTAACACTGAGAGTCCAGTTGCGTGTGGGGCTGCGTAAAGACTCCCCTGGGGAGTGCAGTTGTACCCAAAGGCTTCCTTCTGGGTCAATTTTTGATGGACAAAATGGGCTTTGTATGCGTTTTCTGGGGTCCTATTTTCAATTATTCTCAGATTCAGGATAGGGATGTATTTAGGGTTGTTCAGAAAGAGCGAACAGAGAGAGTCCAGTTGCATGTGGGGCTGCGTAAAGGCTCCCCTGTGGAGTTCAGCCGTACCCAAAGGCTTCCTTTGGGGGCAATTATTGATGGGCAAAATGGGCGTTGTACGCATTTTCTGGGGTCCTATTTTCAATTATTCTCAGATTCAGGATAGGGATGTATTTAGGGTTGTTCAGAAAGAGCGAACAGAGAGAGTCCAGTTGCATGTGGGGCTGCATAAAATCTCCCTTGGGGAGTTCAGTTGTACCCAAAGGTTTCCTTTCGGGGCAATTTTTGATGGGTGAAAGGGGCTCTGTACACGTTTTCTGGGGTCCTATTTTCAATTCCTCTCAGATTCCGGGTAGGGATGTATTTAGTGTTGTTCAGAAACAGCGAACACAGAGAGTCCAGTTGCATGTGGGGCTGCGTAAAGGCTCCCATGGGGAGTTTAGCTGTACCCAAAGGCTTCCTTTGAGGGCAATTTTAGATGGGCGAAGTGGGCTCTGTATGCATTTTCTGGGGTCCTATTTTCAATTCCTCTCACATTCCGGGAAGGGACGTATTTAGAGTTGTTCAGAAAGAGCGAACACAGAGAGTCCAGTTGCATGTGGGGCTGCGTAAAATCTCCCCTGGGGAGTTCGGTTGTACCCAAAGGCTTCCTTTGGGGGCAATTTTTGATGGGCGAAAGGGGCTCTGTACGCGTTTTCTGCGGCCCTATTTTCAATTCCTCTCAGATTCCAGGTAGGGCTGTATTTAGGGTTTTTCAGAAAGAGAGAACACAGAGAGTCCAGTTGCATGTGGGGCTGCGTAAAGGCTCCCCTGGGGAGTTAAGTTGTACCCAAAGGCTTCCTTTGGGGGCAATTTTTGATGGGCAAAAGGGGCTCTGTACGCGTTTTCTGGGGTCCTATTTTCAATTCCTCTCAGATTCCGGGTAGGGATGTATTTAGGGTTGTTCAGAAAGAGCGAACACAGAGAGTCCAGTTGCATGTGGGGCTGCGTAAAGGCTCCCCTGGGGAGTTCAGTTGTACCCAAAGGCTTCCTTTGGGGGCAATTTTTGATGGACGAAATGAGCTCTGTACGCGATTTCTGGAGTCCTATTTTCAATTCCTCTCAGATTCCGGGTAGGGATATATTTAGCATTGTTCAGAATGAGCGAACACAGAGAATATTCAATGTTTTGTTGGCAAGGGTATAGTAATGAAGCAGTTTTTGTCTTTCATTGGGACTATTAAAGGCTGATCTCTCTGAAGAGCTTGATTTTGTCTGCTTTTCTTGATGGTAGCCATCATGGCCCTCAGACTCTTACTTGTGTGTATTCGTGCTTATGTGCGGTTTGTGAGCCTTGCTCCATGTGGTTTTCTGGTCCTGGTTCTGTAGTTTTTGACTACTCTTTCTGGTTTAGGGGGAGAGATGGCTTCCTGCATTGCTCTGGCTGGCCCTCCCTGCACCGCCCCCTTCCCCCTGCCGCCCCTGGCTGGAGCCGGCCCACCCTGGCCCCACCTCATTGAAGCTGTGAGGAGCTGAAGAAGAGCTAGTGAAAGAGAGGTATTGCAGCAGGTAGGATGTGCCTGTGAGGTGCCTGAGGGTCTGCTTTTTTTTTTTTTTTTTGTGACTGCTTCTTGCAGTCTTAGAGAGGTGAATCCTCTCCGGAGTGCTGAGGAAAGGCAGGAGGGTTGTCAGCCCAGTCAGTGTCCCTAAGCAAGGGTCCCCCTAAGGCAAGTCTCTGAAGTGCTTCCCCTCTGTTTTAGTGGTGCTGTGGTACACGTTGCTCAGAATCTGCTGAGGGTCTGAGGTGGGGGGGGAGCTGCTTGTACACTGTTCGAGCCTGCGTTGAGGGGGGAGGTTTGGAGCTGCTTCTACACCTTTGGGGCTGGCATCTGGGGTAGAGGGGTTGGGTGCAGGTTGTATGCTGTAGTGGCCTGTGTTTGGGGCAGGCTTGGGGCCTGCATCTGGGGGAGGGGTGGAAGCTGTTTGTACACCTTTGGGGCCTGCATCTGGGGGTGGTTGGGAACTGCTTGTCCACTGTAGGGGCCTGCATCTTGAGGGAGGGTTGGGGCTGTTTGTACAACTTTGGGGCCTGCATCTAGGGGGTGTTGGGATCTGCTTGTATACTGTAAGGGCCTGTGTCTGGAGGGGGCTTGGGGCCTGTGTCTTGGGGGTTTTTGAGCTGGTTGTACACCTTCGGGGCTTGCGTCCATGGGGGGTTGGAGCCTGCCTCTGGGTGTGGGGTTTGGAGTTGCTGGTGCACTGTAAGGGCCTGCGTTGGGGGGGATTTTGAGGAGGCTGTACACCTTTGGGGCCTGTGTCTGTGGGGGGTCAGGGCCTGTGTCTAGAGGGTTGGGAACTGCTTGTACAATGTAGGAATCTGTTTCTGCGAGGGTTGGGAGCTGTTTGTACAACTTTGGGGCCAGCATCTGGGGGTGGCTGGGAGCTGCTTGTACACTGTAGGGGCCTGTGTTTGGGGGGGCTTGGGGGCCTCCCTCGGGGGGGGGGGGGGGGGGTTGGGAGCTGCTTATATAGGGTAGGGGGCCTGCCTTTTGCAGGGGTTGGGAGCTGCTTGTAGAATTTGGGGCCCTGTGTCTGGGGGGGGTTGGGGCCTGTGTCTCAGGGGTGTTGTGAACTGGTTGTACACCTTTGGGGCCTGTCTCTGGGGGGGAGCTACTTGTACACCTTTTGGGCCTGTATTTGAGGGGGGGTGGGAGCTGCTTGTACACTTTAGGGGCCTGGGTCTTGGAGGGGGGTCTGGGCTGTTTGTACACCTTTGTGGCCTGTATTTGGTGGGGGTGGGTGCCTGTGCCTGGGGGAGTTGGGAGGTGCATGTACACTCTAGGTGCCTCCGTTTGGGGGTCTTTGGGGCCTCCCTTTGACAGGGAGGGAGTTGGGAGTTGGTTGTGCACCTCTGCGTCCCATGTGTTTTTTTTTTTGGGGGGGGGGGGGCGCGGGGGGTTGGGACCTGTCTCTGAAGGGGCGGGTTGTGAGCTGCTTGTATACCTTTGGGACCTGTATCTGGGGGGGGTGGGGCCCGGGTCTGGGGCCTGTGTCTGGGTGGAGTCCAGTTCTTGGGAGGGGGTGGCAGCTGCTTGTGGGCAGTTGGGGTCTGCATCTGGGTGTGGTCGGTGCCTGCTTCTGTTGGCAGTTTGGGGCCTGCTTGTAGACTTGTGCAGCCTGGGTTTGGGGGCTTTTCTGTAATGTTTGGGGTGTGCATTTTTTCTTTGGGATGCATCTTTGTGGTGGTTTAACCCGGCCGGCAGCTAAACACCACACAGCCATTCGCTCACCCTCCCCCCTCCCTCTCTGGGACGGGGGAGAGAAATGGAAAGTGAGGCCTGTGAGTTGAGATAAAGACAGTTTAATAAGACAAGAAAATAATAATAGTAATAATAATAATAA
Source organism: Mergus octosetaceus (assembly GCA_036873955.1). Taxonomy (NCBI): domain Eukaryota; kingdom Metazoa; phylum Chordata; class Aves; order Anseriformes; family Anatidae; genus Mergus; species Mergus octosetaceus. The sequence continues at coordinate 19,966 of JBAGBL010000074.1, forward strand.
TAATAATAGTAATAATAATCATAATGATACAATGATGATAATAGTACTACTAATAATAACATGTACAAACAAGTGATGCACAATGCAATTGCTCACCACCCGCTGACCGATGCCCAGCCTAACCCCGAGCAGTCCGGCCCGCCCTCCCCCCGGCTAGCCACCCTATATATTGTTTAGCGTGACGTCAGATGGTATGGAATACCCCTTGGGCTAGTTTGGGTCACCTGTTCTGGGCCTGTCCCCTCCCAGTTCTTGCTGCACCCCCAGCCTGCCTGTTGGCAGGACAGAGCAAGAAGTTGAGATGTCCTTGGCTTAGTACAGGCACTGCTCTGCAATAATTAAAACATCGGGGTGTTATCAGCACTCTTCTCATTCTAAGCCAAAGCATAGCATTCCACCGGCTACTAGGAACAAAATTAACTCTGTTCTAACTGAAACCAGGACAGGGCGGAAGTGATGTCAGGGCCTGTCTTCAATCAGGGTGGAACCACTGTGTGATTGGCTTGGAAAATAAAATTTGTGTAGCTTCCAAAACGTTAATGAAAATAAAATAAAATGTTGTGAAATATGTTCATCTGATTCGTGTCAATATGGAACAACGCTAGGGCCTCATAATGAAATGTGACCTTCTGTCTTACATCCCCTTTTATAAATAACTACAAGGCCAAGAGAAACAGAGTGGTTAGTGTATATAGTTCTTGTATCTTGCAAAAGAATGGTCTAGCAGTTCATGTCAATAGAGGGTTTGAAGGGTAAACCTTGAGACTTGGGTTTGGGAGATAAGAGAATGGGGGGAGTTTTTTGAGATAACTGCTGACTATTGCACGAGACACAGCTTTCTGACATCTGGCCCAACGGCTACTAAATAAGGAGTGGGGGAAGCTGAAGAACGACCAAAGGACAAAGCCTGGGAGGAAGACTACGAGCCTTCAGTACCACCGGAGACTGATAACGCATGCATCCGCGGGACTGTTCGGGTCCCGGGAAACTAATTATAATATCCCTGCCTTTTCCAAAAGTGGTGATGAATATGTATTAGCCTAGGAGCATAAAAACCAGCCGCCTGATGTAACTGGTGTGCATCTTGGTGGAGCAGAGACTCCCGGCGCACCCAGCGCTGTTTCCTTACCTCTGTTCCTTTAATAAATTGTAAACATTAATTGTAACCCTATTTGGGACTCAGTCATTTGTTACAACTGGGACCTCCCGATGGGTGGAAGCTGTCGGGATAGCCCAGGATGCCAAGGCATGGTGCCGCAACGAGGTTGGTGGTCAGTGGCGCCCTGGGGCAGGCCGAATTGGGAGGGGGCGAGGCGGCGGGTGGTCGGTGACTTCTGTGGAAATGGCCCATGTGTGGGGCGGGGGCGGCGCATTCAGAGGAACCTTGACAGGCTGCAGATAGGGGCAGGCAGGAACCTTTTGAAGTTCAGGAGAGGGAAATGCCAAGCCCTACCCCTAGGGAGGAACAACTCTGTTCACCAGCACTGGATATCTGGATACTAAATAAGCATTTCTTCATGGAAGGGATGGTTAGACATTAGAACAGGCTGCCCGGGGAAGTGGTAAGAGTCCCCATCCTTAAAAGTATTTAAGAGACGTGTGGACATAGCACTTAGGGATACGCTTTAGTGGTAGCATTAGGTTGATGTTTGGACTTGATGTTCTTAAGGGCCTTTTCCAACATAAGAATTCTTGTTAAGGATGGGGATTCAAATAGCAAACGCGTTTTTGGGAAGTGGCTCTATCCTTCATTGTAGGTGACAGCATCTCACCTTGCAAATGGAATCCACCCAAAGATCTCAGGTCATGTCATCACAGATACTGTAGAAGGGAAGAAAGTTGGAACTTTTTTTTTTTCAGAGGTAAAACCTGCAGGTGAGTACAGAAGTAACGTACACTGGGAGCTGTAGAGATTCCCTGAAAGTTTAGGGTTGAAATTTGGCTAGGCCTGCCTGTTCAACAAATGGGAAACTATGCTCTGCTTGACAAACAGCTTTTGAAAGGTAATTTTCAATGATGGAATGGAACATCATGAATCCTCTTCTCGGGTTCCTTCCAGCTGATGACCAGCTGCATCAGCCTTGCATTCAAAGAACTAAGTAGAATTTGTATTGTTTTCAGTCTTAGAGGTTATCATGTCTTATTGATGATTTCAGGGTGAAAGCGTGCATATAGAATGTACTGCTGAACTAAGATAGTGTGCAGTTTAATTTTTTATCCTAAGTTCTTTTTATGACTCAGTCTTTTGTTACTGTATGTAGGAATGTTTTCCTGCCTCTGTGTTGCTGTGACAATGTAACAAGGGCCGCAGAAAGTCAGACCAAAGATCTGTGATCTTAGCAGAATAGAACAAGTATAGATACTTGTGACTTGCACTGTAAGACAAGCAAATGCCTTGGAGTATAGAAATGCTTAATGGATTTCTTGTAAAAATTGTCCATATCCTTTGAACCCATGTAAACACTTAGCATCCATGGGTCACAGCACTCACGAGCCTTAACTAGGTATTGTGTGTAAACTCTGGAGCTAGCTTCACTATGTGAAGAACCGCTTCCTTTATTTTGTGTGTGCTTGTGGGCAGGAGTGAAATTTGCTTCCTGCTAGCTTTTGATGCCCCCACCTTCTGTATGGAAAGAGCACGTGGGTTATCGATCTCTGTTCAATGTCTATGATACGAGACATCGTCTTTTCCCTCATCTCTCTTTCATGTGAAAAAGGTTTTTTCTTAGTCCTTTTCTACAGAAACTGTTCCAAACATTCGGCAATCCCTGTTTCTCTTGGCTGGAACTGTTTTTATTCTACTGTGACCTTTTTAAGGTGGGCAAAAATAAAATTTTGTGTAGCATCCAAGATGCAAATGAACCTTCAGTTTATAAGATAGCAAGGCTACCTTTGAGTTTTGATTAGATTGGTGATGGTTTTTGTTGCCTTTCCTAGGCCTTTTCCAAAAGCTTAAACAGGGAAGTTGCTGTTCAATGCTGATGAGCATTGAAGTGATGTTTTCATAGGATTGTGTGCAGTATCAAGGCCTGATTTCCCCTTTTGCCTCTGCATTACTTCATGTTTATCTGCTGTGAATTGTACTTGCTATTTGGTTGCATAGCGGCTGCAAAGGAATCACAGGCTGGTTGAGGTTGGAAGGACCTCCAGAGGTCACCTGGTCCAACACCACTTTTGTGTTCAAAGAACACAAAAATACACTCCATGTTACAACACATGACCTTGCTTTAAAAAGCTGTTTTAACAGTCCTTAATTAAGTCTTATTAATCAAGTGTCCCCAGTTCTTTTCTTACACTTCCCACTATACCTCCTGTTATTTTCCTTAACATGGGAATTCCTACTCTGGCAATTTCTCTAGGACACTTTTTACACAGAAGTCTAGGCATATTAGTCACGTTTCAAGTCATCTGTTTCAATTCAGACAATTTCAAGAGTTAAAAGTGAAAACATAGCTTATCCATGAGCTCCTTGAGAACTCCTTAGTGAAATGCTGCCTGAGCCTTTTGACTTGTTACTTCTGTTTCTGTGTCAAAACTTGTTCTGTATCATTTCAGTTGGAGATGGATTCTTTGATATCCATGCCAAGAAAAAAAAAAAAAAACAACAAAAAAACCTTTCTTCTGTATGAGCCCTTCAACGTACACGGAGCGGAGAAAGAGCAGCTATTCTGCAAGCTGTTACTCAGGCTGGCTTTGGCTTCCCATGTTGTTTGTACATTCCCATGTTGTTTTGCAATCTTTTCTCTTTTCAGTAGTTATATAATAAAACTTTTTCAAAGGATGCCTCCCTGTTCTCAGTAGCCTCCTTACGCCCTGAGATTTAGCCATCCTTGTATTCTTTTGCTCTTCGTCTTTTTGATACACGTATAGTTGTTGGATCCCCGGGCTCCGGGACGGCCACTGTTCTGAGCTCTGGGTTGCCTACCTCCGGAGGGGCGGGAGGCGGCCATCCTGATCCTCTGGGGTCCGGCCTCGGGTGTAGCGGGGGCCGCCGTCACAGGGCCGGGGAGTCCGGCAACGGGTGACACAGGGGCTGGCTGTCCCGTTGTCCGTCCTCAGGCGAATGGGAGGGGGCGTTCCCAGGGCCCGGGTGTCCGGCTTCGAGCTGCGTGGGGGCCGGCTGATCCGTGTCTCTGGGGTCCGAACTCGGGCGGCGTGGGGGCCGGCCGTGTCATGAAGCTGGAGGCTGGCGTCTGCTAGCTCGGGGATTGGCCGTCCCGGAGACCGGGGGTTTGGTCCCGTGCGGAGCGGCGGCCGGCCGTCACGAGCCCCTGGGATCCGGTCCTGGGCGACATGTGTGCTAGCCGCACCGGGGTCCGGGTCCAACCTCGGCAGGCTCTAGGACAGCGATTCCAGGAAAAGGGTGTCCGGCCACGGGCGGTGTAGCGGCCGGCCGTGCCGTGAACCGGGAGGCTCTCGTCCGCCGGCTCGGGCCGTTCTGAGCTTTCGGTCGCCGTTTCGATCGAGGCCAGACACACCCCCAAACGGGCTCGGTGAACACCTGTCATGACACCCGGTTCTTGACACACGGTTCCCCGGATCGCCGTCCCCGAGCCGCCCGAAACCGGCCAACGACCCCATTATAGCTAGCACTCGGGTCGCCCAAGACCGGAGCCCAGGGTCTCGGGGCCGGCCGGCCGACGCACCGAACAGGAACGAACCTCGGTTCTCCGTGACGTCCAGTCCCTGAGCCGGCGGACGACAGCCTCCCACTTCTCGGCACGGCTGGCACCCGCACCGCTTGTGGCTGTTCACACGTGTCGTGGGTTCGCTGTCCCCGGGAAGCCCGAGAAGTCTCCCGGACCCGGGTGCTGCTATCAAACACATCGCCCTAGAACAGAGCCCAGGGGCTCGATACGGCCGTTCTCAGCACCGAACGGGAACGAACCTTCATACTCCGTGGCGGCCAGCCCCCGAGCCGGCGGACGACAGCCTCCAGCTTCGCGGCATTGCCGGTTCCGTCGGCGGTCGTGGCCAGACACTCGTTGTCCCGGGATCGCCTTCCCCGAGAAAGTGCGGCTAGCAAACACTTCTGCCGGGAACGGAGCCCAAGGGCTCGGTACGGCCGTTCTCCGCACCGAAAGGGAACGAACCTCCGTTCCCCTGACGGCCAGTCCCCGAGCCGGCGGACGAATGACTCCCACTTCGCAGCACGAGTGGGACCCACGCTGCATCTGACCGGTCACACGTTGTCCCTGGATCGCTTTCCCCGAGAAAATGCAGCTAGCAAACTCTTCTACCCGGAACGGAGCCCAGGGCTCGATACGGCCGTTCTCCGCACCGAAAGGGAACGAACCTCCGTTCCCCGTGACGGCCAACCCCCGAGCTAGCGGACGACTGCCTCGCGATTACCGGCATTGCCGATTCCGTCGGCGGTCGTGGCCGGACACCCGTTGTCCCTGGATCGCCTTCCCCGAAAAAGTGCGGCTAGCAACCTCTTCTGCCTGCACCGGAGCACAGGGCTCAATACGGCCGTTCTCCGCACCGAACGGGAACGAACCTCCGTTCCCCGTGACGGCCAGCACCAGAGCCGGAGGACGACAGCCTCGCGATTACCGGAATTGCCGTTCCCGTCGCCGGTTGTGGCCGGACACCCGTTGTCCCGGGATCGCCTTCCCCGAGAAAGTGCGACTAGCAAACATTTCTGCCGGGACCGGAGCCCAAGGGCTCGGTACGGCAGGACTTCGAAACGAACGGGAACGAACCTCCGTTCCCCGTGACGGCCAGCCCCCGAGCCGGCGGAAGACTGCCTCCCGCTTCGCGGCATTGCCGGTTCCGTCGGCGGTCGTGGCTGGACACCCGTTGTCCCTGGATCGCCTTCCACGAGAAAATGCGGCTAGCAAACTCTTCTGCCGATATAGGAGCCCAGGACTCGGTACGGCCGGACTTCGAAACGAAAGGGAAGGAACCTCCGTTCCCCGTGACGGCCAGCCCCGGAGCCGGCGGACTAGAGCCTCGCGCTTCGCGGCATTGCCGGTTCCGTCGGCGGTCGTGGCCGGACACCCGTTGTCCCTGGATCGCCTTCCCCGAGAAAGTGCGGCTAGCAAACATTTCTGCCGGGACCGGAACCCAAGGGCTCGATACGGCCGTTCTCCGCACCGAACGGGAACGAACCTCCGTTCCCCGTGACGGCCAGTCCCCGAGCCGGCGGACGACAGCCTCCCACTTCGCGGCATTTCCGATTCCGTCGGCGGCCGGGGCCCGACACCCGCTCTCCCTGGATCGCCTTCCCCGAGAAAGTGCGGCTAGCAAACATTTCTGCCTGGACCGGAGCCCAAGGGCTCGGTACGGCCGTTTTCCGCACCGAATGGGAACGAACCTCCGTTCCCCGTGACGGCCAGTCCCCGAGCCGGCGGACGACAGTCTCCCACTTAGCGGCATTGCCGGTTCCGTCGGCGGTCGTGGCCGGACATCCGTTGTCCCTGGATCGCCTTCCCCGAGAAAGTGCGGCTAGCAAACATTTCTGCCGGGACCGGAGCCCAAGGGCTCGGTACGGCAGGACTTCGAAACGAACGGGAACGAACCTCCGTTCCCCGTAACGGCCAGTCCCCGAGCCGGCGGACGACAGCCTCGCGCTTCGCGGCATTGCCGGTTCCGTCGGCGGTCGTGGCCGGACATCCGTTGTCCCTGGATCGCCTTCCCCGAAAAAGTGCGGCTAGCAAACTCTTCTGCCTGGACAGGACACGAGGGCACGATACGGCCGTTCTCCGCACCGAACGGGAACGAACCTCCGTTCCCCAAGACGGCCAGTCCCCGAGCCGGCGGACGACAGCCTCCCACTTCGCGGCATTGCCGGTTCCGTCGGCGGCCGTGGCCCGACACCCGCTCTCCCTGGATCGCCTTCCCCGAGAAAGTGCGGCTAGCAAACATTTCTGCCGGGACCGGAGCCCAAGGGCTCGATACGGCCGTTCTCCGCACCGAACGGGAACGAACCTCCGTTCCCCGTGACGGCCAGTCCCCGAGCCGGCGGACGACAGCCTCCCACTTCGCGGCATTACCGGTTCCGTCGGCGGCCGTGGCCCGAACACCCGTTGTCCCTGGATCGCTTTCCCGAGAAAGTGCGGCTAGCAAACATTTCTGCCGGGACCGGAGCCCAAGGGCTCGGTACGGCCGTTCTCCGCACCGAAGGGGAACGAACCTCCGTTCCCCGTGACGGCCAGTCCCCGAGCCGGCGGACGACAGCCTCCCGCTTCGCGGCATTGCCGGTTCCGTCGGCGGTCGTGGCCGGACATCCGTTGTCCCTGGATCGCCTTCCACGAGAAAGTGCGGCTAGCAAACATTTCTGCCGGGACCGGAGCCCAAGGGCTCGGTACGGCAGGACTTCGAAACGAACGGGAACGAACCTCCGTTCCCCGTAACGGCCAGTCCCCGAGCCGGCGGACGACAGCCTCGCGCTTCGCGGCATTGCCGGTTCCGTCGGCGGTCGTGGCCGGACACCCGTTGTCCCTGGATCGCCTTCCCCGAAAAAGTTCGGCTAGCAAACACTTCTGCCGGGACCGGAGTACAAGGGCTCGGTACGGCCGTTCTCCGCACCGAAAGGGAACGAACCTCCGTTCCCCGTGACGGCCAGCCCCCGAGCCGGCGGACGACTGCCTCGCGATTACCGGAATTGCCGTTCCCGTCGCCGGTTGTGGCCGGACACCCGTTGTCCCGGGATCGCCTTCCCCGAGAAAGTGCGGCTAGCAAACATTTCTGCCGGGACCGGAGCCCAAGGGCTCGGTACGGCCGGACTTCGAAACGAAAGGGAAGGAACCTCCGTTCCCCGTGACGGCCAGCCCCGGAGCCGGCGGACTAGAGCCTCGCGCTTCGCGGCATTGCCGGTTCCGTCGGCGGTCGTGGCCGGACACCCGTTGTCCCTGGATCGCCTTCCCCGAGAAAGTGCGGCTAGCAAACATTTCTGCCGGGACCGGAGCCCAAGGGCTCGGTACGGCCGTTTTCCGCACCGAATGGGAACGAACCTCCGTTCCCCGTGACGGCCAGTCCCCGAGCCGGCGGACGACAGTCTCCCACTTAGCGGCATTGCCGGTTCCGTCGGCGGTCGTGGCCGGACATCCGTTGTCCCTGGATCGCCTTCCCCGAGAAAGTGCGGCTAGCAAACATTTCTGCCGGGACCGGAGCCCAAGGGCTCGGTACGGCAGGACTTCGAAACGAACGGGAACGAACCTCCGTTCCCCGTAACGGCCAGTCCCCGAGCCGGCGGACGACAGCCTCGCGCTTCGCGGCATTGCCGGTTCCGTCGGCGGTCGTGGCCGGACATCCGTTGTCCCTGGATCGCCTTCCCCGAAAAAGTGCGGCTAGCAAACTCTTCTGCCTGGACAGGACACGAGGGCACGATACGGCCGTTCTCCGCACCGAACGGGAACGAACCTCCGTTCCCCAAGACGGCCAGTCCCCGAGCCGGCGGACGACAGCCTCCCACTTCGCGGCATTGCCGGTTCCGTCGGCGGCCGTGGCCCGACACCCGCTCTCCCTGGATCGCCTTCCCCGAGAAAGTGCGGCTAGCAAACATTTCTGCCGGGACCGGAGCCCAAGGGCTCGATACGGCCGTTCTCCGCACCGAACGGGAACGAACCTCCGTTCCCCGTGACGGCCAGTCCCCGAGCCGGCGGACGACAGCCTCCCACTTCGCGGCATTACCGGTTCCGTCGGCGGCCGTGGCCCGAACACCCGTTGTCCCTGGATCGCCTTCCCCGAGAAAGTGCGGCTAGCAAACATTTCTGCCGGGACCGGAGCCCAAGGGCTCGGTATGGCCGTTTTCCGCACCGAAGGGGAACGAACCTCCGTTCCCCGTGACGGCCAGTCCCCGAGCCGGCGGACGACAGCCTCCCGCTTCGCGGCATTGCCGGTTCCGTCGGCGGTCGTGGCCGGACATCCGTTGTCCCTGGATCGCCTTCCCCGAGAAAGTGCGGCTAGCAAACATTTCTGCCGGGACCGGAGCCCAAGGGCTCGGTACGGCAGGACTTCGAAACGAACGGGAACGAACCTCCGTTCCCCGTAACGGCCAGTCCCCGAGCCGGCGGACGACAGCCTCGCGCTTCGCGGCATTGCCGGTTCCGTCGGCGGTCGTGGCCGGACACCCGTTGTCCCTGGATCGCCTTCCCCGAGAAAGTTCGGCTAGCAAACACTTCTGCCGGGACCGGAGTACAAGGGCTCGGTACGGCCGTGCTACGCACCGAAAGGGAACGAACCTACGTTCCCCTGACGGCCAGCCCCCTAGCCGGCGGACCTCGCGCTTACCGGCACGGCTGGCACCCACGCTGCCTTTGACAGGTCACCCGTTGCCCCTGGATCAACTTGTCCGAGCCACCCGACACGCTAGAAGGAGCTTCGTTCCCGTTCGTTTCGAAGTCCTGCCGTACTGAGCCCTAGGGCTCCGGTCCCGGCAGAAATGTTTGCTAGCCGCACTTTCTCGGGGAAGGCGATCCAGGGACAACGGGTGTCCGGCCACGACCGCCGACGGAACCGGCAATGCCGCGAAGCGGGAGGCTGTCGTCCGCCGGCTCGGGGACTGTCCGTCACGAAGAAACGGAGGTTCGTTCCCGTTCGGTGCGGAGAACGGCCGTATCGAGCCCTGGGCCCCGGTCCAGGCAGAAGCGTGTGCTAGCCGCACTTTTACGGGGAAGGCGACCCATGGACAACGGGTGTCCGGCCACGACCGCCGACGGAACCGGCAATGCCGCGAAGCGCGAGGCTGTCGTCCGCCGGCTCGGGGACTGGCCGTCACGGGGAACGGAGGTTCGTTCCCGTTCGTTTCGAAGTCCTGCCGTACCGAGCCCTGGGCTCCGGTCCCGGCAGAAATCTGTGCTAGCCGCACTTTCTCGGGGAAGGCGATCCAGGGACAACGGGTGTCCGGCCACGACCGCCGACGGAACCGGCAATGCCGCGAAGCGGGAGGCTCTAGTCCGCCGGCTCGGGGGCTAGCCGTTTACGGGGAACGGAGGTTCCTTCCCCTTCGGTGCGGAGAACGGCCGTATCGAGCCCTGGGCTCCGGTCCAGACAGAAGCGTGTGCTAGCCGCACTTTTTCGGGGAAGGCGATCCATGGACAACGGGTGTCCGGCCACGACCGCCGACGGAACCGGCAATGCCGGTAATCGCGAGGCAGTCTTCCGCTAGCTCGGGGGCTAGCCGTTTACGGGGAACGGAGGTTCGTTCCCCTTCGGTGCGGAGAACGACCGTATCGAGCCCTGGGCTCCGGTCCCGGCAGAAGAGTTTGCTAGCCGCACTTTTTCGGGGAAGGCGATCCAGGGACAACGGGTGTCCGGCCACGACCGCCGACGGAACCGGCAATGCCGCGAAGCGGGAGGCTGTCGTCCGCCGGCTCGGGGACTGGCCGTCACGGGGAACGGAGGTTCGTTCCCGTTCGTTTCGAAGTCCTGCCGTACCGAGCCCTTGGGCTCCGGTCCCGGCAGAAATGTTTGCTAACCGCACTTTCTCGGGGAAGACGATCCAGGGACAACGGGTGTCCGGCCACGACCGCCGACGGATTCGGCAATGCCGCGAAGCGGGAGGCTGTCGTCCGCCGGCTCGGGGACTGGCCGTCACGGGGAACGGAGGTTCGTTCCCCTTCGGTACGGAGAACGACCGTATCGAGCCCTGGGCTCCGGTCCCGGCAGAAGAGTTTGCTAGCCGCACTTTTTCGGGGAAGGCGATCCAGGGACAACGGGTGTCCGGCCACGACCGCCGACGGAACCGGCAATGCCGCGAAGCGGGAGGCTGTCGTCCGCCGGCTCGGGGACTGGCCGTCACGGGGAACGGAGGTTCGTTCCCGTTCGGTGCGGAGAACGGCCGTATCGAGCCCTGGTGTCCTGTCCAGGCAGAAGAGTTTACTAGCCGCAATTTTTCGGGGAAGGCGATCCAGGGACAACGGGTGTCCGGCCACGACCGCCGACGGAACCGGCAATGCCGCGAAGCGGGAGGCTGTCGTCCGCCGGCTCGGGGACTGGCCGTCACGGGGAACGGAGGTTCGTTCCCGTTCGGTGCGGAGAACGGCCGTATCGAGCCCTGGTGTCCTGTCCAGGCAGAAGAGTTTGCTAACCGCACTTTTTCGGGGAAGGCGATGAAGGGACAACGGGTGTCCGGCCACGAGCGCCGGAGGAACCCGCAATGCCGCGAAGCGCGAGGCTGTCGTCCGCCGGCTCGGGGGCTAGCCGTTTACGGGAACGGAGGTTCGTTCCCCTTCGGTGCGGAAAACGGCCGTATCGAGCCCTGGGCTCCGGTCCCGGCAGAAGAGTTTGCTAGCCGCACTTTTTCGGGGAAGGCGATCCAGGGACAACGGGTGTCCGGCCACGACCGCCGACGGAACCGGCAATGCCGCGAAGCGGGAGGCTGTCGTCCGCCGGCTCGGGGACTGGCCGTCACGGGGAACGGAGGTTCGTTCCCGTTCGGTGCGGAGAACGGCCGTATCGAGCCCTGGTGTCCTGTCCAGGCAGAAGAGTTTGCTAGCCGCACTTTTTCGGGGAAGGCGATCAAGGGACAACGGGTGTCCGGCCACGAGCGCCGGAGGAACCGGCAATGCCGCGAAGCGCGAGGCTGTCGTCCGCCGGCTCGGGGACTGGCCGTCACGGGGAACGGAGGTTCGTTCCCGTTCGTTTCGAAGTCCTGCCGTACCGAGCCCTTGGGCTCCGGTCCCGGCAGAAATGTTTGCTAACCGCACTTTCTCGGGGAAGACGATCCAGGGACAACGGGTGTCCGGCCACGACCGCCGACGGAACCGGCAATGCCGGTAATCGCGAGGCAGTCTTCCGCTAGCTCGGGGGCTAGCCGTTTACGGGGAACGGAGGTTCGTTCCCCTTCGGTGCGGAAAACGGCCGTATCGAGCCCTGGGCTCCGGTCCCGGCAGAAGAGTTTGCTAGCCGCACTTTTTCGGGGAAGGCGATCCAGGGACAACGGGTGTCCGGCCACGACCGACGACGGAACCGGCAATGCCGCGAAGCGGGAGGCTGTCGTCCGCCGGCTCGGGGACTGGCCGTCACGGGGAACGGAGGTTCGTTCCCGTTCGGTGCGGAGAACGGCCGTATCGAGCCCTGGACTCCGGTCCAGGCAGAAGAGTTTGCTAGCCGCACTTTTTCGGGGAAGGCGATCAAGGGACAACGGGTGTCCGGCCACGAGCGCCGGAGGAACCGGCAATGCCGCGAAGCGCGAGGCTGTCGTCCGCCGGCTCGGGGACTGGCCGTCACGGGGAACGGAGGTTCGTTCCCGTTCGTTTCGAAGTCCTGCCGTACCGAGCCCTTGGGCTCCGGTCCCGGCAGAAATGTTTGCTAACCGCACTTTTTCGGGGAAGGCGATCCAGGGACAACGGGTGTCCGGCCACGACCGCCGACGGAACCGGCAATGCCGGTAATCGCGAGGCAGTCTTCCGCTAGCTCGGGGGCTAGCCGTTTACGGGGAACGGAGGTTCGTTCCCCTTCGGTGCGGAAAACGGCCGTATCGAGCCCTGGGCTCCGGTCCCGGCAGAAGAGTTTGCTAGCCGCACTTTTTCGGGGAAGGCGATCCAGGGACAACGGGTGTCCGGCCACGACCGACGACGGAACCGGCAATGCCGCGAAGCGGGAGGCTGTCGTCCGCCGGCTCGGGGACTGGCCGTCACGGGGAACGGAGGTTCGTTCCCGTTCGGTGCGGAGAACGGCCGTATCGAGCCCTGGACTCCGGTCCAGGCAGAAGAGTTTGCTAGCCGCACTTTTTCGGGGAAGGCGATCAAGGGACAACGGGTGTCCGGCCACGAGCGCCGGAGGAACCGGCAATGCCGCGAAGCGCGAGGCTGTCGTCCGCCGGCTCGGGGACTGGCCGTCACGGGGAACGGAGGTTCGTTCCCGTTCGTTTCGAAGTCCTGCCCTACCGAGCCCTTGGGCTCCGGTCCCGGCAGAAATGTTTGCTAACCGCACTTTCTCGGGGAAGACGATCCAGGGACAACGGGTGTCCGGCCACGACCGACGACGGAACCGGCAATGCCGGTAATCGCGAGGCAGTCTTCCGCTAGCTCGGGGGCTAGCCGTTTACGGGGAACGGACGTTCGTTCCCGTTCGTTTCGAAGACCTGCCGTATCGAGCCCTGGTGTCCTGTCCAGGCAGAAGAGTTTGCTAGCCGCATTTTTTCGGGGAAGGCGATCAAGGGACAACGGGTGTCCGGCCACGATCGCCGGAGGAACCCGCAATGCCGCGAAGCGCGAGGCTGTCGTCCGCCGTCTTGGGGATTGGCCGTCACGGGGAACGGAGGTTCGTTCCCGTTCGTTTCGAAGTCCTGCCGTACCGAGCCCTTGGGCTCCGGTCCCGGCAGAAATGTTTGCTAACCGCACTTTCTCGGGGAAGGCGATCCAGGGACAACGGGTGTCCGGCCACGACCGCCGACGGAACCGGCAATGCCGCGAAGCGGGAGGCTGTCGTCCGCCGGCTCGGGGACTGGCCGTCACGGGGATCGGAGGTTCGTTCCCCTTCGGTGCGGAAAACGGCCGTATCGAGCCCTGGGCTCCGGTCCCGGCAGAAGAGTTTGCTAGCCGCACTTTTTCGGGGAAGGCGATCCAGGGACAACGGGTGTCCGGCCACGACCGCCGACGGAACCGGCAATGCCGCGAAGCGCGAGGCTGTCCTCCGCCGGCTCGGGGACTGGCCGTCACGGGGAACGGAGGTTCGTTCCCGTTCGTTTCGAAGTCCTGCCGTACCGAGCCCTTGGGCTCCGGTCCCGGCAGAAATGTTTGCTAGCCGCACTTTCTCGGGGAAGGCGATCCAGGGACAACGGATGTCCGGCCACGACCGCCGACGGAACCGGCAATGCCGCTAAGTGGGAGACTGTCGTCCGCCGGCTCGGGGACTGGCCGTCACGGGGAACGGAGGTTCGTTCCCATTCGGTGCGGAAAACGGCCGTACCGAGCCCTTGGGCTCCGGTCCCGGCAGAAATGTTTGCTAGCCGCACTTTCTCGGGGAAGGCGATCCAGGGAGAGCGGGTGTCCGGCCACGACCGCCGACGGAACCGGCAATGCCGCTAAGTGGGAGACAGTCGTCCGCCGGCTCGGGGACTGGCCGTCACGGGGAACGGAGGTTCGTTCCCGTTCGGTTGCGGAGAACGGCCGTATCGAGTCCTTGGGTTCCGGTCCCGGCAGAAATGTTTGCTAGCCGCACTTTCTCGGGGAAGGCGATCCAGGGACAACGGGTGTCCGGCCACGACCGCCGACGGAACCGGCAATGCCGCGAAGCGCGAGGCTCTAGTCCGCCGGCTCCGGGGCTGGCCGTCACGGGGAACGGAGGTTCCTTCCCTTTCGTTTCGAAGTCCGGCCGTACCGAGCCCTTGGGCTCCGGTCCCGGCAGAAATGTTTGCTAGCCGCACTTTCTCGGGGAAGGCGATCCCGGGACAACGGGTGTCCGGCCACAACCGGCGACGGGAACGGCAATTCCGGTAATCGCGAGGCTGTCGTCCTCCGGCTCTGGTGCTGGCCGTCACGGGGAACGGAGGTTCGTTCCCGTTCGGTGCGGAGAACGGCCGTATCGAGCCCTGGGCTCCGGTCCAGGCAGAAGAGTTTGCTAGCCGCACTTTCTCGGGGAAGGCGATCCAGGGACAACGGGTGTCCGGCCACGACCGCCGACGGAGCCGGCAATGACGGTAATCGCGAGGCAGTCGTCCGCTAGCTCGGGTGCTAGCCGTTTACGGGGAACGGAGGTTCGTTCCCCTTCGGTGCGGAGAACGACCGTATCGTGCCCTGGTGTCTTGTCCAGGCAGAAGAGTTTACTAGCCGCACTTTCTCGGGGAAGGTGATCCAGGGACAACGGGTGTCCGGCCACGACCGCCGACGGGACAGGCAATGCCGGTAATCGCGAGGCAGTCGTCCGCTAGCTCGGGGGCTAGCCGTTTACGGGAACGGAGGTTCGTTCCCCTTCGGTGCGGAAAACGGCCGTATCGAGCCCTGGACTCCGGTCCAGGCAGAAGAGTTTGCTAGCCGCACTTTTTCGGGGAAGGCGATCCAGGGACAACGGGTGTCCGGCCACGACCGCCGACGGAACCGGCAATGCCACGAAGCGGGAGGCTGTCGTCCTCCGGCTCGGGGAATGTCCGTTTACGGGAACGGAGGTTCGTTCCCCTTCGGTGCGGAGAACGGCCGTATCGAGCCCTGGGCTCCGATCCAGGCAGAAGCGTGTGCTAGCCGCACTTTCTCGGGGAAGGCGATCCATGGACAACGGGTGTCCGGCCACGACCGCCGACGGAACCGGCAATGCCGCGAAGCGGGAGGCTGTCGTCCGCCGGCTCGGGGACTGGCCGTCACGGGGAACGGAGGTTCGTTCCCGTTCGGTGCGGAGAACGGCCGTATCGAGCCCTGGTGTCCTGTCCAGGCAGAAGAGTTTGCTAGCCGCACTTTTTGGGGAAGGCGATCAAGGGACAACGGGTGTCCGGCCACGAGCGCCGGAGGAACCGGCAATGCCGCGAAGCGCGAGGCTGTCGTCCGCCGGCTCGGGGACTGGCCGTCTTGGGGAACGGAGGTTCGTTCCCGTTCGGTGCGGAGAACGGCCGTATCGTGCCCTCGTGTCCTGTCCAGGCAGAAGAGTTTGCTAGCCGCACTTTTTCGGGGAAGGCGATCCAGGGACAACGGGTGTCCGGCCACGACCGCCGACGGAACCGGCAATGCCGCGAAGCGGGAGGCTGTCGTCCGCCGGCTCGGGGACTGGCCGTCACGGGGAACGGAGGTTCGTTCCCGTTCGGTGCGGAGAACGGCCGTATCGAGCCCTGGTGTCCTGTCCAGGCAGAAGAGTTTACTAGCCGCAATTTTTCGGGGAAGGCGATCCAGGGACAACGGGTGTCCGGCCACGACCGCCGACGGAACCGGCAATGCCGCGAAGCGGGAGGCTGTCGTCCGCCGGCTCGGGGACTGGCCGTCACGGGGAACGGAGGTTCGTTCCCGTTCGGTGCGGAGAACGGCCGTATCGAGCCCTGGTGTCCTGTCCAGGCAGAAGAGTTTGCTAACCGCACTTTTTCGGGGAAGGCGATGAAGGGACAACGGGTGTCCGGCCACGAGCGCCGGAGCAACCCGCAATGCCGCGAAGCGCGAGGCTGTCGTCCGCCGGCTCGGGGGCTAGCCGTTTACGGGAACGGAGGTTCGTTCCCCTTCGGTGCGGAAAACGGCCGTATCGAGCCCTGGGCTCCGGTCCCGGCAGAAGAGTTTGCTAGCCGCACTTTTTCGGGGAAGGCGATCCAGGGACAACGGGTGTCCGGCCACGACCGCCGACGGAACCGGCAATGCCGCGAAGCGGGAGGCTGTCGTCCGCCGGCTCGGGGACTGGCCGTCACGGGGAACGGAGGTTCGTTCCCGTTCGGTGCGGAGAACGGCCGTATCGAGCCCTGGTGTCCTGTCCAGGCAGAAGAGTTTGCTAGCCGCACTTTTTCGGGGAAGGCGATCAAGGGACAACGGGTGTCCGGCCACGAGCGCCGGAGGAACCGGCAATGCCGCGAAGCGCGAGGCTGTCGTCCGCCGGCTCGGGGACTGGCCGTCACGGGGAACGGAGGTTCGTTCCCGTTCGTTTCGAAGTCCTGCCGTACCGAGCCCTTGGGCTCCGGTCCCGGCAGAAATGTTTGCTAACCGCACTTTCTCGGGGAAGACGATCCAGGGACAACGGGTGTCCGGCCACGACCGCCGACGGAACCGGCAATGCCGGTAATCGCGAGGCAGTCTTCCGCTAGCTCGGGGGCTAGCCGTTTACGGGGAACGGAGGTTCGTTCCCCTTCGGTGCGGAAAACGGCCGTATCGAGCCCTGGGCTCCGGTCCCGGCAGAAGAGTTTGCTAGCCGCACTTTTTCGGGGAAGGCGATCCAGGGACAACGGGTGTCCGGCCACGACCGACGACGGAACCGGCAATGCCGCGAAGCGGGAGGCTGTCGTCCGCCGGCTCGGGGACTGGCCGTCACGGGGAACGGAGGTTCGTTCCCGTTCGGTGCGGAGAACGGCCGTATCGAGCCCTGGTGTCCTGTCCAGGCAGAAGAGTTTGCTAGCCGCACTTTTTCGGGGAAGGCGATCAAGGGACAACGGGTGTCCGGCCACGACCGCCGGAGGAACCGGCAATGCCGCGAAGCGCGAGGCTGTCGTCCGCCGGCTCGGGGACTGGCCGTCACGGGGAACGGAGGTTCGTTCCCGTTCGTTTCGAAGTCCTGCCGTACCGAGCCCTTGGGCTCCGGTCCCGGCAGAAATGTTTGCTAACCGCACTTTCTCGGGGAAGACGATCCAGGGACAACGGGTGTCCGGCCACGACCGCCGACGGAACCGGCAATGCCGGTAATCGCGAGGCAGTCTTCCGCTAGCTCGGGGGCTAGCCGTTTTCGGGGAACGGACGTTCGTTCCCGTTCGTTTCGAAGACCTGCCGTATCGAGCCCTGGTGTCCTGTCCAGGCAGAAGAGTTTGCTAGCCGCATTTTTTCGGGGAAGGCGATCAAGGGACAACGGGTGTCCGGCCACGATCGCCGGAGGAACCCGCAATGCCGCGAAGCGCGAGGCTGTCGTCCGCCGTCTTGGGGATTGGCCGTCAAGGGAACGGAGGTTCGTTCCCGTTCGTTTCGAAGTCCTGCCGTACCGAGCCCTTGGGCTCCGGTCCCGGCAGAAATGTTTGCTAACCGCACTTTCTCGGGGAAGGCGATCCAGGGACAACGGGTGTCCGGCCACGACCGCCGACGGAACCGGCAATGCCGCGAAGCGGGAGGCTGTCGTCCGCCGGCTCGGGGACTGGCCGTCACGGGGAACGGAGGTTCGTTCCCTTTCGGTGCGGAGAACGGCCGTATCGAGCCCTGGGCTCCGGTCCAGGCAGAAGAGTTTGCTAGCCGCACTTTTTCGGGGAAGGCGATCCAGGGACAACGGGTGTCCGGCCACGACCGCCGACGGAACCGGCAATGCCGGTAATCGCGAGACAGTCGTCCGCTAGCTCGGGGGCTAGCCGTTTACGGGAACGGAGGTTCGTTCCCCTTCGGTGCGGAAAACGGCCGTATCGAGCCCTGGGCTCCGGTCCAGGCAGAAGAGTTTGCTAGCCGCACTTTTTCGGGGAAGGCGATCCAGGGACAACGGGTGTCCGGCCACGACCGCCGACGGAACCGGCAATGCCGCGAAGCGCGAGGCTGTCCTCCGCCGGCTCGGGGACTGGCCGTCACGGGGAACGGAGGTTCGTTCCCGTTCGTTTCGAAGTCCTGCCGTACCGAGCCCTTGGGCTCCGGTCCCGGCAGAAATGTTTGCTAACCGCACTTTCTCGGGGAAGGCGATCCAGGGACAACGGGTGTCCGGCCACGACCGCCGACGGAACCGGCAATGCCGCGAAGCGGGAGGCTGTCGTCCGCCGGCTCGGGGACTGGCCGTCACGGGGATCGGAGGTTCGTTCCCCTTCGGTGCGGAAAACGGCCGTATCGAGCCCTGGGCTCCGGTCCCGGCAGAAGAGTTTGCTAGCCGCACTTTTTCGGGGAAGGCGATCCAGGGACAACGGGTGTCCGGCCACGACCGCCGACGGAACCGGCAATGCCGCGAAGCGCGAGGCTGTCCTCCGCCGGCTCGGGGACTGGCCGTCACGGGGAACGGAGGTTCGTTCCCGTTCGTTTCGAAGTCCTGCCGTACCGAGCCCTTGGGCTCCGGTCCCGGCAGAAATGTTTGCTAGCCGCACTTTCTCGGGGAAGGCGATCCAGGGACAACGGATGTCCGGCCACGACCGCCGACGGAACCGGCAATGCCGCTAAGTGGGAGACTGTCGTCCGCCGGCTCGGGGACTGGCCGTCACGGGGAACGGAGGTTCGTTCCCATTCGGTGCGGAAAACGGCCGTACCGAGCCCTTGGGCTCCGGTCCCGGCAGAAATGTTTGCTAGCCGCACTTTCTCGGGGAAGGCGATCCAGGGAGAGCGGGTGTCCGGCCACGACCGCCGACGGAACCGGCAATGCCGCTAAGTGGGAGACTGTCGTCCGCCGGCTCGGGGACTGGCCGTCACGGGGAACGGAGGTTCGTTCCCGTTCGGTTGCGGAGAACGGCCGTATCGAGTCCTTGGGTTCCGGTCCCGGCAGAAATGTTTGCTAGCCGCACTTTCTCGGGGAAGGCGATCCAGGGACAACGGGTGTCCGGCCACGACCGCCGACGGAACCGGCAATGCCGCGAAGCGCGAGGCTCTAGTCCGCCGGCTCCGGGGCTGGCCGTCACGGGGAACGGAGGTTCCTTCCCTTTCGTTTCGAAGTCCGGCCGTACCGAGCCCTTGGGCTCCGGTCCCGGCAGAAATGTTTGCTAGCCGCACTTTCTCGGGGAAGGCGATCCCGGGACAACGGGTGTCCGGCCACAACCGGCGACGGGAACGGCAATTCCGGTAATCGCGAGGCTGTCGTCCTCCGGCTCTGGTGCTGGCCGTCACGGGGAACGGAGGTTCGTTCCCGTTCGGTGCGGAGAACGGCCGTATCGAGCCCTGGGCTCCGGTCCAGGCAGAAGAGTTTGCTAGCCGCACTTTCTCGGGGAAGGCGATCCAGGGACAACGGGTGTCCGGCCACGACCGCCGACGGAGCCGGCAATGACGGTAATCGCGAGGCAGTCGTCCGCTAGCTCGGGTGCTAGCCGTTTACGGGGAACGGAGGTTCGTTCCCCTTCGGTGCGGAGAACGACCGTATCGTGCCCTGGTGTCTTGTCCAGGCAGAAGAGTTTACTAGCCGCACTTTCTCGGGGAAGGTGATCCAGGGACAACGGGTGTCCGGCCACGACCGCCGACGGGACAGGCAATGCCGGTAATCGCGAGGCAGTCGTCCGCTAGCTCGGGGGCTAGCCGTTTACGGGAACGGAGGTTCGTTCCCCTTCGGTGCGGAAAACGGCCGTATCGAGCCCTGGACTCCGGTCCAGGCAGAAGAGTTTGCTAGCCGCACTTTTTCGGGGAAGGCGATCCAGGGACAACGGGTGTCCGGCCACGACCGCCGACGGAACCGGCAATGCCACGAAGCGGGAGGCTGTCGTCCTCCGGCTCGGGGAATGTCCGTTTACGGGAACGGAGGTTCGTTCCCCTTCGGTGCGGAGAACGGCCGTATCGAGCCCTGGGCTCCGATCCAGGCAGAAGCGTGTGCTAGCCGCACTTTTTCGGGGAAGGCGATCCATGGACAACGGGTGTCCGGCCACGACCGCCGACGGAACCGGCAATGCCGCGAAGCGGGAGGCTGTCGTCCGCCGGCTCGGGGACTGGCCGTCACGGGGAACGGAGGTTCGTTCCCGTTCGGTGCGGAGAACGGCCGTATCGAGCCCTGGTGTCCTGTCCAGGCAGAAGAGTTTGCTAGCCGCACTTTTTGGGGAAGGCGATCAAGGGACAACGGGTGTCCGGCCACGAGCGCCGGAGGAACCGGCAATGCCGCGAAGCGCGAGGCTGTCGTCCGCCGGCTCGGGGACTGGCCGTCTTGGGGAACGGAGGTTCGTTCCCGTTCGGTGCGGAGAACGGCCGTATCGTGCCCTCGTGTCCTGTCCAGGCAGAAGAGTTTGCTAGCCGCACTTTTTCGGGGAAGGCGATCCAGGGACAACGGGTGTCCGGCCACGACCGCCGACGGAACCGGCAATGCCGCGAAGCGGGAGGCTGTCGTCCGCCGGCTCGGGGACTGGCCGTCACGGGGAACGGAGGTTCGTTCCCGTTCGGTGCGGAGAACGGCCGTATCGAGCCCTGGTGTCCTGTCCAGGCAGAAGAGTTTACTAGCCGCAATTTTTCGGGGAAGGCGATCCAGGGACAACGGGTGTCCGGCCACGACCGCCGACGGAACCGGCAATGCCGCGAAGCGGGAGGCTGTCGTCCGCCGGCTCGGGGACTGGCCGTCACGGGGAACGGAGGTTCGTTCCCGTTCGGTGCGGAGAACGGCCGTATCGAGCCCTGGTGTCCTGTACAGGCAGAAGAGTTTGCTAACCGCACTTTTTCGGGGAAGGCGATGAAGGGACAACGGGTGTCCGGCCACGAGCGCCGGAGCAACCCGCAATGCCGCGAAGCGCGAGGCTGTCGTCCGCCGGCTCGGGGGCTAGCCGTTTACGGGAACGGAGGTTCGTTCCCCTTCGGTGCGGAAAACGGCCGTATCGAGCCCTGGGCTCCGGTCCCGGCAGAAGAGTTTGCTAGCCGCACTTTTTCGGGGAAGGCGATCCAGGGACAACGGGTGTCCGGCCACGACCGCCGACGGAACCGGCAATGCCGCGAAGCGGGAGGCTGTCGTCCGCCGGCTCGGGGACTGGCCGTCACGGGGAACGGAGGTTCGTTCCCGTTCGGTGCGGAGAACGGCCGTATCGAGCCCTGGTGTCCTGTCCAGGCAGAAGAGTTTGCTAGCCGCACTTTTTCGGGGAAGGCGATCAAGGGACAACGGGTGTCCGGCCACGAGCGCCGGAGGAACCGGCAATGCCGCGAAGCGCGAGGCTGTCGTCCGCCGGCTCGGGGACTGGCCGTCACGGGGAACGGAGGTTCGTTCCCGTTCGTTTCGAAGTCCTGCCGTACCGAGCCCTTGGGCTCCGGTCCCGGCAGAAATGTTTGCTAACCGCACTTTCTCGGGGAAGACGATCCAGGGACAACGGGTGTCCGGCCACGACCGCCGACGGAACCGGCAATGCCGGTAATCGCGAGGCAGTCTTCCGCTAGCTCGGGGGCTAGCCGTTTACGGGGAACGGAGGTTCGTTCCCCTTCGGTGCGGAAAACGGCCGTATCGAGCCCTGGGCTCCGGTCCCGGCAGAAGAGTTTGCTAGCCGCACTTTTTCGGGGAAGGCGATCCAGGGACAACGGGTGTCCGGCCACGACCGACGACGGAACCGGCAATGCCGCGAAGCGGGAGGCTGTCGTCCGCCGGCTCGGGGACTGGCCGTCACGGGGAACGGAGGTTCGTTCCCGTTCGGTGCGGAGAACGGCCGTATCGAGCCCTGGTGTCCTGTCCAGGCAGAAGAGTTTGCTAGCCGCACTTTTTCGGGGAAGGCGATCAAGGGACAACGGGTGTCCGGCCACGACCGCCGGAGGAACCGGCAATGCCGCGAAGCGCGAGGCTGTCGTCCGCCGGCTCGGGGACTGGCCGTCACGGGGAACGGAGGTTCGTTCCCGTTCGTTTCGAAGTCCTGCCGTACCGAGCCCTTGGGCTCCGGTCCCGGCAGAAATGTTTGCTAACCGCACTTTCTCGGGGAAGACGATCCAGGGACAACGGGTGTCCGGCCACGACCGCCGACGGAACCGGCAATGCCGGTAATCGCGAGGCAGTCTTCCGCTAGCTCGGGGGCTAGCCGTTTTCGGGGAACGGACGTTCGTTCCCGTTCGTTTCGAAGACCTGCCGTATCGAGCCCTGGTGTCCTGTCCAGGCAGAAGAGTTTGCTAGCCGCATTTTTTCGGGGAAGGCGATCAAGGGACAACGGGTGTCCGGCCACGATCGCCGGAGGAACCCGCAATGCCGCGAAGCGCGAGGCTGTCGTCCGCCGTCTTGGGGATTGGCCGTCAAGGGAACGGAGGTTCGTTCCCGTTCGTTTCGAAGTCCTGCCGTACCGAGCCCTTGGGCTCCGGTCCCGGCAGAAATGTTTGCTAACCGCACTTTCTCGGGGAAGGCGATCCAGGGACAACGGGTGTCCGGCCACGACCGCCGACGGAACCGGCAATGCCGCGAAGCGGGAGGCTGTCGTCCGCCGGCTCGGGGACTGGCCGTCACGGGGAACGGAGGTTCGTTCCCTTTCGGTGCGGAGAACGGCCGTATCGAGCCCTGGGCTCCGGTCCAGGCAGAAGAGTTTGCTAGCCGCACTTTTTCGGGGAAGGCGATCCAGGGACAACGGGTGTCCGGCCACGACCGCCGACGGAACCGGCAATGCCGGTAATCGCGAGACAGTCGTCCGCTAGCTCGGGGGCTAGCCGTTTACGGGAACGGAGGTTCGTTCCCCTTCGGTGCGGAAAACGGCCGTATCGAGCCCTGGGCTCCGGTCCAGGCAGAAGAGTTTGCTAGCCGCACTTTTTCGGGGAAGGCGATCCAGGGACAACGGGTGTCCGGCCACGACCGCCGACGGAACCGGCAATGCCGCGAAGCGCGAGGCTGTCCTCCGCCGGCTCGGGGACTGGCCGTCACGGGGAACGGAGGTTCGTTCCCGTTCGTTTCGAAGTCCTGCCGTACCGAGCCCTTGGGCTCCGGTCCCGGCAGAAATGTTTGCTAACCGCACTTTCTCGGGGAAGGCGATCCAGGGACAACGGGTGTCCGGCCACGACCGCCGACGGAACCGGCAATGCCGCGAAGCGGGAGGCTGTCGTCCGCCGGCTCGGGGACTGGCCGTCACGGGGATCGGAGGTTCGTTCCCTTTCGGTGCGGAGAACGGCCGTATCGAGCCCTGGGCTCCGGTCCAGGCAGAAGAGTTTGCTAGCCGCACTTTCTCGGGGAAGGCGATCCAGGGACAACGGGTGTCCGGCCACGACCGCCGACGGAACCGGCAATGCCGGTAATCGCGAGGCAGTCGTCCGCTAGCTCGGGTGCTAGCCGTTTACGGGGAACGGAGGTTCGTTCCCCTTCGGTGCGGAGAACGACCGTATCGTGCCCTGGTGTCTTGTCCAGGCAGAAGAGTTTACTAGCCGCACTTTCTCGGGGAAGGTGATCCAGGGACAACGGGTGTCCGGCCACGACCGCCGACGGGACAGGCAATGCCGGTAATCGCGAGGCAGTCGTCCGCTAGCTCGGGGGCTAGCCGTTTACGGGAACGGAGGTTCGTTCCCCTTCGGTGCGGAAAACGGCCGTATCGAGCCCTGGACTCCGGTCCAGGCAGAAGAGTTTGCTAGCCGCACTTTTTCGGGGAAGGCGATCCAGGGACAACGGGTGTCCGGCCACGACCGCCGACGGAACCGGCAATGCCACGAAGCGGGAGGCTGTCGTCCTCCGGCTCGGGGAATGTCCGTTTACGGGAACGGAGGTTCGTTCCCCTTCGGTGCGGAGAACGGCCGTATCGAGCCCTGGGCTCCGATCCAGGCAGAAGCGTGTGCTAGCCGCACTTTTTCGGGGAAGGCGATCCATGGACAACGGGTGTCCGGCCACGACCGCCGACGGAACCGGCAATGCCGCGAAGCGGGAGGCTGTCGTCCGCCGGCTCGGGGACTGGCCGTCACGGGGAACGGAGGTTCGTTCCCCTTCGGTGCGGAGAACGGCCGTATCGAGCCCTGGTGTCCTGTCCAGGCAGAAGAGTTTGCTAGCCGCACTTTTTGGGGAAGGCGATCAAGGGACAACGGGTGTCCGGCCACGAGCGCCGGAGGAACCGGCAATGCCGCGAAGCGCGAGGCTGTCGTCCGCCGGCTCGGGGACTGGCCGTCTTGGGGAACGGAGGTTCGTTCCCGTTCGGTGCGGAGAACGGCCGTATCGTGCCCTCGTGTCCTGTCCAGGCAGAAGAGTTTACTAGCCGCAATTTTTCGGGGAAGGCGATCCAGGGACAACGGGTGTCCGGCCACGACCGCCGACGGAACCGGCAATGCCGCGAAGCGGGAGGCTGTCGTCCGCCGGCTCGGGGACTGGCCGCCACGGGGAACGGAGGTTCGTTCCCGTTCGGTGCGGAGAACGGCCGTATCGAGCCCTGGTGTCCTGTCCAGGCAGAAGAGTTTGCTAACCGCACTTTTTCGGGGAAGGCGATGAAGGGACAACGGGTGTCCGGCCACGAGCGCCGGAGGAACCCGCAATGCCGCGAAGCGCGAGGCTGTCGTCCGCCGGCTCGGGGGCTAGCCGTTTACGGGAACGGAGGTTCGTTCCCCTTCGGTGCGGAAAACGGCCGTATCGAGCCCTGGGCTCCGGTCCCGGCAGAAGAGTTTGCTAGCCGCACTTTTTCGGGGAAGGCGATCCAGGGACAACGGGTGTCCGGCCACGACCGCCGACGGAACCGGCAATGCCGCGAAGCGGGAGGCTGTCGTCCGCCGGCTCGGGGACTGGCCGTCACGGGGAACGGAGGTTCGTTCCCGTTCGGTGCGGAGAACGGCCGTATCGAGCCCTGGTGTCCTGTCCAGGCAGAAGAGTTTGCTAGCCGCACTTTTTCGGGGAAGGCGATCAAGGGACAACGGGTGTCCGGCCACGAGCGCCGGAGGAACCGGCAATGCCGCGAAGCGCGAGGCTGTCGTCCGCCGGCTCGGGGACTGGCCGTCACGGGGAACGGAGGTTCGTTCCCGTTCGTTTCGAAGTCCTGCCGTACCGAGCCCTTGGGCTCCGGTCCCGGCAGAAATGTTTGCTAACCGCACTTTCTCGGGGAAGACGATCCAGGGACAACGGGTGTCCGGCCACGACCGCCGACGGAACCGGCAATGCCGGTAATCGCGAGGCAGTCTTCCGCTAGCTCGGGGGCTAGCCGTTTACGGGGAACGGAGGTTCGTTCCCCTTCGGTGCGGAAAACGGCCGTATCGAGCCCTGGGCTCCGGTCCCGGCAGAAGAGTTTGCTAGCCGCACTTTTTCGGGGAAGGCGATCCAGGGACAACGGGTGTCCGGCCACGACCGCCGGAGGAACCCGCAATGCCGCGAAGCGCGAGGCTGTCGTCCGCCGTCTTGGGGACTGGCCGTCACGGGGAACGGAGGTTCGTTCCCGTTCGTTTCGAAGTCCTGCCGTACCGAGCCCTTGGGCTCCGGTCCCGGCAGAAATGTTTGCTAACCGCACTTTCTCGGGGAAGGCGATCCAGGGACAACGGGTGTCCGGCCACGACCGCCGACGGAACCGGCAATGCCGCGAAGCGGGAGGCTGTCGTCCGCCGGCTCGGGGACTGGCCGTCACGGGGAACGGAGGTTCGTTCCCGTTCGGTGCGGAGAACGGCCGTATCGAGCCCTGGTGTGCTGTCCAGGCAGAAGAGTTTGCTAGCCGCACTTTTTGGGGAAGGCGATCAAGGGACAACGGGTGTCCGGCCACGACCGCCGACGGAACCGGCAATGCCGGTAATCGCGAGACAGTCGTCCGCTAGCTCGGGGGCTAGCCGTTTACGGGAACGGAGGTTCGTTCCCCTTCGGTGCGGAAAACGGCCGTATCGAGCCCTGGGCTCCGGTCCAGGCAAAAGAGTTTGCTAGCCGCACTTTTTCGGGGAAGGCGATCCAGGGACAACGGGTGTCCGGCCACGACCGCCTACGGAACCGGCAATGCCGCGAAGCGGGAGGCTGTCGTCCGCCGGCTCGGGGACTGGCCGTCACGGGGAACGGAGGTTCGTTCCCTTTCGGTGCGGAGAACGGCCGTATCGAGCCCTGGTGTCCTGTCCAGGCAGAAGAGTTTGCTAGCCGCACTTTTTCGGGGAAGGCGATCAAGGGACAACGGGTGTCCGGCCACGAGCGCCGGAGGAACCGGCAATGCCGCGAAGCGCGAGGCTGTCGTCCGCCGGCTCGGGGACTGGCCGTCACGGGGAACGGAGGTTCGTTCCCGTTCGTTTCGAAGTCCTGCCGTACCGAGCCCTTGGGCTCCGGTCCCGGCAGAAATGTTTGCTAACCGCACTTTCTCGGGGAAGACGATCCAGGGACAACGGGTGTCCGGCCACGACCGCCGACGGAACCGGCAATGCCGGTAATCGCGAGGCAGTCTTCCGCTAGCTCGGGGGCTAGCCGTTTACGGGGAACGGAGGTTCGTTCCCCTTCGGTGCGGAAAACGGCCGTATCGAGCCCTGGGCTCCGGTCCCGGCAGAAGAGTTTGCTAGCCGCACTTTTTCGGGGAAGGCGATCCAGGGACAACGGGTGTCCGGCCACGACCGCCGACGGAACCGGCAATGCCGCGAAGCGGGAGGCTGTCGTCCGCCGGCTCGGGGACTGGCCGTCACGGGGAACGGAGGTTCGTTCCCGTTCGGTGCGGAGAACGGCCGTATCGAGCCCTGGTGTCCTGTCCAGGCAGAAGAGTTTGCTAGCCGCACTTTTTGGGGAAGGCGATCAAGGGACAACGGGTGTCCGGCCACGAGCGCCGGAGGAACCGGCAATGCCGCGAAGCGCGAGGCTGTCGTCCGCCGGCTCGGGGGCTAGCCGTTTACGGGAACGGAGGTTCGTTCCCGTTCGTTTCGAAGTCCTGCCGTACCGAGCCCTTGGGCTCCGGTCCCGGCAGAAATGTTTGCTAACCGCACTTTCTCGGGGAAGGCGATCCAGGGACAACGGGTGTCCGGCCACGACCGCCGACGGAACCGGCAATGCCGCGAAGCGGGAGGCTGTCGTCCGCCGGCTCGGGGACTGGCCGTCACGGGGAACGGAGGTTCGTTCCCGTTCGGTGCGGAGAACGGCCGTATCGAGCCCTGGTGTGCTGTCCAGGCAGAAGAGTTTGCTAGCCGCACTTTTTGGGGAAGGCGATCAAGGGACAACGGGTGTCCGGCCACGACCGCCGACGGAACCGGCAATGCCGGTAATCGCGAGACAGTCGTCCGCTAGCTCGGGGGCTAGCCGTTTACGGGAACGGAGGTTCGTTCCCCTTCGGTGCGGAAAACGGCCGTATCGAGCCCTGGGCTCCGGTCCAGGCAAAAGAGTTTGCTAGCCGCACTTTTTCGGGGAAGGCGATCCAGGGACAACGGGTGTCCGGCCACGACCGCCTACGGAACCGGCAATGCCGCGAAGCGGGAGGCTGTCGTCCGCCGGCTCGGGGACTGGCCGTCACGGGGAACGGAGGTTCGTTCCCTTTCGGTGCGGAGAACGGCCGTATCGAGCCCTGGGCTCCGGTCCAGGCAGAAGAGTTTGCTAGCCGCACTTTTTCGGGGAAGGCGATCCAGGGACAACGGGTGTCCGGCCACGACCGCCGACGGAACCGGCAATGCCGGTAGTCGCGAGGCAGTCGTCCGCTAGCTCGGGGGCTAGCCGTTTACGGGGAACGGAGGTTCGTTCCCCTTCGGTGCTGAGAACGACCGTATCGTGCCCTGGTGTTCTGTCCAGGCAGAAGAGTTTACTAGCCGCACTTTCTCGGGGAAGGCGATCCAGGGACAACGGGTGTCCGGCCACGACCGCCGACGGAACCGGCAATGCCGGTAATCGCGAGACAGTCGTCCGCTAGCTCGGGGGCTAGCCGTTTACGGGAACGGAGGTTCGTTCCCCTTCGGTGCGGAAAACGGCCGTATCGAGCCCTGGGCTCCGGTCCAGGCAAAAGAGTTTGCTAGCCGCACTTTTTCGGGGAAGGCGATCCAGGGACAACGGGTGTCCGGCCACGACCGCCTACGGAACCGGCAATGCCGCGAAGCGGGAGGCTGTCGTCCGCCGGCTCGGGGACTGGCCGTCACGGGGAACGGAGGTTCGTTCCCGTTCGGTGCGGAGAACGGCCGTATCGAGCCCTGGTGTCCTGTCCAGGCAGAAGAGTTTGCTAGCCGCACTTTTTCGGGGAAGACGATCCAGGGACAACGGATGTCCGGCCACGACCGCCGGAGGAACCGACAATGCCGCGAAGCGCGAGGCTGTCGTCCGCCGGCTCGGGGACTGGCCGTCACGGGGAACGGAGTTTCGTTCCCCTTCGGTGCGGAGAACGACCGTATCGTGCCCTGGTGTCCTGTCCAGGCAGAAGAGTTTACTAGCCGCACTTTCTCGGGGAAGGCGATCCAGGGACAACGGGTGTCCGGCCACGACCGCCGACGGAACCGGCAATGCCGGTAATCGCGAGGCAGTCTTCCGCTAGCTCGGGGGCTAGCCGTTTACGGGGAACGGAGGTTCGTTCCCGTTCGTTTCGAAGACCTGCCGTATCGAGCCCTGGTGTCCTGTCCAGGCAGAAGAGTTTGCTAGCCGCACTTTTTCGGGGAAGGCGATCAAGGGACAACGGGTGTCCGGCCACGACCGCCGGAGGAACCCGCAATGCCGCGAAGCGCGAGGCTGTCGTCCGCCGGCTCGGGGACTGGCCGTCACGGGGAACGGAGGTTCGTTCCCGTTCGTTTCGAAGTCCTGCCGTACCGAGCCCTTGGGCTCCGGTCCCGGCAGAAATGTTTGCTAACCGCACTTTCTCGGGGAAGGCGATCCAGGGACAACGGGTGTCCGGCCACGACCGCCGACGGAACCGGCAATGCCGGTAATCGCGAGGCAGTCTTCCGCTAGCTCGGGGGCTAGCCGTTTACGGGGAACGGAGGTTCGTTCCCCTTCGGTGCGGAAAACGGCCGTATCGAGCCCTGGGCTCCGGTCCCGGCAGAAGAGTTTGCTAGCCGCACTTTTTCGGGGAAGGCGATCCAGGGACAACGGGTGTCCGGCCACGACCGCCGACGGAACCGGCAATGCCGCGAAGCGGGAGGCTGTCGTCCGCCGGCTCGGGGACTGGCCGTCACGGGGAACGGAGGTTCGTTCCCGTTCGGTGCGGAGAACGGCCGTATCGAGCCCTGGTGTCCTGTCCAGGCAGAAGAGTTTGCTAGCCGCACTTTTTCGGGGAAGGCGATCAAGGGACAACGGGTGTCCGGCCACGAGCGCCGGAGGAACCGGCAATGCCGCGAAGCGCGAGGCTGTCGTCCGCCGGCTCGGGGACTGGCCGTCACGGGGAACGGAGGTTCGTTCCCGTTCGTTTCGAAGTCCTGCCGTACCGAGCCCTTGGGCTCCGGTCCCGGCAGAAATGTTTGCTAACCGCACTTTCTCGGGGAAGACGATCCAGGGACAACGGGTGTCCGGCCACGACCGCCGACGGAACCGGCAATGCCGGTAATCGCGAGGCAGTCTTCCGCTAGCTCGGGGGCTAGCCGTTTACGGGGAACGGAGGTTCGTTCCCCTTCGGTGCGGAAAACGGCCGTATCGAGCCCTGGGCTCCGGTCCCGGCAGAAGAGTTTGCTAGCCGCACTTTTTCGGGGAAGGCGATCCAGGGACAACGGGTGTCCGGCCACGACCGACGACGGAACCGGCAATGCCGCGAAGCGGGAGGCTGTCGTCCGCCGGCTCGGGGACTGGCCGTCACGGGGAACGGAGGTTCGTTCCCGTTCGGTGCGGAGAACGGCCGTATCGAGCCCTGGTGTCCTGTCCAGGCAGAAGAGTTTGCTAGCCGCACTTTTTCGGGGAAGGCGATCAAGGGACAACGGGTGTCCGGCCACGACCGCCGGAGGAACCGGCAATGCCGCGAAGCGCGAGGCTGTCGTCCGCCGGCTCGGGGACTGGCCGTCACGGGGAACGGAGGTTCGTTCCCGTTCGTTTCGAAGTCCTGCCGTACCGAGCCCTTGGGCTCCGGTCCCGGCAGAAATGTTTGCTAACCGCACTTTCTCGGGGAAGACGATCCAGGGACAACGGGTGTCCGGCCACGACCGCCGACGGAACCGGCAATGCCGGTAATCGCGAGGCAGTCTTCCGCTAGCTCGGGGGCTAGCCGTTTTCGGGGAACGGACGTTCGTTCCCGTTCGTTTCGAAGACCTGCCGTATCGAGCCCTGGTGTCCTGTCCAGGCAGAAGAGTTTGCTAGCCGCATTTTTTCGGGGAAGGCGATCAAGGGACAACGGGTGTCCGGCCACGATCGCCGGAGGAACCCGCAATGCCGCGAAGCGCGAGGCTGTCGTCCGCCGTCTTGGGGATTGGCCGTCAAGGGAACGGAGGTTCGTTCCCGTTCGTTTCGAAGTCCTGCCGTACCGAGCCCTTGGGCTCCGGTCCCGGCAGAAATGTTTGCTAACCGCACTTTCTCGGGGAAGGCGATCCAGGGACAACGGGTGTCCGGCCACGACCGCCGACGGAACCGGCAATGCCGCGAAGCGGGAGGCTGTCGTCCGCCGGCTCGGGGACTGGCCGTCACGGGGAACGGAGGTTCGTTCCCTTTCGGTGCGGAGAACGGCCGTATCGAGCCCTGGGCTCCGGTCCAGGCAGAAGAGTTTGCTAGCCGCACTTTTTCGGGGAAGGCGATCCAGGGACAACGGGTGTCCGGCCACGACCGCCGACGGAACCGGCAATGCCGGTAATCGCGAGACAGTCGTCCGCTAGCTCGGGGGCTAGCCGTTTACGGGAACGGAGGTTCGTTCCCCTTCGGTGCGGAAAACGGCCGTATCGAGCCCTGGGCTCCGGTCCAGGCAGAAGAGTTTGCTAGCCGCACTTTTTCGGGGAAGGCGATCCAGGGACAACGGGTGTCCGGCCACGACCGCCGACGGAACCGGCAATGCCGCGAAGCGCGAGGCTGTCCTCCGCCGGCTCGGGGACTGGCCGTCACGGGGAACGGAGGTTCGTTCCCGTTCGTTTCGAAGTCCTGCCGTACCGAGCCCTTGGGCTCCGGTCCCGGCAGAAATGTTTGCTAACCGCACTTTTTCGGGGAAGGCGATCCATGGACAACGGGTGTCCGGCCACGACCGCCGACGGAACCGGCAATGCCGCGAAGCGGGAGGCTGTCGTCCGCCGGCTCGGGGACTGGCCGTCACGGGGAACGGAGGTTCGTTCCCGTTCGGTGCGGAGAACGGCCGTATCGAGCCCTGGTGTCCTGTCCAGGCAGAAGAGTTTGCTAGCCGCACTTTTTGGGGAAGGCGATCAAGGGACAACGGGTGTCCGGCCACGAGCGCCGGAGGAACCGGCAATGCCGCGAAGCGCGAGGCTTTCGTCCGCCGGCTCGGGGACTGGCCGTCTTGGGGAACGGAGGTTCGTTCCCGTTCGGTGCGGAGAACGGCCGTATCGTGCCCTCGTGTCCTGTCCAGGCAGAAGAGTTTGCTAGCCGCACTTTTTCGGGGAAGGCGATCCAGGGACAACGGGTGTCCGGCCACGACCGCCGACGGAACCGGCAATGCCGCGAAGCGGGAGGCTGTCGTCCGCCGGCTCGGGGACTGGCCGTCACGGGGAACGGAGGTTCGTTCCCGTTCGGTGCGGAGAACGGTCGTATCGAGCCCTGGTGTCCTGTCCAGGCAGAAGAGTTTACTAGCCGCAATTTTTCGGGGAAGGCGATCCAGGGACAACGGGTGTCCGGCCACGACCGCCGACGGAACCGGCAATGCCGCGAAGCGGGAGGCTGTCGTCCGCCGGCTCGGGGACTGGCCGCCACGGGGAACGGAGGTTCGTTCCCGTTCGGTGCGGAGAACGGCCGTATCGAGCCCTGGTGTCCTGTCCAGGCAGAAGAGTTTGCTAACCGCACTTTTTCGGGGAAGGCGATGAAGGGACAACGGGTGTCCGGCCACGAGCGCCGGAGGAACCCGCAATGCCGCGAAGCGCGAGGCTGTCGTCCGCCGGCTCGGGGGCTAGCCGTTTACGGGAACGGAGGTTCGTTCCCCTTCGGTGCG
This sequence comes from Mergus octosetaceus, assembly GCA_036873955.1. Lineage (NCBI taxonomy): Eukaryota > Metazoa > Chordata > Aves > Anseriformes > Anatidae > Mergus > Mergus octosetaceus. The sequence goes on from JBAGBL010000074.1 coordinate 51,998, forward strand.
GAAAACGGCCGTATCGAGCCCTGGGCTCCGGTCCCGGCAGAAGAGTTTGCTAGCCGCACTTTTTCGGGGAAGGCGATCCAGGGACAACGGGTGTCCGGCCACGACCGCCGACGGAACCGGCAATGCCGCGAAGCGGGAGGCTGTCGTCCGCCGGCTCGGGGACTGGCCGTCACGGGGAACGGAGGTTCGTTCCCGTTCGGTGCGGAGAACGGCCGTATCGAGCCCTGGTGTCCTGTCCAGGCAGAAGAGTTTGCTAGCCGCACTTTTTCGGGGAAGGCGATCAAGGGACAACGGGTGTCCGGCCACGAGCGCCGGAGGAACCGGCAATGCCGCGAAGCGCGAGGCTGTCGTCCGCCGGCTCGGGGACTGGCCGTCACGGGGAACGGAGGTTCGTTCCCGTTCGTTTCGAAGTCCTGCCGTACCGAGCCCTTGGGCTCCGGTCCCGGCAGAAATGTTTGCTAACCGCACTTTCTCGGGGAAGACGATCCAGGGACAACGGGTGTCCGGCCACGACCGCCGACGGAACCGGCAATGCCGGTAATCGCGAGGCAGTCTTCCGCTAGCTCGGGGGCTAGCCGTTTACGGGGAACGGAGGTTCGTTCCCCTTCGGTGCGGAAAACGGCCGTATCGAGCCCTGGGCTCCGGTCCCGGCAGAAGAGTTTGCTAGCCGCACTTTTTCGGGGAAGGCGATCCAGGGACAACGGGTGTCCGGCCACGACCGCCGGAGGAACCCGCAATGCCGCGAAGCGCGAGGCTGTCGTCCGCCGTCTTGGGGACTGGCCGTCACGGGGAACGGAGGTTCGTTCCCGTTCGTTTCGAAGTCCTGCCGTACCGAGCCCTTGGGCTCCGGTCCCGGCAGAAATGTTTGCTAACCGCACTTTCTCGGGGAAGGCGATCCAGGGACAACGGGTGTCCGGCCACGACCGCCGACGGAACCGGCAATGCCGGTAATCGCGAGACAGTCGTCCGCTAGCTCGGGGGCTAGCCGTTTACGGGAACGGAGGTTCGTTCCCTTTCGGTGCGGAGAACGGCCGTATCGAGCCCTGGGCTCCGGTCCAGGCAGAAGAGTTTGCTAGCCGCACTTTTTCGGGGAAGGCGATCCGGGGACAACGGGTGTCCGGCCACGACCGCCGACGGAACCGGCAATGCCGGTAGTCGCGAGGCAGTCGTCCGCTAGCTCGGGGGCTAGCCGTTTACGGGGAACGGAGGTTCGTTCCCCTTCGGTGCTGAGAACGGCCGTATCGAGCCCTGGGCTCCGGTCCCGGCAGAAGAGTTTGCTAGCCGCACTTTTTCGGGGAAGGCGATCCAGGGACAACGGGTGTCCGGCCACGACCGCCGACGGAACCGGCAATGCCGCGAAGCGGGAGGCTGTCGTCCGCCGGCTCGGGGACTGGCCGTCACGGGGAACGGAGGTTCGTTCCCGTTCGGTGCGGAGAACGGCCGTATCGAGCCCTGGTGTCCTGTCCAGGCAGAAGAGTTTGCTAGCCGCACTTTTTCGGGGAAGGCGATCAAGGGACAACGGGTGTCCGGCCACGAGCGCCGGAGGAACCGGCAATGCCGCGAAGCGCGAGGCTGTCGTCCGCCGGCTCGGGGACTGGCCGTCACGGGGAACGGAGGTTCGTTCCCGTTCGTTTCGAAGTCCTGCCGTACCGAGCCCTTGGGCTCCGGTCCCGGCAGAAATGTTTGCTAACCGCACTTTCTCGGGGAAGACGATCCAGGGACAACGGGTGTCCGGCCACGACCGCCGACGGAACCGGCAATGCCGGTAATCGCGAGGCAGTCTTCCGCTAGCTCGGGGGCTAGCCGTTTACGGGGAACGGAGGTTCGTTCCCCTTCGGTGCGGAAAACGGCCGTATCGAGCCCTGGGCTCCGGTCCCGGCAGAAGAGTTTGCTAGCCGCACTTTTTCGGGGAAGGCGATCCAGGGACAACGGGTGTCCGGCCACGACCGCCGACGGAACCGGCAATGCCGCGAAGCGGGAGGCTGTCGTCCGCCGGCTCGGGGACTGGCCGTCACGGGGAACGGAGGTTCGTTCCCGTTCGGTGCGGAGAACGGCCGTATCGAGCCCTGGTGTCCTGTCCAGGCAGAAGAGTTTGCTAGCCGCACTTTTTGGGGAAGGCGATCAAGGGACAACGGGTGTCCGGCCACGAGCGCCGGAGGAACCGGCAATGCCGCGAAGCGCGAGGCTGTCGTCCGCCGGCTCGGGGGCTAGCCGTTTACGGGAACGGAGGTTCGTTCCCGTTCGGTGCGGAGAACGGCCGTATCGTGCCCTCGTGTCCTGTCCAGGCAGAAGAGTTTGCTAGCCGCACTTTTTCGGGGAAGGCGATCCAGGGACAACGGGTGTCCGGCCACGACCGCCGACGGAACCGGCAATGCCGCGAAGCGGGAGGCTGTCGTCCGCCGGCTCGGGGACTGGCCGTCACGGGGAACGGAGGTTCGTTCCCGTTCGTTTCGAAGTCCTGCCGTACCGAGCCCTTGGGCTCCGGACGGAGGTTCGTACAAACCTACATGGAATCGAGAGGAATTGAAAATAGGACCCCAGAAAAAGTGTACAATGCCCATTTTGCCCATCAAAAATTGCCCCCAAAGGAAGCCTTTGGGTACAACTGAACTCCCCAGGGGAGCCTTTACGCAGCCCCACATGCAACTGGACTCTCTGTGTTCGCTCTTTCTGAACAGCGCTAAATATCTCCCTACCCGGAATCTAAGAGGAATTGAAAATAGGACCCCAGAAAACGTGTACAAGGCCCATTTTGCCCATCAAAAATTGCCCCCAAAGGAAGCCTTTGGGAACTACTGAACTCCCCAGGGGAGCCTTTACGCAGCCCCACATGCAACTGGACTCTCTGTGTTCGCTCTTTCTGAACAACGCCAAATATCTCCCTACCCGGAATCTGAGAGGAATTGAAAATAGGACCCCAGAAATCGCGTACAGAGCCCCTTTCGCCCATCAAAAATTGCCCCCAAAGGAAGCCTTTGGGTACAACTGAACTCCCCAGGGGAGCCTTTACGCAGCCCCACATGCAACTGGACTCTCTGTGTTCGCTCTTTCTGAACAACCCTAAAGACATCCCTACCCGGAATCTGAGAGGAAATGAAAATAGGACCCCAGAAATCGCGTACAGAGCCCCTTTCGCCCATCAAAAATTACCCCCAAAGGAAGCCTTTGGGTACAACTGAACTCCCCAGGGGAGCCTTTACGCAGCCCCACATGCAACTGGACTCTCTGTGTTCGCTCTTTCTGAACAACCCTAAATACATCCCTTCCCGGAATGTGAGAGGAATTTAAAATAGGACACCAGAAAACGCATACAAAGCCCCTTTCACCCATCAAAAATCGCCCCCAAAGGAAGCCTTTGGGTACAACAGAACTCCCCAGGGGAGCCTTTACGCAGCCCCACATGCAACTGGACTCTCTGTGTTCGCTCTTTCTGAACAACCCTAAATACATCCCTTCCCGGAATGTGAGAGGAATTTAAAATAGGACACCAGAAATCACCTACAGAGCCCCTTTCACCCATCAAAAATTGCCCTGAAAGGAAGCCTTTGGGTACAACTGAACTCCCCAGGGGAGCCTTTACGCAGCCCCACATGCAACTGGACTCTCTGTGTTCGCTCTTTCTGAACAATCCTAAATACATGCTGTGGTGGTTTTAGCATGCTGGGCAGCTAAACCCCACAACCGCTCTCTCACTCCCCCTCTTCTTAGATGAGGAGGGGGAGAAGTAAAGCAAAGAATGACTCACGGGTTGAGATAAGGATAATTTAATTAAAGCGAAATAATAATAATAATTAAATAAAGATTAGTATGATCTAAACAATTTAAATAATTAATGATTATTATGATCTAAACAATTTAACTAAAGGGAAATAAAAATGGAAAGGGGAAAAGGGAGGGGGAAAGGGAAAATAAAAAGAGGGGAGGAAAACAAACAAAATAAATGAAAACTATGTGGAAGTACAGAGGAAAGAAATTACTCTCTACTTCCCACAAATGAGCGATGATTGACCACGTCCTTGAAGCAGGGCCTCAACGCACGTAGCTGGTGTTCGGGAGGAGGACCGACGTTTTCACAACGAGAGCCCACCCCTCCCCTCTTCTTCCTGTTTCCACCTTTTATTGCTGAGTGTGACATCACATGGTATGGAATATCCCGTTGGTTGGTTTAGGTCAGCTGCCCTGCTGATGTTTCTCTTCTCACTTTTTGCCCAACCCCCAGGAGGGTTAGAGAGAGGTCCGATGCTGTGCGACTGCTGCTCAGCAGTAGACACAACACTGGTGTGATAACACTGCTGTTCCAGCTACAAGTGCAGAGTACAGCACTGTATGGGCTGCTGCAGGGAAAGTTAACATTCCAGCCAGACCCAGTACACATGCCTAACCGGAATCTGAGAGGAATTGAAAATAGGACCCCAGAATACGCGTACAGAGCCCCTTTCACCCATCAAAAATTGCCCCCAAAGGAAGCCTTTGGGTACAACTGAACTCCCCCGGGGAGCCTTTACGCAGCCCCACATGCAACTGGACTCTCTGTGTTCGCTCTTTCTGAACAACCCTAAATACATCCCTAAACGGAATCTGAGAGCAATTGAAAATATGATCCCAGAAATCACGTACAGAGCCCCTTTCACCCATCAAAAATTGCCCTGAAAGGAAGCCTTTGGGTACAACTGAACTCCCCAGGGGATCCTTTACGCAGCCCCACATGCAACTGGACTCTCTGTGTTCGCTCTTTCTGAACAACCTTAAATACATCCCTTCTCGGAATGTGAGAGGAATTTAAAATAGGACCCCAGAAAACGCATACAAAGCCCCTTTCACCCATCAAAAATTGCCCCCAAAGGAAGCCTTTGGGTACAACTGAACTCCCCAGGGGAGCCTTTACGCAGCCCCACATGCAACTGGACTCTGTGTTCGCTCTTTCTGAACAACCCTAAATACAACCCTAACCGGAATCTGAGAGGAATTGTAAATATGATCCCAGAAATCACGTACAAATCCGCTTTCACCCATCAAAAATCGCCCCCAAAGGAAGCCTTTGGGTACAACAGAACTCCCCAGGGGAGCCTTTACGCAGCCCCACATGCAACTGGACTCTCTGTGTTCGCTCTTTCTGAACAACCCTAAATACATCCCTTCCCGGAATGTGAGAGGAATTTAAAATAGGACACCAGAAATCACCTACAGAGCCCCTTTCACCCATCAAAAATTGCCCTGAAAGGAAGCCTTTGGGTACAACTGAACTCCCCAGGGGAGCCTTTACGCAGCCCCACATGCAACTGGACTCTCTGTGTTCGCTCTTTCTGAACAATCCTAAATACATGCTGTGGTGGTTTTAGCATGCTGGGCAGCTAAACCCCACAACCGCTCTCTCACTCCCCCTCTTCTTAGATGAGGAGGGGGAGAAGTAAAGCAAAGAATGACTCACGGGTTGAGATAAGGATAATTTAATTAAAGCGAAATAATAATAATAATTAAATAAAGATTAGTATGATCTAAACAATTTAAATAATTAATGATTATTATGATCTAAACAATTTAACTAAAGGGAAATAAAAATGGAAAGGGGAAAAGGGAGGGGGAAAGGGAAAATAAAAAGAGGGGAGGAAAACAAACAAAATAAATGAAAACTATGTGGAAGTACAGAGGAAAGAAATTACTCTCTACTTCCCACAAATGAGCGATGATTGACCACGTCCTTGAAGCAGGGCCTCAACGCACGTAGCTGGTGTTCGGGAGGAGGACCGACGTTTTCACAACGAGAGCCCACCCCTCCCCTCTTCTTCCTGTTTCCACCTTTTATTGCTGAGTGTGACATCACATGGTATGGAATATCCCGTTGGTTGGTTTAGGTCAGCTGCCCTGCTGATGTTTCTCTTCTCACTTTTTGCCCAACCCCCAGGAGGGTTAGAGAGAGGTCCGATGCTGTGCGACTGCTGCTCAGCAGTAGACACAACACTGGTGTGATAACACTGCTGTTCCAGCTACAAGTGCAGAGTACAGCACTGTATGGGCTGCTGCAGGGAAAGTTAACATTCCAGCCAGACCCAGTACACATGCCTAACCGGAATCTGAGAGGAATTGAAAATAGGACCCCAGAATACGCGTACAGAGCCCCTTTCACCCATCAAAAATTGCCCCCAAAGGAAGCCTTTGGGTACAACTGAACTCCCCCGGGGAGCCTTTACGCAGCCCCACATGCAACTGGACTCTCTGTGTTCGCTCTTTCTGAACAACCCTAAATACATCCCTAAACGGAATCTGAGAGCAATTGAAAATATGATCCCAGAAATCACGTACAGAGCCCCTTTCACCCATCAAAAATTGCCCTGAAAGGAAGCCTTTGGGTACAACTGAACTCCCCAGGGGATCCTTTACGCAGCCCCACATGCAACTGGACTCTCTGTGTTCGCTCTTTCTGAACAACCTTAAATACATCCCTTCTCGGAATGTGAGAGGAATTTAAAATAGGACCCCAGAAAACGCATACAAAGCCCCTTTCACCCATCAAAAATTGCCCCCAAAGGAAGCCTTTGGGTACAACTGAACTCCCCAGGGGAGCCTTTACGCAGCCCCACATGCAACTGGACTCTGTGTTCGCTCTTTCTGAACAACCCTAAATACAACCCTAACCGGAATCTGAGAGGAATTGTAAATATGATCCCAGAAATCACGTACAAATCCGCTTTCACCCATCAAAAATTACCCTGAAAGGAAGCCTTTGGGTACAACTGAACTCCCCAGGGGAGCCTTTACGCAGCCCCACATGCAACTGGGCTCTCTGTGTTCGCTCTTTCTGAACAACCCTAAATATTTCCCTACCCGGAATCTGAGAGGAATTTAAAATAGGACCCCAGAAAACGCATACAAAGCCCCTTTCACCCATCAAAAATCGCCCCCAAAGGAAGCCTTTGGGTACAACTGAACTCCCCAGGGGAGCCTTTACGCAGCCCCACATGCAACTGGACTCTCTGTGTTCGCTCTTTCTGAACAAACCTAAATACATCCCTACCTGGAATCTCAGAGGAATTGAAAATTGGACCCTGGAAAACGTGTACAGTGCCCCTTTCACCCATCAAAAATTTCCCTGAAAGGAAGCCTTTGGGTACAACTGAACTCCCCAGGGGAGCCTTTACGCAGCCCCACATGCAACTGGACTCTCTGTGTTCGCTCTTTCTGAACAACCCTAAATAAATCTCTTCTCGGAATGTGAGAGCAATTGAAAATATGATCCCAGAAATCAGGTACAGAGCCCCTTTCACCCATCAAAAATTTCCCTGAATGGAAGCCTTTGGGTACAACTGAACTCCCCAGGGGAGCCTTTACGCAGCCCCACATGCAACTGGACTCTCTGTGTTCGCTCTTTCTGAACAACCCTAAATACATCCCTTCCGGGAATGTGAGAGGAATTTAAAATAGGACACCAGAAAACGCATACAAAGCCCCTTTCACCCAGCAAAAATTACCCTGAAAGGAAGCCTTTGGGTACAACAGAACTCCCCAGGGGAGCCTTTACGCAGCCCCACATGCAACTGGACTCTCTGTGTTCGCTCTTTCTGAACAAACCTAAATATTTTCCTACCCGGAATCTGAGAGGAATTTAAAATAGGACCCCAGAAAACGCATACAAAGCCCCTTTCACCCATCAAAAATCGCCCCCAAAGGAAGCCTTTGGGTACAACTGAACTCCCCAGGGGAGCCTTTACGCAGCCCCACATGCAACTGGACTCTCTGTGTTCGCTCTTTCTGAACAACCCTAAATACATCCCTAACCGGAATCTGAGAGCAATTGAAAATATGATCCCAGAAATCACGTACAAAGCCGCTTTCACCCATCAAAAATTTCCCTGAAAGGAAGCCTTTGGGTACAACTGAACTCCCCAGGGGAGCCTTTACGCAGCCCCACATGCAACTGGACTCTCTGTGTTCGCTCTTTCTGAACAACCCTAAATACATCCCTTCCCGGAATGTGAGAGGAATTTAAAATAGGACACCAGAAAACGCATACAAAGCCCCTTTCACCCATCAAAAATCGCCCCCAAAGGAAGCCTTTGGGTACAACAGAACTCCCCAGGGGAGCCTTTACGCAGCCCCACATGCAACTGGACTCTCTGTGTTCGCTCTTTCTGAACAACCCTAAACACATCCCTTCCCGGAATGTGAGAGGAATTTAAAATAGGACCCCAGAAAACGCATACAAAGCCCCTTTCACCCATCAAAAATCGCCCCCAAAGGAAGCCTTTGGGTACAACTGAACTCCCCAGGGGAGCCTTTACGCAGCCCCACATGCAACTGGACTCTCTGTGTTCGCTCTTTCTGAACAACCCTAAATACATCCCTAACCGGAATCTGAGAGCAATTGAAAATATGATCCCAGAAATCACGTACAAAGCCGCTTTCACCCATCAAAAATTTCCCTGAAAGGAAGCCTTTGGGTACAACTGAACTCCCCAGGGGAGCCTTTACGCAGCCCCACATGCAACTGGACTCTCTGTGTTCGCTCTTTCTGAACAACCTTAAATACATCCCTTCTCGGAATGTGAGAGGAATTTAAAATAGGACCCCAGAAAACGCATACAAAGCCCCTTTCACCCATCAAAAATTGCCCCCAAAGGAAGCCTTTGGGTACAACTGAACTCCCCAGGGGAGCCTTTACGCAGCCCCACATGCAACTGGACTCTGTGTTCGCTCTTTCTGAACAACCCTAAATACAACCCTAACCGGAATCTGAGAGGAATTGTAAATATGATCCCAGAAATCACGTACAAATCCGCTTTCACCCATCAAAAATTACCCTGAAAGGAAGCCTTTGGGTACAACTGAACTCCCCAGGGGAGCCTTTACGCAGCCCCACATGCAACTGGGCTCTCTGTGTTCGCTCTTTCTGAACAACCCTAAATATTTCCCTACCCGGAATCTGAGAGGAATTTAAAATAGGACCCCAGAAAACGCATACAAAGCCCCTTTCACCCATCAAAAATCGCCCCCAAAGGAAGCCTTTGGGTACAACTGAACTCCCCAGGGGAGCCTTTACGCAGCCCCACATGCAACTGGACTCTCTGTGTTCGCTCTTTCTGAACAAACCTAAATACATCCCTACCTGGAATCTCAGAGGAATTGAAAATTGGACCCTGGAAAACGTGTACAGTGCCCCTTTCACCCATCAAAAATTTCCCTGAAAGGAAGCCTTTGGGTACAACTGAACTCCCCAGGGGAGCCTTTACGCAGCCCCACATGCAACTGGACTCTCTGTGTTCGCTCTTTCTGAACAATCCTAAATACATGCTGTGGTGGTTTTAGCATGCTGGGCAGCTAAACCCCACAACCGCTCTCTCACTCCCCCTCTTCTTAGATGAGGAGGGGGAGAAGTAAAGCAAAGAATGACTCACGGGTTGAGATAAGGATAATTTAATTAAAGCGAAATAATAATAATAATTAAATAAAGATTAGTATGATCTAAACAATTTAAATAATTAATGATTATTATGATCTAAACAATTTAACTAAAGGGAAATAAAAATGGAAAGGGGAAAAGGGAGGGGGAAAGGGAAAATAAAAAGAGGGGAGGAAAACAAACAAAATAAATGAAAACTATGTGGAAGTACAGAGGAAAGAAATTACTCTCTACTTCCCACAAATGAGCGATGATTGACCACGTCCTTGAAGCAGGGCCTCAACGCACGTAGCTGGTGTTCGGGAGGAGGACCGACGTTTTCACAACGAGAGCCCACCCCTCCCCTCTTCTTCCTGTTTCCACCTTTTATTGCTGAGTGTGACATCACATGGTATGGAATATCCCGTTGGTTGGTTTAGGTCAGCTGCCCTGCTGATGTTTCTCTTCTCACTTTTTGCCCAACCCCCAGGAGGGTTAGAGAGAGGTCCGATGCTGTGCGACTGCTGCTCAGCAGTAGACACAACACTGGTGTGATAACACTGCTGTTCCAGCTACAAGTGCAGAGTACAGCACTGTATGGGCTGCTGCAGGGAAAGTTAACATTCCAGCCAGACCCAGTACACATGCCTAACCGGAATCTGAGAGGAATTGAAAATAGGACCCCAGAATACGCGTACAGAGCCCCTTTCACCCATCAAAAATTGCCCCCAAAGGAAGCCTTTGGGTACAACTGAACTCCCCCGGGGAGCCTTTACGCAGCCCCACATGCAACTGGACTCTCTGTGTTCGCTCTTTCTGAACAACCCTAAATACATCCCTAAACGGAATCTGAGAGCAATTGAAAATATGATCCCAGAAATCACGTACAGAGCCCCTTTCACCCATCAAAAATTGCCCTGAAAGGAAGCCTTTGGGTACAACTGAACTCCCCAGGGGAGCCTTTACGCAGCCCCACATGCAACTGGACTCTCTGTGTTCGCTCTTTCTGAACAACCTTAAATACATCCCTTCTCGGAATGTGAGAGGAATTTAAAATAGGACCCCAGAAAACGCATACAAAGCCCCTTTCACCCATCAAAAATTGCCCCCAAAGGAAGCCTTTGGGTACAACTGAACTCCCCAGGGGAGCCTTTACGCAGCCCCACATGCAACTGGACTCTGTGTTCGCTCTTTCTGAACAACCCTAAATACAACCCTAACCGGAATCTGAGAGGAATTGTAAATATGATCCCAGAAATCACGTACAAATCCGCTTTCACCCATCAAAAATTACCCTGAAAGGAAGCCTTTGGGTACAACTGAACTCCCCAGGGGAGCCTTTACGCAGCCCCACATGCAACTGGGCTCTCTGTGTTCGCTCTTTCTGAACAACCCTAAATATTTCCCTACCCGGAATCTGAGAGGAATTTAAAATAGGACCCCAGAAAACGCATACAAAGCCCCTTTCACCCATCAAAAATCGCCCCCAAAGGAAGCCTTTGGGTACAACTGAACTCCCCAGGGGAGCCTTTACGCAGCCCCACATGCAACTGGACTCTCTGTGTTCGCTCTTTCTGAACAAACCTAAATACATCCCTACCTGGAATCTCAGAGGAATTGAAAATTGGACCCTGGAAAACGTGTACAGTGCCCCTTTCACCCATCAAAAATTTCCCTGAAAGGAAGCCTTTGGGTACAACTGAACTCCCCAGGGGAGCCTTTACGCAGCCCCACATGCAACTGGACTCTCTGTGTTCGCTCTTTCTGAACAACCCTAAATAAATCTCTTCTCGGAATGTGAGAGCAATTGAAAATATGATCCCAGAAATCAGGTACAGAGCCCCTTTCACCCATCAAAAATTTCCCTGAATGGAAGCCTTTGGGTACAACTGAACTCCCCAGGGGAGCCTTTACGCAGCCCCACATGCAACTGGACTCTCTGTGTTCGCTCTTTCTGAACAACCCTAAATACATCCCTTCCGGGAATGTGAGAGGAATTTAAAATAGGACACCAGAAAACGCATACAAAGCCCCTTTCACCCAGCAAAAATTACCCTGAAAGGAAGCCTTTGGGTACAACAGAACTCCCCAGGGGAGCCTTTACGCAGCCCCACATGCAACTGGACTCTCTGTGTTCGCTCTTTCTGAACAAACCTAAATATTTTCCTACCCGGAATCTGAGAGGAATTTAAAATAGGACCCCAGAAAACGCATACAAAGCCCCTTTCACCCATCAAAAATCGCCCCCAAAGGAAGCCTTTGGGTACAACTGAACTCCCCAGGGGAGCCTTTACGCAGCCCCACATGCAACTGGACTCTCTGTGTTCGCTCTTTCTGAACAACCCTAAATACATCCCTAACCGGAATCTGAGAGCAATTGAAAATATGATCCCAGAAATCACGTACAAAGCCGCTTTCACCCATCAAAAATTTCCCTGAAAGGAAGCCTTTGGGTACAACTGAACTCCCCAGGGGAGCCTTTACGCAGCCCCACATGCAACTGGACTCTCTGTGTTCGCTCTTCCTGAACAACCCTAAATACATCCCTTCCCGGAATGTGAGAGGAATTTAAAATAGGACACCAGAAAACGCATACAAAGCCCCTTTCACCCATCAAAAATCGCCCCCAGAGGAAGCCTTTGGGTACAACAGAACTCCCCAGGGGAGCCTTTACGCAGCCCCACATGCAACTGGACTCTCTGTGTTCTCTCTTTCTGAACAACCCTAAACACATCCCTTCCCGGAATGTGAGAGGAATTTAAAATAGGACCCCAGAAAACGCATACAAAGCCCCTTTCACCCATCAAAAATCGCCCCCAAAGGAAGCCTTTGGGTACAACTGAACTCCCCAGGGGAGCCTTTACGCAGCCCCACATGCAACTGGACTCTCTGTGTTCGCTCTTTCTGAACAACCCTAAATACATCCCTAACCGGAATCTGAGAGCAATTGAAAATATGATCCCAGAAATCACGTACAAAGCCGCTTTCACCCATCAAAAATTTCCCTGAAAGGAAGCCTTTGGGTACAACTGAACTCCCCAGGGGAGCCTTTACGCAGCCCCACATGCAACTGGACTCTCTGTGTTCGCTCTTCCTGAACAACCCTAAATACATCCCTTCCCGGAATGTGAGAGGAATTTAAAATAGGACACCAGAAAACGCATACAAAGCCCCTTTCACCCATCAAAAATCGCCCCCAAAGGAAGCCTTTGGGTACAACAGAACTCCCCAGGGGAGCCTTTACGCAGCCCCACATGCAACTGGACTCTCTGTGTTCGCTCTTTCTGAACAACCCTAAACACATCCCTTCCCGGAATGTGAGAGGAATTTAAAATAGGACACCAGAAAACGCATACAAAGCCCCTTTCACCCATCAAAAATCGCCCCCAAAGGAAGCCTTTGGGTACAACTGAACTCCCCAGGGGAGCCTTTACGCAGCCCCACATGCAACTGGACTCTCTGTGTTCGCTCTTTCTGAACAACCCTAAATACATCCCTTCCCGGAATGTGAGAGGAATTTAAAATAGGACACCAGAAATCACGTACAGCGCCCCTTTCACCCATCAAAAATTGCCCTGAAAGGAAGCCTTTGGGTACAACTGAACTCCCCAGGGGAGCCTTTACGCAGCCCCACATGCAACTGGACTCTCTGTGTTCGCTCTTTCTGAACAATCCTAAATACATGCTGTGGTGGTTTTAGCATGCTGGGCAGCTAAACCCCACAACCGCTCTCTCACTCCCCCTCTTCTTAGATGAGGAGGGGGAGAAGTAAAGCAAAGAATGACTCACGGGTTGAGATAAGGATAATTTAATTAAAGCGAAATAATAATAATAATTAAATAAAGATTAGTATGATCTAAACAATTTAAATAATTAATGATTATTATGATCTAAACAATTTAACTAAAGGGAAATAAAAATGGAAAGGGGAAAAGGGAGGGGGAAAGGGAAAATAAAAAGAGGGGAGGAAAACAAACAAAATAAATGAAAACTATGTGGAAGTACAGAGGAAAGAAATTACTCTCTACTTCCCACAAATGAGCGATGATTGACCACGTCCTTGAAGCAGGGCCTCAAAACACGTAGCTGGTGTTCGGGAGGAGGACCGACGTTTTCACAACGAGAGCCCACCCCTCCCCTCTTCTTCCTGTTTCCACCTTTTATTGCTGAGTGTGACATCACATGGTATGGAATATCCCGTTGGTTGGTTTAGGTCAGCTGCCCTGCTGATGTTTCTCTTCTCACTTTTTGCCCAACCCCCAGGAGGGTTAGAGAGAGGTCCGATGCTGTGCGACTGCTGCTCAGCAGTAGACACAACACTGGTGTGATAACACTGCTGTTCCAGCTACAAGTGCAGAGTACAGCACTGTATGGGCTGCTGCAGGGAAAGTTAACATTCCAGCCAGACCCAGTACACATGCCTAACCGGAATCTGAGAGGAATTGAAAATATGACCCCAGAAATCACGTACAGAGCCCCTTTCACCCATCAAAAATTGCCCCCAAAGGAAGCCTTTGGGTACAACTGAACTCCCCAGGGGAGCCTTTACGCAGCCCCACATGCAACTGGACTCTCTCTGTTCGCTCTTTCTGAACAACCCTAAATAAATCTCTTCTCGGAATGTGAGAGGAATTTAAAATAGGACACCAGAAAACGCATACAAAGCCCCTTTCACCCATCAAAACTTGCCCCCAAAGGAAGCCTTTGGGTACAACTGAACTCCCCAGGGGAGCCTTTACGCAGCCCCACATGCAACTGGACTCTCTGTGTTCGCTCTTTCTGAACAAGCCTAAATACATCCCTAACCGGAATCTGAGAGGAATTGAAAATATGATCCCAGAAATCACATACAAAGCCCCTTTCACCCATCAAAAATTACCCTGAAAGGAAGCCTTTGGGTACAACTGAACTCCCCAGGGGAGCCTTTACGCAGCCCCACATGCAACTGGACTCTCTGTGTTCGCTCTTTCTGAACAACCCTAAATATTTCCCTACCCGGAATCTGAGAGGAATTTAAAATAGGACCCCAGAAAACGCATACAAAGCCCCTTTCACCCATCAAAACTTGCCCCCAAAGGAAGCCTTTGGGTACAACTGAACTCCCCAGGGGAGCCTTTACGCAGCCCCACATGCAACTGCACTCTCTGTGTTCGCTCTTTCTGAACAAGCCTAAATGCATCCCTAACCGGAATCTGAGAGCAATTGAAAATATGATCCCAGAAATCACATACAAAGCCCCTTTCACCCATCAAAAATTTCCCTGAAAGGAAGCCTTTGGGTACAACTGAACTCCCCAGGGGAGCCTTTACGCAGCCCCACATGCAACTGGACTCTCTGTGTTCGCTCTTTCTGAACAAGCCTAAATGCATCCCTAACCGGAATCTGAGAGCAATTGAAAATATGATCCCAGAAATCACGTACAGAGCCCCTTTCACCCATCAAAAATTTCCCTGAAAGGAAGCCTTTGGGTACAACTGAACTCCCCAGGGGAGCCTTTACGCAGCCCCACATGCAACTGGACTCTCTGTGTTCGCTCTTTCTGAACAACCCTAAAGACATCCCTACCCGGAATCTGAGAGGAAATTGAAAATAGGACCCCAGAAATCGCGTACAGAGCCCCTTTCACCCATCAAAAATTGCCCCCAAAGGAAGCCTTTGGGTACAACTGAACTCCCCAGGGGAGCCTTTACGCAGCCCCACATGCAACTGGACTCTCTGTGTTCGCTCTTTCTGAAGAACCCCAAATATCTCCCTATCCTGAATCTGAGAGGAATTGAAAATAGGACCCCAGAAAACGTGTACAAGGCCCATTTGCCCATCAAAAATTGCCCCCAAAGGAAGCCTTTGGGTACAACTGAACTCCCCAGGGGAGCCTTTACGCAGCCCCACATGCAACTGGACTCTCTGTGTTCGCTCTTTCTGAACAGCGCTAAATATCTCCCTACCCGGAATCTAAGAGGAATTGAAAATAGGACCCCAGAAAACGTGTACAAGGCCCATTTTGCCTATCAAAAATTGCCCCCAAAGGAAGCCTTTGGGTAAAACTGAACTCCCCAGGGGAGCCTTTACGCAGCCCCACATGCAACTGGACTCTCTGTGTTCGCTTTTTCTGAACAACCCTATATATCTCCCTACCTGGAATCTGAGAGGAATTGAAAATAGGACCCCAGAATACGCGTACAGAGCCCCTTTCGCCCATCAAAAATTGCCCCCAAAGGAAGCCTTTGGGTACAACTTAACTCCCCAGGGGAGCCTTTACGCAGCCCCACATGCAAATGGACTCTCTGTGTTCGCTTTTTCTGAACAGCCCTAAATACAGCCCTACCTGGAATCAGAGAGGAACTGAAAATAGGACCCAGAAAACGTGTACAAGGCCCATTTTGCCCATCAAAAATTGCCCCCAAAGGAAGCCTTTGGGTACAACTTAACTCCCCAGGGGAGTCTTTACGCAGCCCCACATGCAGCTGGACTCTCTGTGTTCGCTCTTTCTGAACAACCCTAAAGACATCCCTACCCGGAATCTGAGAGGAAATTGAAAATAGGACCCCAGAAATCGCATACAGAGCCCCTTTCACCCATCAAAAATTGCCCCCAAAGGAAGCCTTTGGGTACAACTGAACTCCCCAGGGGAGCCTTTACGCAGCCCCACATGCAACTGGACTCTCTGTGTTCGCTCTTTCTGAACAGCGCTAAGTATCTCCCTATCCGGAATCTGAGAGGAATTGAAAATAGGACCCCAGAAAACGTGTACAAGACCCATTTTGCCTATCAAAAATTGCCCCCAAAGGAAGCCTTTGGGTACAACTGAACTCCCCAGGGGAGCCTTTACGCAGCCCCACATGCAACTGGACTCTCTGTGTTCGCTCTTTCTGAACAATCCTAAATACATGCTGTGGTGGTTTTAGCATGCTGGGCAGCTAAACCCCACAACCGCTCTCTCACTCCCCCTCTTCTTAGATGAGGAGGGGGAGAAGTAAAGCAAAGAATGACTCACGGGTTGAGATAAGGATAATTTAATTAAAGCGAAATAATAATAATAATTAAATAAAGATTGGTATGATCTAAACAATTTAAATAATTAATGATTATTATGATCTAAACAATTTAACTAAAGGGAAATAAAAATGGAAAGGGGAAAAGGGAGGGGGAAAGGGAAAATAAAAAGAGGGGAGGAAAACAAACAAAATAAATGAAAACTATGTGGAAGTACAGAGGAAAGAAATTACTCTCTACTTCCCACAAATGAGCGATGATTGACCACGTCCTTGAAGCAGGGCCTCAACGCACGTAGCTGGTGTTCGGGAGGAGGACCGACGTTTTCACAACGAGAGCCCACCCCTCCCCTCTTCTTCCTGTTTCCACCTTTTATTGCTGAGTGTGACATCACATGGTATGGAATATCCCGTTGGTTGGTTTAGGTCAGCTGCCCTGCTGATGTTTCTCTTCTCACTTTTTGCCCAACCCCCAGGAGGGTTAGAGAGAGGTCCGATGCTGTGCGACTGCTGCTCAGCAGTAGACACAACACTGGTGTGATAACACTGCTGTTCCAGCTACAAGTGCAGAGTACAGCACTGTATGGGCTGCTGCAGGGAAAGTTAACATTCCAGCCAGACCCAGTACACATGCCTAACCGGAATCTGAGAGGAATTGAAAATATGACCCCAGAAATCACGTACAGAGCCCCTTTCACCCATCAAAAATTGCCCCCAAAGGAAGCCTTTGGGTACAACTGAACTCCCCCGGGGAGCCTTTACGCAGCCCCACATGCAACTGGACTCTCTGTGTTCGCTCTTTCTGAACAACCCTAAATACATCCCTAACCGGAATCTGAGAGCAATTGAAAATATGATCCCAGAAATCACGTACAGAGCCACTTTCACCCATCAAAAATTGCCCTGAAAGGAAGCCTTTGGGTACAACTGAACTCCCCAGGGGAGCCTTTACGCAGCCCCACATGCAACTGGACTCTCTGTGTTCGCTCTTTCTGAACAACCTTAAATACATCCCTTCTCGGAATGTGAGAGGAATTTAAAATAGGACCCCAGAAAACGCATACAAAGCCCCTTTCACCCATCAAAAATTGCCCCCAAAGGAAGCCTTTGGGTACAACTGAACTCCCCAGGGGAGCCTTTACGCAGCCCCACATGCAACTGGACTCTCTCTGTTCGCTCTTTCTGAACAACACTAAATAAATCTCTTCTCGGAATGTGAGAGGAATTTAAAATAGGACACCAGAAAACGCATACAAAGCCCCTTTCACCCATCAAAACTTGCCCCCAAAGGAAGCCTTTGGGTACAACTGAACTCCCCAGGGGAGCCTTTACGCAGCCCCACATGCAACTGGACTCTCTGTGTTCGCTCTTTCTGAACAAGCCTAAATACATCCCTAACCGGAATCTGAGAGGAATTGAAAATATGATCCCAGAAATCACATACAAAGCCCCTTTCACCCATCAAAAATTACCCTGAAAGGAAGCCTTTGGGTACAACTGAACTCCCCAGGGGAGACTTTACGCAGCCCCACATGCAACTGGACTCTCTGTGTTCACTCTTTCTGAACAACCCTAAATATTTCCCTACCCGGAATCTGAGAGGAATTTAAAATAGGACCCCAGAAAACGCATACAAAGCCCCTTTCACCCATCAAAACTTGCCCCCAAAGGAAGCCTTTGGGTACAACTGAACTCCCCAGGGGAGCCTTTACGCAGCCCCACATGCAACTGGACTCTCTGTGTTCGCTCTTTCTGAACAAGCCTAAATGCATCCCTAACCGGAATCTGAGAGCAATTGAAAATATGATCCCAGAAATCACATACAAAGCCCCTTTCACCCATCAAAAATTTCCCTGAAAGGAAGCCTTTGGGTACAACTGAACTCCCCAGGGGAGCCTTTACGCAGCCCCACATGCAACTGGACTCTCTGTGTTCGCTCTTTCTGAACAAGCCTAAATACATCCCTAACCGGAATCTGAGAGGAATTGAAAATAAGATCCCAGAAATCACATACAAAGCCCCTTTCACCCATCAAAAATTACCCTGAAAGGAAGCCTTTGGGTACAACTGAACTCCCCAGGGGAGCCTTTACGCAGCCCCACATGCAACTGGACTCTCTGTGTTCGCTCTTTCTGAACAACCCTAAATATTTCCCTACCCGGAATCTGAGAGGAATTTAAAATAGGACCCCAGAAAACACATACAAAGCCCCTTTCACCCATCAAAACTTGCCCCCAAAGGAAGCCTTTGGGTACAACTGAACTCCCCAGGGGAGCCTTTACGCAGCCCCACATGCAACTGGACTCTCTGTGTTCGCTCTTTCTGAACAACCCTAAAGACATCCCTACCCAGAATCTGAGAGGAAATTGAAAATAGGACCCCAGAAATCGCGTACAGAGCCCCTTTCACCCATCAAAAATTGCCCCCAAAGGAAGCCTTTGGGTACAACTGAACTCCCCAGGGGAGCCTTTACGCAGCCCCACATGCAACTGGACTCTCTGTGTTCGCTCTTTCTGAAGAACCCCAAATATCTCCCTATCCTGAATCTGAGAGGAATTGAAAATAGGACCCCAGAAAACGTGTACAAGGCCCATTTGCCAATCAAAAATTGCCCCCAAAGGAAGCCTTTGGGTACAACTGAACTCCCCAGGGGAGTCTTTACGCAGCCCCACATGCAACTGGACTCTCTGTGTTCGCTCTTTCTGAACAGCGCTAAATATCTCCCTACCCGGAATCTAAGAGGAATTGAAAATAGGACCCCAGAAAACGTGTACAAGGCCCATTTTGCCTATCAAAAATTGCCCCCAAAGGAAGCCTCTGGGTACAACTGAACTCCCCAGGGGAGCCTTTACGCAGCCCCACATGCAACTGGACTCTCTGTGTTCGCTCTTTCTGAACAACCCTATATATCTCCCTACCTGGAATCTGAGAGGAATTGAAAATAGGACCCAGAATACGCGTACAGAGCCCCTTTCGCCCATCAAAAATTGCCCCCAAAGGAAGCCTTTGGGTACAACTGAACTCCCCAGGGGAGCCTTTACGCATCCCCACATGCAAATGGACTCTCTGTGTTCGCTTTTTCTGAACAGCCCTAAATACAGCCCTACCTGGAATCAGAGAGGAACTGAAAATAGGACCCAGAAAACGTGTACAAGGCCCATTTTGCCCATCAAAAATTGCCCCCAAAGGAAGCCTTTGGGTACAAATTAACTCCCCAGGGGAGTCTTTACGCAGCCCCACATGCAGCTGGACTCTCTGTGTTCGCTCTTTCTGAACAACCCTAAAGACATCCCTACCCGGAATCTGAGAGGAAATTGAAAATAGGACCCCAGAAATCGCATACAGAGCCCCTTTCACCCATCAAAAATTGCCCCCAAAGGAAGCCTTTGGGTACAACTGAACTCCCCAGGGGAGCCTTTACGCAGCCCCACATGCAACTGGACTCTCTGTGTTCGCTTTTTCTGAACAACCCTATATATCCCACTACCCGGAATCTGAGAGAAATTGAAAATACGACCCCAGAAATCACGTACATAGCCCCTTACGCACATCAAAAATTGCCCCAAAAGAAAGCTTTTGGGTACAACTGAACTCCCCAGGGGAGCCTTTAGGCAGCCCCACATGCAGCTGGACTCTCTGTGTTCGCTCTTTCTGAACAACCCTAAATACATCCCTATCCTGAATCTGAGAATAATTGAAAATAGGACCCCAGAAAATGCGTACAACGCCCATTTTGCCCATCAATAATTGCCCCCAAAGGAAGCCTTTGGGTACGGCTGAAGTCCCCAGGGGAGCCTTTACGCAGCCCCACATGCAACTGGACTCTCTGTGTTCGCTCTTTCTGAACAGCGCTAAATATCTCCCTATCCGGAATCTGAAAGGAATTGAAAATAGGACCCCAGAAAACGTGTACAAGACCCATTTTGCCTATCAAAAATTGCCCCCAAATGAAGCCTTTGGGTACAACTGAACTCCCCAGGGGAGCCTTTACGCAGCCCCCGATGCAACTGGACTCTCTGTGTTCGCTCTTTCTGAAGAACCCCAAATATCTCCCTATCCGGAATCTGAGAGGAATTGAAAATAGGACCCCAGAAAACGTGTACAAGGCCCATTTTGCCCATCAAAAATTGCCCCCAAAGGAAGCCTTTGGGTACAACTGAACTCCCCAGGGGAGCCTTTAGGCAGCCCCACATGCAGCTGGACTCTCTGTGTTCGCTTTTTCTGAACAGCCCTACATACAGCCCTACCTGGAATTTGAGAGGAATTGAAAATAGAACCCCAGAAAACGTGTACAAGGCCTATTTTGCCCATCAAAAATTGCCCCCAAAGGAAGTCTTTGGGTACAACTGAACTCCCGAGGGGAGCATTCACTTAGCCCCACATGCAGCTGGACTCCTTGCGTTCGCTCTTTCTGAACAATCCTATATATCTCCCTACCCGGAATCTGAGAGAAATTGAAAATAGGACCCCAGAAATCGCGTACAGAGCCCCTTACGCACATCAAAAATTGCCCCGAAAGAAAGCTTTTGGGTACAACTTAACTCCCCAGGGGACCCTTTACGCAGCCCCACATGCAACTGGACTCTCTGTGTTCACTCTTTCTTAAAAACCCTGAATACATACCTACCCGGATTCTGAGAGAAAATGAAAATAGGACCCCAGAAAATGCATACAGAGCCCCTTTAACACATCAAAAATTGCCCGCAAAGGAAGCCTTTGGGTACAACTGAACTCCCCAGGGGAGCCTTTACGCAGCCCAACATGCAACTGGACTCTCTGTGTTCACTCTTTCTTAAAAACCCTAAATACATACCTACCCGGAATATGAGAGAAAATGAAAATAGGACCCCAGAAAATGCATACAGAGCCCCTTTCACACATCAAAAATTGCCCCCAAAGGAAGCCTTTGGGTACAACTGAACTCCCCAGGGGAGCCTTTACGCAGCCCCACATGCAACTGGACTCTCTGTGTTCGCTTTTTCTGAACAGCCCTAAATACAGCCCTACCTGTAATCTGAGAGGAATTGAAAATAGGACCCCAGAAAACATGTACGAGGCCCATTTTACCCATCAAAAATTACCCCCAAAGGAAGCCTTTGGGTACAACTGAACTCCCCAGGGGAGCCTTTACGCAGCCCCCCATGCAACTGGACTCTCTGTGTTCGCTCTTTCTGAACAACCCTAAAGACATCTCTACCCGGAATCTGAGAGGAAATGAAAATAGGACCCCAGAAAACATGTACGAGGCCCATTTTGCCCATCAAAAATTGCCCCCAAAGGAAGCCTTTGGGTACAACTGAACTCCCCAGGGGAGCCTTTACGCATCCCCACATGCAAATGGACTCTCTGTGTTCGCTTTTTCTGAACAGCCCTAAATACAGCCCTACCTGGAATCAGAGAGGAACTGAAAATAGGACCCAGAAAACGTGTACAAGGCCCATTTTGCCTATCAAAAATTGCCCCCAAAGGAAGCCTTTGGGTACAACTGAACTCCCCAGGGGAGCCTTTACGCAGCCCCACATGCAACTGGACTCTCTGTGTTCGCTTTTTCTGAACAACCCTATATATCTCCCTACCTGGAATCTGAGAGGAATTGAAAATAGGACCCCAGAATACGCGTACAGAGCCCCTTTCGCCCATCAAAAATTGCCCCCAAAGGAAGCCTTTGGGTACAACTTAACTCCCAAGGGGAGTCTTTACGCAGCCCCACATGCAGCTGGACTCTCTGTGTTCGCTCTTTCTGAACAACCCTAAAGACATCCCTACCCGGAATCTGAGAGGAAATTGAAAATAGGACCCCAGAAATCGCATACAGAGCCCCTTTCACCCATCAAAAATTGCCCCCAAAGGAAGCCTTTGGGTACAACTGAACTCCCCAGGGGAGCCTTTAGGCAGCTCCACATGCAGCAGGACTCTCTGTGTTCGCTCTTTCTGAACAACCCTAAATACATCCCTATCCTGAATCTGAGAATAATTGAAAATAGGACCCCAGAAAATGCGTACAACGCCCATTTTGCCCATCAATAATTGCCCCCAAAGGAAGCCTTTGGGTACGGCTGAACTCCCCAGGGGAGCCTTTACGCAGCCCCACATGCAACTGGACTCTCTGTGTTCGCTCTTTCTGAACAGCGCTAAATATCTCCCTATCCGGAATCTGAGAGGAATTGAAAATAGGACCCCAGAAAACGTGTACAAGACCCATTTTGCCTATCAAAAATTGCCCCCAAAGGAAGCCTTTGGGTACAACTGAACTCCCCAGGGGAGCCTTTACGCAGCCCCACATGCAACTGGACTCTCTGTGTTCGCTCTTTCTGAACAATCCTAAATACATGCTGTGGTGGTTTTAGCATGCTGGGCAGCTAAACCCCACAACCGCTCTCTCACTCCCCCTCTTCTTAGATGAGGAGGGGGAGAAGTAAAGCAAAGAATGACTCACGGGTTGAGATAAGGATAATTTAATTAAAGCGAAATAATAATAATAATTAAATAAAGATTAGTATGATCTAAACAATTTAAATAATTAATGATTATTATGATCTAAACAATTTAACTAAAGGGAAATAAAAATGGAAAGGGGAAAAGGGAGGGGGAAAGGGAAAATAAAAAGAGGGGAGGAAAACAAACAAAATAAATGAAAACTATGTGGAAGTACAGAGGAAAGAAATTACTCTCTACTTCCCACAAATGAGCGATGATTGACCACGTCCTTGAAGCAGGGCCTCAAAACACGTAGCTGGTGTTCGGGAGGAGGACCGACGTTTTCACAACGAGAGCCCACCCCTCCCTTCTTCTTCCTGTTTCCACCTTTTATTGCTGAGTGTGACATCACATGGTATGGAATATCCCGTTGGTAGGTTTAGGTCAGCTGCCCTGGTGATGTTTCTCTTCTCACTTTTTGCCCAACCCCCAGGAGGGTTAGAGAGAGGTCCGATGCTGTGCGACTGCTGCTCAGCAGTAGACACAACACTGGTGTGATAACACTGCTGTTCCAGCTACAAGTGCAGAGTACAGCACTGTATGGGCTGCTGCAGGGAAAGTTAACATTCCAGCCAGACCCAGTACACATGCCTAACCGGAATCTGAGAGGAATTGAAAATATGACCCCAGAAATCACGTACAGAGCCCCTTTCACCCATCAAAAATTGCCCCCAAAGGAAGCCTTTGGGTACAACTGAACTCCCCAGGGGAGCCTTTACGCAGCCCCACATGCAACTGGACTCTCTGTGTTCGCTCTTTCTGAACAACCCTAAATACATCCCTAACCGGAATCTGAGAGCAATTGAAAATATGATCCCAGAAATCACGTACAGAGCCACTTTCACCCATCAAAAATTGCCCTGAAAGGAAGCCTTTGGGTACAACTGAACTCCCCAGGGGAGCCTTTACGCAGCCCCACATGCAACTGGACTCTCTGTGTTCGCTCTTTCTGAACAACCTTAAATACATCCCTTCTCGGAATGTGAGAGGAATTTAAAATAGGACCCCAGAAAACGCATACAAAGCCCCTTTCACCCATCAAAAATTGCCCCCAAAGGAAGCCTTTGGGTACAACTGAACTCCCCAGGGGAGCCTTTACGCAGCCCCACATGCAACTGGACTCTCTCTGTTCGCTCTTTCTGAACAACACTAAATAAATCTCTTCTCGGAATGTGAGAGGAATTTAAAATAGGACACCAGAAAACGCATACAAAGCCCCTTTCACCCATCAAAACTTGCCCCCAAAGGAAGCCTTTGGGTACAACTGAACTCCCCAGGGGAGCCTTTACGCAGCCCCACATGCAACTGGACTCTCTGTGTTCGCTCTTTCTGAACAAGCCTAAATACATCCCTAACCGGAATCTGAGAGGAATTGAAAATATGATCCCAGAAATCACATACAAAGCCCCTTTCACCCATCAAAAATTACCCTGAAAGGAAGCCTTTGGGTACAACTGAACTCCCCAGGGGAGCCTTTTCGCAGCCCCACATGCAACTGGACTCTCTGTGTTCACTCTTTCTGAACAACCCTAAATATTTCCCTACCCGGAATCTGAGAGGAATTTAAAATAGGACCCCAGAAAACGCATACAAAGCCCCTTTCACCCATCAAAAATTGCCATGAAAGGAAGCCTTTGGGTACAACTGAACTCCCCAGGGGAGCCTTTACGCAGCCCCACATGCAACTGCACTCTCTGTGTTCGCTCTTTCTGAACAAGCCTAAATGCATCCCTAACCGGAATCTGAGAGCAATTGAAAATATGATCCCAGAAATCACATACAAAGCCCCTATCACCCATCAAAAATTTCCCTGAAAGGAAGCCTTTGGGTACAACTGAACTCCCCAGGGGAGCCTTTACGCAGCCCCACATGCAACTGGACTCTCTGTGTTCGCTCTTTCTGAACAAGCCTAAATACATCCCTAACCGGAATCTGAGAGGAATTGAAAATATGATCCCAGAAATCACATACAAAGCCCCTTTCACCCATCAAAAATTACCCTGAAAGGAAGCCTTTGGGTACAACAGAACTCCCCAGGGGAGCCTTTACGCAGCCCCACATGCAACTGGACTCTCTGTGTTCGCTCTTTCTGAACAACCCTAAATACATCCCTAACCGGAATCTGAGAGGAATTTAAAATAGGACCCCAGAAAACACATACAAAGCCCCTTTCACCCATCAAAACTTGCCCCCAAAGGAAGCCTTTGGGTACAACTGAACTCCCCAGGGGAGCCTTTACGCAGCCCCACATGCAACTGGACTCTCTGTGTTCGCTCTTTCTGAACAACCCTAAAGACATCCCTACCCAGAATCTGAGAGGAAATTGAAAATAGGACCCCAGAAATCGCGTACAGAGCCCCTTTCACCCATCAAAAATTGCCCCCAAAGGAAGCCTTTGGGTACAACTGAACTCCCCAGGGGAGCCTTTACGCAGCCCCACATGCAACTGGACTCTCTGTGTTCGCTCTTTCTGAAGAACCCCAAATATCTCCCTATCCTGAATCTGAGAGGAATTGAAAATAGGACCCCAGAAAACGTGTACAAGGCCCATTTGCCCATCAAAAATTGCCCCCAAAGGAAGCCTTTGGGTACAACTGAACTTCCCAGGGGAGTCTTTACGCAGCCCCACATGCAACTGGACTCTCTGTGTTCGCTCTTTCTGAACAGCGCTAAATATCTCCCTACCCGGAATCTAAGAGGAATTGAAAATAGGACCCCAGAAAAGGTGTACAAGGCCCATTTTGCCTATCAAAAATTGCCCCCAAAGGAAGCCTCTGGGTACAACTGAACTCCCCAGGGGAGCCTTTACGCAGCCCCACATGCAACTGGACTCTCTGTGTTCGCTCTTTCTGAACAACCCTATATATCTCCCTACCTGGAATCTGAGAGGAATTGAAAATAGGACCCCAGAATATGCGTACAGAGCCCCTTTCGCCCATCAAAAATTGCCCCCAAAGGAAGCCTTTGGGTACAACTGAACTCCCCAGGGGAGCCTTTACGCATCCCCACATGCAAATGGACTCTCTGTGTTCGCTTTTTCTGAACAGCCCTAAATACAGCCCTACCTGGAATCAGAGAGGAACTGAAAATAGGACCCAGAAAACGTGTACAAGGCCCATTTTGCCCATCAAAAATTGCCCCCAAAGGAAGCCTTTGGGTACAACTTAACTCCCCAGGGGAGTCTTTACGCAGCCCCACATGCAGCTGGACTCTCTGTGTTCGCTCTTTCTGAACAACCCTAAAGACATCCCTACCCGGAATCTGAGAGGAAATTGAAAATAGGACCCCAGAAATCGCATACAGAGCCCCTTTCACCCATCAAAAATTGCCCCCAAAGGAAGCCTTTGGGTACAACTGAACTCCCCAGGGGAGCCTTTACGCAGCCCCACATGCAACTGGACTCTCTGTGTTCGCTTTTTCTGAACAACCCTATATATCCCACTACCCGGAATCTGAGAGAAATTGAAAATACGACCCCAAAAATCACGTACATAGCCCCTTACGCACATCAAAAATTGCCCCAAAAGAAAGCTTTTGGGTACAACTGAACTCCCTAGGGGAGCCTTTAGGCAGCCCCACATGCAGCTGGACTCTCTGTGTTCGCTCTTTCTGAACAACCCTAAATACATCCCTATCCTGAATCTGAGAATAATTGAAAATAGGACCCCAGAAAATGCGTACAACGCCCATTTTGCCCATCAATAATTGCCCCCAAAGGAAGCCTTTGGGTACGGCTGAACTCCCCAGGGGAGCCTTTACGCAGCCCCACATGCAACTGGACTCTCTGTGTTCGCTCTTTCTGAACAGCGCTAAATATCTCCCTATCCGGAATCTGAAAGGAATTGAAAATAGGACCCCAGAAAACGTGTACAAGACCCATTTTGCCTATCAAAAATTGCCCCCAAATGAAGCCTTTGGGTACAACTGAACTCCCCAGGGGAGCCTTTACGCAGCCCCCGATGCAACTGGACTCTCTGTGTTCGCTCTTTCTGAAGAACCCCAAATATCTCCCTATCCGGAATCTGAGAGGAATTGAAAATAGGACCCCAGAAAACGTGTACAAGGCCCATTTTGCCCATCAAAAATTGCCCCCAAAGGAAGCCTTTGGGTACAACTGAACTCCCCAGGGGAGCCTTTAGGCAGCCCCACATGCAGCTGGACTCTCTGTTCGCTTTTTCTGAACAGCCCTAAATACAGCCCTACCTGGAATTTGAGAGGAATTGAAAATAGAACCCCAGAAAACGTGTACAAGGCCTATTTTGCCCATCAAAAATTGCCCCCAAAGGAAGTCATTGGGTACAACTGAACTCCCCAGGGGAGCATTCACTTAGCCCCACATGCAGCTGGACTCCTTGCGTTCGCTCTTTCTGAACAATCCTATATATCTCCCTAACCGGAATGTGAGAGAAATTGAAAATAGGACCCCAGAAATCGCGTACAGAGCCCCTTACGCACATCAAAAATTGCCCCGAAAGAAAGCTTTTGGGTACAACTTAACTCCCCAGGGTCCCTTTACGCAGCCCCACATGCAACTGGACTCTCTGTGTTCACTCTTTCTTAAAAACCCTGAATACATACCTACCCGGAATCTGAGAGAAAATGAAAATAGGACCCCAGAAAATGCATACAGAGCCCCTTTCACACATCAAAAATTGCCCCCAAAGGAAGCCTTTGGGTACAACTGAACTCCCCAGGGGAGCCTTTACGCAGCCCAACATGCAACTGGACTCTCTGTGTTCACTCTTTCTTAAAAACCCTAAATACATACCTACCCGGAATATGAGAGAAAATGAAAATAGGACCCCAGAAAATGCATACAGAGCCCCTTTCACACATCAAAAATTGCCCCCAAAGGAAGCCTTTGGGTACAACTGAACTCCCCAGGGGAGCCTTTACGCAGCCCCACATGCAACTGGACTCTCTGTGTTCGCTTTTTCTGAACAGCCCTAAATACAGCCCTACCTGTAATCTGAGAGGAATTGAAAATAGGACCCCAGAAAACATGTACGAGGCCCATTTTACCCATCAAAAATTACCCCCAAAGGAAGCCTTTGGGTACAACTGAACTCCCCAGGGGAGCCTTTACGCAGCCCCCCATGCAACTGGACTCTCTGTGTTCGCTCTTTCTGAACAACCCTAAAGACATCTCTACCCGGAATCTGAGAGGAATTGAAAATAGGACCCCAGAAAACATGTACGAGGCCCATTTTGCCCATCAAAAATTGCCCCCAAAGGAAGCCTTTGGGTACAACTGAACTCCCCAGGGGAGCCTTTACGCAGCCCCACATGCAACTGGACTCTCTGTGTTCGCTCTTTCTGAAGAACCCTAAAGACATCCGTACCCGGAATCTGAGAGGAATTGAAAATAGGACCCCAGAAATCGCGTACAGAGCCCCTTTCACCCATCAAAAATTGCCCCCAAAGGAAGCCTTTGGGTACAACTGAACTCCCCAGGGGAGCCTTTACGCAGCCCCACATGCAACTGGACTCTCTGTGTTTGCTCTTTCTGAAGAACCCTAAAGACATCCGTACCAGGAATCTGAGAGGAATTGAAAATAGGACCCCAGAAATCGCGTACAGAGCCCCTTTCACCCATCAAAAATTGCCCCCAAAGGAAGCCTTTGGGTACAACAGAACTCCCCAGGGGAGCATTTACGCAGCCCCACATGCACCTGGACTCTCTGTGTTCGCTCTTTCTGAACAGCGCCAAATATCTCCCTACCTGGAATCTAAGAGGAATTGAAAATACCACCCCAGAAAACGTGTACAAGGCCCATTTTGCCCATCAAAAATTGCCCCCAAAGGAAGACTTTGGATACAACTGAACTCCCCAGGGGAGCCTTCACTTAGCCCCACATGCAGCTGGACTCCTTGCGTTCGCTCTTTCTGAACAACCCTAAATACAGCCCTACCTGTAATCTGAGAGGAATTGAAAATAGGACCCCAGAAAACGTGTACAAGGCCCATTTTGCCCATCAAAAATTGCCCCCAAAGGAAGCCTTTGGGTACAACTGAACTCCCCAGGGGAGCCTTTATGCAGCCCCCCATGCAACTGGACTCTCTGTGTTCGCTCTTTCTGAACAACCCCAAATACATACCTACCCGGAATCTGAGAGAAAATGAAAATAGGACCCCAGAAAATGCATACAGAGCCCCTTTCACACATCAAAAATTGCCCCCAATGGAAGCCTTTGGGTACAACTGAACTCCCCAGGGGACCCTTTATGCAGCCCCACATGCAACTGGGCTCTCTCTGTTCCCTCTTTCTTAAAAACCCTAATTACATACCTACCCGGAATCTGAGAGAAAATGAAAATTGGACCCCAGAAAATGCATACAGAGCCCCTTTCACACATCAAAAATTGCCCCCAAAGGAAGCCTTTGGGGACAACTGAACTCCCCAGGGGAGCCTTTACGCAGCCCAAAATGCAACTGGACTCTCTGTGTTCGCTCTTTCTGAACAGCCCTAAATACAGCCCTACCTGGAATCAGAGAGGAACTGAAAATAGGACCCAGAAAACGTGTACAAGGCCCATTTTGCCCATCAAAAATTGCCCCCAAAGGAAGCCTTTGGGTACAACTTAACTCCCCAGGGGAGTCTTTACGCAGCCCCACATGCAGCTGGACTCTCTGTGTTCGCTCTTTCTGAACAACCCTAAAGACATCCCTACCCGGAATCTGAGAGGAAATTGAAAATAGGACCCCAGAAATCGCATACAGAGCCCCTTTCACCCATCAAAAATTGCCCCCAAAGGAAGCCTTTGGGTACAACTGAACTCCCCAGGGGAGCCTTTACGCAGCCCCACATGCAACTGGACTCTCTGTGTTCGCTTTTTCTGAACAACCCTATATATCCCACTACCCGGAATCTGAGAGAAATTGAAAATAGGACCCCAGAAATCACGTACATAACCCTTACGCACATCAAAAATTGCCCCAAAAGAAAGCTTTTGGGTACAACTGAACTCCCCAGGGGAGCCTTTAGGCAGCCCCACATGCAGCTGGACTCTCTTTGTTCGCTCTTTCTGAACAACCCTAAATACATCCCTATCCTGAATCTGAGAATAATTGAAAATAGGACCCCAGAAAATGCGTACAACGCCCATTTTGCCCATCAATAATTGCCCCCAAAGGAAGCCTTTGGGTACGGCTGAACTCCCCAGGGGAGCCTTTACGCAGCCCCACATGCAACTGGACTCTCTGTGTTCGCTCTTTCTGAACAGCGCTAAATATCTCCCTATCCGGAATCTGAAAGGAATTGAAAATAGGACCCCAGAAAACGTGTACAAGACCCATTTTGCCTATCAAAAATTGCCCCCAAAGGAAGCCTTTGGGTACAACTGAACTCCCCAGGGGAGCCTTTACGCAGCCCCCCATGCAACTGGACTCTCTGTGTTCGCTCTTTCTGAAGAACCCCAAATATCTCCCTATCCGGAATCTGAGAGGAATTGAAAATAGGACCCCAGAAAACGTGTACAAGGCCCATTTTGCCCATCAAAAATTGCCCCAAAGGAAGCCTTTGGGTACAACTGAACTCCCCAGGGGAGCCTTTAGGCAGCCCCACATGCAGCTGGACTCTCTGTGTTCGCTTTTTCTGAACAGCCCTAAATACAGCCCTACCTGGAATTTGAGAGGAATTGAAAATAGAACCCCAGAAAACGTGTACAAGGCCTATTTTGCCCATCAAAAATTGCCCCCAAAGGAAGTCTTTGGGTACAACTGAACTCCCCAGGGGAGCCTTCACTTAGCCCCACATGCAGCTGGACTCCTTGCGTTCGCTCTTTCTGAACAATCCTATATATCTCCCTACCCGGAATCTGAGAGAAATTGAAAATAGGACCCCAGAAATCGCGTACAGAGCCCCTTACGCACATCAAAAATTGCCCCGAAAGAAAGCTTTTGGGTACAACTTAACTCCCCAGGGGACCCTTTACGCAGCCCCACATGCAACTGGACTCTCTGTGTTCACTCTTTCTTAAAAACCCTGAATACATACCTACCCGGAATCTGAGAGAAAATGAAAATAGGACCCCAGAAAATGCATACAGAGCCCCTTTCACACATCAAAAATTGCCCCCAAAGGAAGCCTTTGGGTACAACTGAACTCCCCAGGGGAGCCTTTACGCAGCCCAACATGCAACTGGACTCTCTGTGTTCACTCTTTCTTAAAAACCCTAAATACATACCTACCCGGAATATGAGAGAAAATGAAAATAGGACCCCAGAAAATGCATACAGAGCCCCTTTCACACATCAAAAATTGCCCCCAAAGGAAGCCTTTGGGTACAACTGAACTCCCCAGGGGAGCCTTTACGCAGCCCCCCATGCAACTGGACTCTCTGTGTTCGCTCTTTCTGAACAATCCTATATATCTCCCTACCCGGAATCTGAGAGAAATTGAAAATAGGACCCCAGAAATCGCGTACAGAGCCCCTTACGCACATCAAAAATTGCCCCGAAAGAAAGCTTTTGGGTACAACTTAACTCCCCAGGGGACCCTTTACGCAGCCCCACATGCAACTGGACTCTCTGTGTTCACTCTTTCTTAAAAACCCTGAATACATACCTACCCGGAATCTGAGAGAAAATGAAAATAGGACCCCAGAAAATGCATACAGAGCCCCTTTCACACATCAAAAATTGCCCCCAAAGGAAGCCTTTGGGTACAACTGAACTCCCCAGGGGAGCCTTTACGCAGCCCAACATGCAACTGGACTCTCTGTGTTCACTCTTTCTTAAAAACCCTAAATACATACCTACCCGGAATATGAGAGAAAATGAAAATAGGACCCCAGAAAATGCATACAGAGCCCCTTTCACACATCAAAAATTGCCCCCAAAGGAAGCCTTTGGGTACAACTGAACTCCCCAGGGGAGCCTTTACGCAGCCCCACATGCAACTGGACTCTCTGTGTTCGCTTTTTCTGAACAGCCCTAAATACAGCCCTACCTGTAATCTGAGAGGAATTGAAAATAGGACCCCAGAAAACATGTACGAGGCCCATTTTACCCATCAAAAATTACCCCCAAAGGAAGCCTTTGGGTACAACTGAACTCCCCAGGGGAGCCTTTACGCAGCCCCCCATGCAACTGGACTCTCTGTGTTCGCTCTTTCTGAACAACCCTAAAGACATCTCTACCCGGAATCTGAGAGGAAATGAAAATAGGACCCCAGAAAACATGTACGAGGCCCATTTTGCCCATCAAAAATTGCCCCCAAAGGAAGCCTTTGGGTACAACTGAACTCCCCAGGGGAGCCTTTACGCAGCCCCACATGCAACTGGACTCTCTGTGTTCGCTCTTTCTGAAGAACCCTAAAGACATCCGTACCCGGAATCTGAGAGGAATTGAAAATAGGACCCCAGAAATCGCGTACAGAGCCCCTTTCACCCATCAAAAATTGCCCCCAAAGGAAGCCTTTGGGTACAACTGAACTCCCCAGGGGAGCCTTTACGCAGCCCCACATGCAACTGGACTCTCTGTGTTCGCTCTTTCTGAAGAACCCTAAAGACATCCCTACCCGGAATCTGAGAGGAATTGAAAATAGGACCCCAGAAATCGCGTACAGAGCCCCTTTCACCCATCAAAAATTGCCCCCAAAGGAAGCCTTTGGGTACAACAGAACTCCCCAGGGGAGCATTTACGCAGCCCCACATGCAACTGGACTCTCTGTGTTCGCTCTTTCTGAACAGCGCCAAATATCTCCCTACCTGGAATCTAAGAGGAATTGAAAATACCACCCCAGAAAACGTGTACAAGGCCCATTTTGCCCATCAAAAATTGCCCCCAAAGGAAGACTTTGGATACAACTGAACTCCCCAGGGGAGCCTTCACTTAGCCCCACATGCAGCTGGACTCCTTGCGTTCGCTCTTTCTGAACAACCCTAAATACAGCCCTACCTGTAATCTGAGAGGAATTGAAAATAGGACCCCAGAAAACGTGTACAAGGCCCATTTTGCCCATCAAAAATTGCCCCCAAAGGAAGCATTTGGGTACAACTGAACTCCCCAGGGGAGCCTTTATGCAGCCCCCCATGCAACTGGACTCTCTGTGTTCGCTCTTTCTGAACAACCCCAAATACATACCTACCCGGAATCTGAGAGAAAATGAAAATAGGACCCCAGAAAATGCATACAGAGCCCCTTTCACACATCAAAAATTGCCCCGAAAGAAAGCTTTTGGGTACAACTTAACTCCCCAGGGGACCCTTTACGCAGCCCCACATGCAACTGGACTCTCTGTGTTCACTCTTTCTTAAAAACCCTGAATACATACCTACCCGGAATCTGAGAGAAAATGAAAATAGGACCCCAGAAAATGCATACAGAGCCCCTTTCACACATCAAAAATTGCCCCCAAAGGAAGCCTTTGGGTACAACTGAACTCCCCAGGGGAGCCTTTACGCAGCCCAACATGCAACTGGACTCTCTGTGTTCACTCTTTCTTAAAAACCCTGAATACATACCTACCCGGAATCTGAGAGAAAATGAAAATAGGACCCCAGAAAATGCATACAGAGCCCCTTTCACACATCAAAAATTGCCCCGAAAGAAAGCTTTTGGGTACAACTTAACTCCCCAGGGGACCCTTTACGCAGCCCCACATGCAACTGGACTCTCTGTGTTCACTCTTTCTTAAAAACCCTGAATACATACCTACCCGGAATCTGAGAGAAAATGAAAATAGGACCCCAGAAAATGCATACAGAGCCCCTTTCACACATCAAAAATTGCCCCCAAAGGAAGCCTTTGGGTACAACTGAACTCCCCAGGGGAGCCTTTACGCAGCCCAACATGCAACTGGACTCTCTGTGTTCACTCTTTCTTAAAAACCCTAAATACATACCTACCCGGAATATGAGAGAAAATGAAAATAGGACCCCAGAAAATGCATACAGAGCCCCTTTCACACATCAAAAATTGCCCCCAAAGGAAGCCTTTGGGTACAACTGAACTCCCCAGGGGAGCCTTTACGCAGCCCCACATGCAACTGGACTCTCTGTGTTCGCTTTTTCTGAACAGCCCTAAATACAGCCCTACCTGTAATCTGAGAGGAATTGAAAATAGGACCCCAGAAAACATGTACGAGGCCCATTTTACCCATCAAAAATTACCCCCAAAGGAAGCCTTTGGGTACAACTGAACTCCCCAGGGGAGCCTTTACGCAGCCCCCCATGCAACTGGACTCTCTGTGTTCGCTCTTTCTGAACAACCCTAAAGACATCTCTACCCGGAATCTGAGAGGAAATGAAAATAGGACCCCAGAAAACATGTACGAGGCCCATTTTGCCCATCAAAAATTGCCCCCAAAGGAAGCCTTTGGGTACAACTGAACTCCCCAGGGGAGCCTTTACGCAGCCCCACATGCAACTGGACTCTCTGTGTTCGCTCTTTCTGAAGAACCCTAAAGACATCCGTACCCGGAATCTGAGAGGAATTGAAAATAGGACCCCAGAAATCGCGTACAGAGCCCCTTTCACCCATCAAAAATTGCCCCCAAAGGAAGCCTTTGGGTACAACAGAACTCCCCAGGGGAGCATTTACGCAGCCCCACATGCAACTGGACTCTCTGTGTTCGCTCTTTCTGAACAGCGCCAAATATCTCCCTACCTGGAATCTAAGAGGAATTGAAAATACCACCCCAGAAAACGTGTACAAGGCCCATTTTGCCCATCAAAAATTGCCCCCAAAGGAAGACTTTGGATACAACTGAACTCCCCAGGGGAGCCTTCACTTAGCCCCACATGCAGCTGGACTCCTTGCGTTCGCTCTTTCTGAACAACCCTAAATACAGCCCTACCTGTAATCTGAGAGGAATTGAAAATAGGACCCCAGAAAACGTGTACAAGGCCCATTTTGCCCATCAAAAATTGCCCCCAAAGGAAGCATTTGGGTACAACTGAACTCCCCAGGGGAGCCTTTATGCAGCCCCCCATGCAACTGGACTCTCTGTGTTCGCTCTTTCTGAACAACCCCAAATACATACCTACCCGGAATCTGAGAGAAAATGAAAATAGGACCCCAGAAAATGCATACAGAGCCCCTTTCACACATCAAAAATTGCCCCGAAAGAAAGCTTTTGGGTACAACTTAACTCCCCAGGGGACCCTTTACGCAGCCCCACATGCAACTGGACTCTCTGTGTTCACTCTTTCTTAAAAACCCTGAATACATACCTACCCGGAATCTGAGAGAAAATGAAAATAGGACCCCAGAAAATGCATACAGAGCCCCTTTCACACATCAAAAATTGCCCCCAAAGGAAGCCTTTGGGTACAACTGAACTCCCCAGGGGAGCCTTTACGCAGCCCAACATGCAACTGGACTCTCTGTGTTCACTCTTTCTTAAAAACCCTGAATACATACCTACCCGGAATCTGAGAGAAAATGAAAATAGGACCCCAGAAAATGCATACAGAGCCCCTTTCACACATCAAAAATTGCCCCGAAAGAAAGCTTTTGGGTACAACTTAACTCCCCAGGGGACCCTTTACGCAGCCCCACATGCAACTGGACTCTCTGTGTTCACTCTTTCTTAAAAACCCTGAATACATACCTACCCGGAATCTGAGAGAAAATGAAAATAGGACCCCAGAAAATGCATACAGAGCCCCTTTCACACATCAAAAATTGCCCCCAAAGGAAGCCTTTGGGTACAACTGAACTCCCCAGGGGAGCCTTTACGCAGCCCAACATGCAACTGGACTCTCTGTGTTCACTCTTTCTTAAAAACCCTAAATACATACCTACCCGGAATATGAGAGAAAATGAAAATAGGACCCCAGAAAATGCATACAGAGCCCCTTTCACACATCAAAAATTGCCCCCAAAGGAAGCCTTTGGGTACAACTGAACTCCCCAGGGGAGCCTTTACGCAGCCCCACATGCAACTGGACTCTCTGTGTTCGCTTTTTCTGAACAGCCCTAAATACAGCCCTACCTGTAATCTGAGAGGAATTGAAAATAGGACCCCAGAAAACATGTACGAGGCCCATTTTACCCATCAAAAATTACCCCCAAAGGAAGCCTTTGGGTACAACTGAACTCCCCAGGGGAGCCTTTACGCAGCCCCCCATGCAACTGGACTCTCTGTGTTCGCTCTTTCTGAACAACCCTAAAGACATCTCTACCCGGAATCTGAGAGGAAATGAAAATAGGACCCCAGAAAACATGTACGAGGCCCATTTTGCCCATCAAAAATTGCCCCCAAAGGAAGCCTTTGGGTACAACTGAACTCCCCAGGGGAGCCTTTACGCAGCCCCACATGCAACTGGACTCTCTGTGTTCGCTCTTTCTGAAGAACCCTAAAGACATCCGTACCCGGAATCTGAGAGGAATTGAAAATAGGACCCCAGAAATCGCGTACAGAGCCCCTTTCACCCATCAAAAATTGCCCCCAAAGGAAGCCTTTGGGTACAACTGAACTCCCCAGGGGAGCCTTTACGCAGCCCCACATGCAACTGGACTCTCTGTGTTCGCTCTTTCTGAAGAACCCTAAAGACATCCCTACCCGGAATCTGAGAGGAATTGAAAATAGGACCCCAGAAATCGCGTACAGAGCCCCTTTCACCCATCAAAAATTGCCCCCAAAGGAAGCCTTTGGGTACAACAGAACTCCCCAGGGGAGCATTTACGCAGCCCCACATGCAACTGGACTCTCTGTGTTCGCTCTTTCTGAACAGCGCCAAATATCTCCCTACCTGGAATCTAAGAGGAATTGAAAATACCACCCCAGAAAACGTGTACAAGGCCCATTTTGCCCATCAAAAATTGCCCCCAAAGGAAGACTTTGGATACAACTGAACTCCCCAGGGGAGCCTTCACTTAGCCCCACATGCAGCTGGACTCCTTGCGTTCGCTCTTTCTGAACAACCCTAAATACAGCCCTACCTGTAATCTGAGAGGAATTGAAAATAGGACCCCAGAAAACGTGTACAAGGCCCATTTTGCCCATCAAAAATTGCCCCCAAAGGAAGCATTTGGGTACAACTGAACTCCCCAGGGGAGCCTTTATGCAGCCCCCCATGCAACTGGACTCTCTGTGTTCGCTCTTTCTGAACAACCCCAAATACATACCTACCCGGAATCTGAGAGAAAATGAAAATAGGACCCCAGAAAATGCATACAGAGCCCCTTTCACACATCAAAAATTGCCCCCAATGGAAGCCTTTGGGTACAACTGAACTCCCCAGGGGACCCTTTATGCAGCCCCACATGCAACTGGGCTTTCTCTGTTCCCTCTTTCTTAAAAACCCTAATTACATACCTACCCGGAATCTGAGAGAAAATGAAAATTGGACCCCAGAAAATGCATACAGAGCCCCTTTCACACATCAAAAATTGCCCCCAAAGGAAGCCTTTGGGGACAACTGAACTCCCCAGGGGAGCCTTTACGCAGCCCCCCATGCAACTGGACTCACTGTGTTCGCTCTTTCTGAAGAACCCCAAATATCTCCCTATCCGGAATCTGAGAGGAATTGAAAATAGGACCCCAGAAAACGTGTACAAGGCCCATTTTGCCCATCAAAAATTGCCTCCAAAGGAAGCCTTTGGGTACAACTGAACTCCCCAGGGGAGCCTTTAGGCAGCCCCACATGCAGCTGGACTCTCTGTGTTCGCTTTTTCTGAACAGCCCTAAATACAGCCCTACCTGGAATCGAGAGGAATTGAAAATAGGACCCCAGAAAACGTGTACAAGGCCCATTTTGCCCATCAAAAATTGCCCCCAAAGGAAGTCTTTGGGTACAACTGAACTCCCCAGGGGAGCCTTCACTTAGCCCCACATGCAGCTGGACTCCTTGCGTTCGCTCTTTCTGAACAATCCTATATATCTCCCTACCCGGAATCTGAGAGAAATTGAAAATAGGACCCCAGAAATCGCGTACAGAGCCCCTTACGCACATCAAAAATTGCCCCGAAAGAAACCATTTGGGTACAACTTATTTCCCCAGGGGACCCTTTACGCAGCCCCACATGCAACTGGACTCTCTGTGTTCACTCTTTCTTAAAAACCCTGAATACATACCTACCCGGAATCTGAGAGAAAATGAAAATAGGACCCCAGAAAATGCATACAGAGCCCCTTTCACACATCAAAAATTGCCCCCAAAGGAAGCCTTTGGGTACAACTGAACTCCCCAGGGGAGCCTTTACGCAGCCCCACATGCAACTGGACTCTCTGTGTTCGCTTTTTCTGAACAGCCCTAAATACAGCCCTACCTGGAATCTGAGAGGAATTGAAAATAGGACCCCAGAAAACATGTACGAGGCCCATTTTACCCATCAAAAATTGCCCCCAAAGGAAGCCTTTGGGTACAACTGAACTCCCCAGGGGAGCCTTTACGCAGCCCCACATGCAACTGGACTCTCTGTGTTCGCTCTTTCTGAACAACCCTAAATACGTCCCTACCTGGAATCTGAGAGGAACTGAAAATAGGACCCCAGAAAACATGCACGAGGCCCATTTTGCCCATCAAAAATTGCCCCCAAAAAAAGCCTTTGGGTACAACTGAACTCCCCAGGGGAGCCTTTACGCAGCCCCACATGCAACTGGACTCTCTTTGTTCGCTCTTTCTGAACAACCCTAAATACGTCCCTTCCCTGAATGTGAGAGGAATTGAAAATAGGACCCCAGAAAACGCGTACAGAGCCCCTTTTGCCCATCAAAAATTGCCCCCAAAGGAAGCCTTTGGGTACAACTGAACTCCCCAGGGGAGCCTTTACGCAGCCCCACATGCAACTGGACTCTCTGTGTTCGCTCTTTCTGAAGAACCCTAAAGACAATCCTACCCGGAATATGAGAGGAATTGAAAATAGGACCCCAGAAATCGCTTACAGAGCCCCTTTCACCCATCAAAAATTACCCTGAAAGGAAGCCTTTGGGTACAACTGAACTCCCCAGGGGAGCATTTACGCAGCCCCACATGCAACTGGACTCTCTGTGTTCGCTCTTTCTGAACAGTACCAAATATCTCTCTACCTGGAATCTGAGAGGAATTGAAAATACCACCCCAGAAAATGTGTACAAGGCCCATTTTGCCCATCAAAAATTGCCCCCAAAGGAAGCCTTTGGGTACAACTGAACTCCCCAGGGGAGCATTTACGCAGCCCCCCATGCAACTGGACTCTCTGTGTTCGCTCTTTCTTAAAAACCCTAAATACATACCTATCTGGAATCTGAGAAAAAATGAAAATAGGACCCCAGAAAATGCATACAGAGCCCCTTTCACACATCAAAAATTGCCCCCAAAGGAAGCCTTTGGGGACAACTGAACTCCCCAGGGGAGCCTTTACGCAGCCCCACATGCAACTGGACTCTCTGTGTTCGCTTATTCTGAACAACCCTAAATACAGCCCTACCTGGAATCGAGAGGAATTGAAAATAGGACCCCAGAAAACGTGTACAAGACCAATTTTCCCATCAAAAATTGCCCCCAAAGGAAGCCTTTGGGTACAACTGAACTCCCCAGGGGAGCCTTTACGCAGCCCCACATGCAACTGGACTCTCTGTGTTCGCTCTTTCTGAACAACCCTAAATACATCCCTACCCGGAATCTGAGAGGAATTGAAAATAGGACCCCAGAAATCGCGTACAGAGCCCCTTTCACACATCAAAAATTTCCCTGAAAGGAAGCCTTT
Source organism: Mergus octosetaceus (assembly GCA_036873955.1). Taxonomy (NCBI): domain Eukaryota; kingdom Metazoa; phylum Chordata; class Aves; order Anseriformes; family Anatidae; genus Mergus; species Mergus octosetaceus. The sequence goes on from JBAGBL010000074.1 coordinate 91,478, forward strand.
GGGTACAACTGAACTCCCCAGGGGACCCTTTACGAAGCCCCACATGCAACTGGACTCTCTGTGTTCGCTCTTTCTGAACAGCGCTAAATATCTCCCTACCCGGAATCTAAGAGGAATTGAAAGTAGGACCCCAGAATTTGCATACAAAGCCCATTTTGTCCATCAAAAATTGCCACCAAAGGTTGCCTTTGGGTACAACTGAACTCCCCAGGGGAGCCTTTACGCAGCCCCACATGAAACTGGACTCTCTGTTTTCACTCTTTCTGAACAACACTAAATACGTCCCTTCCCGGAATGTTAGAGGAATTTAAAATTCGTCCCCAGAAACCCCGTACAGATCCCCTTTCGCACATAAAAATTTCCCTGAAAGGAAGCCTTTGGGTACAACTGAACTCTCCAGGGGAGCCTTTATGCAACCCCACATGCAACTGGACTCTCTGTGTTCGCTCTTTCTGAAGAACCCTAAAGACATCCCTACCCGGATCTGAGAGGAATTGAAAATAGGACCCCAGAAGTCGGGTACAGAGCCCCTTTCACCGTCAAAAATTGCCCCCAAAGGAAGCCTTTGGGTACAACTGAACTCCCCAGGGGAGCATTTACGCAGCCCCACATGCAACTGGACTCTCTGTGTTCGCTCTTTCTGAACAACCCTAAATACATCCCTAACCGGAATCTGAGAGGAATTGAAAATATGATCCCAGAAATCACATACAAAACCCCTTTCACCCATCAAAAATTACCCTGAAAGGAAGCCTTTGGGTACAACTGAACTCCCCAGGGGAGCCTTTACGCAGCCCCACATGCAACTGGACTCTCTGTGTTCGCTCTTTCTGAACAACCCTAAATACATCCCTAACCGGAATGTGAGAGGAATTTAAAATAGGACACCAGAAAACGCATACAAAGCCCCTTTCACCCACCAAAAATCGCCCCCAAAGGAAGCCTTTGGGTACAACTGAACTCCCCAGGGGAGCCTTTACGCAGCCCCACATGCAACTGGACTCTCTGTGTTCGCTCTTTCTGAACAACCCTAAATACATCCCTAACCGGAATCTGAGAGGAATTGTAAATATGATCCCAGAAATCACGTACAGAGCCCCTTTCACCCATCAAAAATTGTCCCCAAAGGAAGCCTTTGGGTACAACTGAACTCCCCAGGGGAGCCTTTACGCAGCCCCACATGCAACTGGACTCTCTGTGTTCGCTCTTTCTGAACAACCCTAAATACATCCCTAACCGGAATCTGAGAGGAATTGTAAATATGACCCCAGAAATCACGTAGAGAGCCCCTTTCACCCATCAAATATTTCCCTGAAAGGAAGCCTTTGGGTACAACAGAACTCCCCAGGGGAGCCTTTACGCAGCCCCACATGCAACTGGACTCTCTGTGTTCGCTCTTTCTGACCAACCCTAAATACATCCCTAACCGGAATCTGAGAGGAATTTAAAATAGGACCCTAGAAAACGCATACAAAGCCCCTTTCACCCATCAAAAATTACCCCCAAAGGAAGCCTTTGGGTACAACTGAACTCCCCAGGGGAGCCTTTACGCAGCCCCACATGCAACTGGAATCTCTGTGTTCGCTCTTTCTGAACAACCCTAAATACATCCCTACCTGGAATCTCAGAGGAATTGAAAATTGGACCCTGGAAAACGTGTACAGAGCCCATTTTTCCCATCAAAAATTGCCCCCAAAGGAAGCCTTTGGGTACAACTGAACTCCCCAGGGGAGCCTTTACGCAGCCCCACATGCAACTGGACTCTCTGTGTTCGCTCTTTCTGAACAACCCTAAATATTTCCCTACCCGGAATCTGAGAGGAATTTAAAATAGGACCCCAGAATACGCATACAAAGCCCCTTTCACCCATCAAAAATCGCCCCCAAAGGAAGCCTTTGGGTACAACTGAACTCCCCAGGGGAGCCTTTACGCAGCCCCACATGCAACTGGACTCTCTGTGTTCGCTCTTTCTGAACAAACCTAAATACATCCCTACCTGGAATCTCAGAGGAATTGAAAATTGGACCCTGGAAAACGTGTACAGTGCCCCTTTCACCCATCAAAAATTTCCCTGAAAGGAAGCCTTTGGGCACAACTGAACTCCCCAGGGGAGACTTTACGCAGCCCCACATGCAACTGGACTCTCTGTGTTCGCTCTTTCTGAACAAGCCTAAATACATCCCTAACCGGAATCTGAGAGGAATTGAAAATATGATCCCAGAAATCACGTACAGAGCCCCTTTCACCCATCAAAAATTTCCCTGAAAGGAAGCCTTTGGGTACAACTGAACTCCCCAGGGGAGCCTTTACGCAGCCCCACATGCAACTGGACTCTCTGTGTTCGCTCTTTCTGAACAACCCTAAATACATCCCTAACCGGAATCTGAGAGGAATTGTAAATATGACCCCAGAAATCACGTACAGAGCCGCTTTCACCCATCAAAAATTTCCCTGAAAGGAAGCCTTTGGGTACAACTGAACTCCCCAGGGGAGCCTTTACGCAGCCCCACATGCAACTGGACTCTCTGTGTTCGCTCTTTCTGAACAACCCTAAATACATCCCTTCCGGGAATGTGAGAGGAATTTAAAATAGGACACCAGAAAACGCATACAAAGCCCCTTTCACCCAGCAAAAATTACCCTGAAAGGAAGCCTTTGGGTACAACAGAACTCCCCAGGGGAGCCTTTACGCAGCCCCACATGCAACTGGACTCTCTGTGTTCGCTCTTTCTGAACAAACCTAAATATTTACCTACCCGGAATCTAAGAGGAATTTAAAATAGGACCCCAGAAAACGCATACAAAGCCCCTTTCACCCATAAAAAATCGCCCCCAAAGGAAGCCTTTGGGTACAACTGAACTCCCCAGGGGAGCCTTTACGCAGCCACACATGCAACTGGACTCTCTGTGTTCGCTCTTTCTTAACAACCCTAAATACATCCCTAACCGGAATCTGAGAGCAATTGAAAATATGATCCCAGAAATCACGTACAGAGCCCCTTTCACCCATCAAAAATTACCCTGAAAGGAAGCCTTTGGGTACAACTGAACTCCCCAGGGAAGCCTTTACGCAGCCCCACATGCAACTGGACTCTCTGTGTTCACTCTTTCTGAACAACCCTAAATACATCCCTTCTCGGAATGTGAGAGGAATTTAAAATAGGACCCCAGAAAACGCATACAAAGCCCCTTTCACCCATCAAAAATTGCCCCCAAAGGAAGCCTTTGGGTATAACTGAACTCCCCAGGGGAGCCTTTACGCATCCCCACATGCAACTGGACTCTCTGTGTTCGCTCTTTCTGAACAACCCTAAATACATCCCTAAACGGAATATGAGAGGATTTGATAATAGGACCCCAGAAAACGCATACAAAGCCCCTTTCACCCATCAAAAATTGCCCCCAAAGGAAGCCTTTGGGTACAACTGAACTCCCCAGGGGAGCCTTTACGCAGCCCCACATGCAACTGGACTCTCTGTGTTCGCACATTCTAAACAAACCTAAATACATCCCTAACCGGAATCTGAGAGGAATTCTAAATAGGACCCCAGAAATCACGTACAGAGCCACTTTCACCCATCAAAAATTGCCCTGAAAGGAAGCCTTTGGGTACAACTGAACTCCCCAGGGGAGCCTTTACGCAGCCCCACATGCAACTGGAATCTCTGTGTTCGCTCTTTCTGAACAACCCTAAATACATCCCTACCTGGAATCTCAGAGGAATTGAAAATTGGACCCTGGAAAACGTGTACAGAGCCCCTTTCACCCATCAAAAATTTCCCTGAAAGGAAGCCTTTGGGTACAACTGAACTCCCCAGGGGAGCATTTACGCAGCCCCACATGCAACTGGACTCTCTGTGTTCGCTCTTTCTGAACAACCCTAAATACATCCCTAACCGGAATCTGAGAAGAATTGTAAATATGATCCCAGAAATCACGTACAGAGCCCCTTTCACCCATCAAAAATTGTCCCCAAAGGAAGCCTTTGGGTACAACTGAACTCCCCCGGGGAGCCTTTACGCAGCCCCACATGCAACTGGACTCTCTCTGTTCGCACTTTCTGAACAACCCTAAATACATCCCTTCTCGGAATTTGAGAGGAATTTAAAATAGGACCCCAGAAAACGCATACAAAGCCCCTTTCGCCCATAAAAAATTGCCCCCAAAGGAAGCCTTTGGGTACAACTGAACTCCCCAGGGGAGCCTTTACGCAGCCCCACATGCAACTGGACTCTCTGTGTTCGCTCTTTCTGAACAACCCTAAATACATACCTTCCGGAATGTGAGAGGAATTTAAAATAGGACACCAGAAAACGCATACAAAGCCCCTATCACCCATCAAAACTTGCCCCCAAAGGAAGCCTTTGGGTACAACAGAACTCCCCAGGGCAGCCTTTACGCAGCCCCACATGCAACTGGACTCTCTGTGTTCGCTCTTTTTGAACAACCCTAAATACATACCTTCCCGGAATGTGAGAGGAATTTAAAATAGGACACCAGAAAACGCATACAAAGCCCCTATCACCCATCAAAACTTGCCCCCAAAGGAAGCCTTTGGGTACAACTGAACTCCCCAGGGGAGCCTTTACGCAGCCCCACATGCAACTGGACTCTCTGTGTTCGCTCTTTCTGAACAACCCTAAATACATCCCTACCTGGAATCTCAGAGGAATTGAAAATTGGACCCTGGAAAACGTGTACAGAGCCCCTTTCACCCATCAAAAATTTCCCTGAAAGGAAGCCTTTGGGTACAACTGAACTCCCCAGGGGAGCATTTACGCAGCCCCACATGCAACTGGACTCTCTGTGTTCGCTCTTTCTGAACAACCCTAAATACATCCCTAACCGGAATCTGAGAGGAATTGTAAATATGATCCCAGAAATCACGTACAGAGCCCCTTTCACCCATCAAAAATTGCCCCCAAAGGAAGCCTTTGGGTACAACTGAACTCCCCCGGGGAGCCTTTACGCAGCCCCACATGCAACTGGACTCTCTGTGTTCGCTCTTTCTGAACAACCCTAAATACATCCCTAACCGGAATGTGAGAGGAATTTAAAATAGGACACCAGAAAACGCATACAAAGCCCCTTTCACCCATCAAAAATCGCCCCCAAAGGAAGCCTTTGGGTACAACTGAACTCCCCAGGGGAGCCTTTACGCAGCCCCACATGCAACTGGAATCTCTGTGTTCGCTCTTTCTGAACAACCCTAAATACATCCCTACCTGGAATCTCAGAGGAATTGAAAATTGGACCCTGGAAAACGTGTACAGAGCCCCTTTCACCCATCAAAAATTGCCCCCAAAGGAAGCATTTGGGTACAACTGAACTCCCCAGGGGAGCATTTACGCAGCCCCACATGCAACTGGACTCTCTGTGTTCGCTCTTTCTGAACAACCCTAAATACATCCCTAACCGGAATCTGAGAAGAATTGTAAATATGATCCCAGAAATCACGTACAGAGCCCCTTTCACCCATCAAAAATTGCCCCCAAAGGAAGCCTTTGGGTACAACTGAACTCCCCCGGGGAGCCTTTACGCATCCCCACATGCAACTGGACTCTCTCTGTTCGCTCTTTCTGAACAACCCTAAATACATCCCTTCTCGGAATTTGAGAGGAATTTAAAATAGGACCCCAGAAAACGCATACAAAGCCCCTTTCGCCCATAAAAAATTGCCCCCAAAGGAAGCCTTTGGGTACAACTGAACTCCCCAGGGGAGCCTTTACGCAGCCCCACATGCAACTGGACTCTCTGTGTTCGCTCTTTCTGAACAACCCTAAATACATACCTTCCGGAATGTGAGAGGAATTTAAAATAGGACACCAGAAAACGCATACAAAGCCCCTATCACCCATCAAAACTTGCCCCCAAAGGAAGCCTTTGGGTACAACAGAACTCCCCAGGGCAGCCTTTACGCAGCCCCACATGCAACTGGACTCTCTGTGTTCGCTCTTTCTGAACAACCCTAAATACATACCTTCCCGGAATGTGAGAGGAATTTAAAATAGGACACCAGAAAACGCATACAAAGCCCCTATCACCCATCAAAACTTGCCCCCAAAGGAAGCCTTTGGGTACAACTGAACTCCCCAGGGGAGCCTTTACGCAGCCCCACATGCAACTGGACTCTCTGTGTTCGCTCTTTCTGAACAACCCTAAATACATCCCTACCTGGAATCTCAGAGGAATTGAAAATTGGACCCTGGAAAACGTGTACAGAGCCCCTTTCACCCATCAAAAATTTCCCTGAAAGGAAGCCTTTGGGTACAACTGAACTCCCCAGGGGAGCATTTACGCAGCCCCACATGCAACTGGACTCTCTGTGTTCGCTCTTTCTGAACAACCCTAAATACATCCCTAACCGGAATCTGAGAGGAATTGTAAATATGATCCCAGAAATCACGTACAGAGCCCCTTTCACCCATCAAAAATTGCCCCCAAAGGAAGCCTTTGGGTACAACTGAACTCCCCCGGGGAGCCTTTACGCAGCCCCACATGCAACTGGACTCTCTCTGTTCGCTCTTTCTGAACAACCCTAAATACATACCTTCCCGGAATGTGAGAGGAATTTAAAATAGGACACCAGAAAACGCATACAAAGCCCCTTTCACCCATCAAAACATGCCCCCAAAGGAAGCCTTTGGGTACAACTGAACTCCCCAGGGGAGCCTTTACGCAGCCCCACATGCAACTGGACTCTCTATGTTCGCTCTTTCTGAACAACCCTAAATACATCCCTAACCGGAATCTGAGAGGAATTGAAAATATGATCCCAGAAATCACATACAAAGCCCCTTTCACCCATCAAAAATTACCCTGAAAGGAAGCCTTTGGGTACAACTGAACTCCCCAGGGGAGCCTTTACGCAGCCCCACATGCAACTGGACTCTCTGTGTTCGCTCTTTCTGAACAACCCTAAATACATCCCTTCTCGGAATGTGAGAGGAATTTAAAATAGGACACCAGAAAACGCATCCAAAGCCCCTTTCACCCATCAAAACTTGCCCCCAAAGGAAGCCTTTGGGTACAACTGAACTCCCCAGGGGAGCCTTTACGCATCCCCACATGCAACTGGACTCTCTGTGTTCGCTCTTTCTGAACAACCCTAAATACATCCCTAAACGGAATATGAGAGGATTTGAAAACAGGACTCAGAAAAAGGAAACAAATCCCCTTTCACCCATCAAAAATTGCCCTGAAAGGAAGCCTTTGGGTACAACTGAACTCCCCAGGGGAGCCTTTACGCAGCCCCACATGCAACTGGACTCTCTGTGTTCGCTCTTTCTGAACAACCCTAAATACATCCCTAACCGGAATCTGAGAGGAATTTAAAACAGGACACCAGAAAACGCATACAAAGCCCCTTTCACCCATCAAAAATCGCCCACAAAGGAAGCCTTTGGGTACAACTGAACTCCCCAGGGGAGCCTTTACGCAGCCCCACATGCAACTGGACTCTCTGTGTTCGCTCTTTCTGAACAACCCTAAATACATCCCTAACCGGAATCTGAGAGGAATTGTAAATATGATCCCAGAAATCACGTACAGAGCCCCTTTCACCCATCAAAAATTGCCCCCAAAGGAAGCCTTTGGGTACAACTGAACTCCCCAGGGGAGCCTTTACGCAGCCCCACATGCAAGTGGACTCTCTCTGTGTTCGCTCTTTCTGAACAACCCTAAATACATCCCTAACGGGAATCTGAGAGGAATTGTAAATATGACCCCAGAAATCAGGTAGAGAGCCCCTTTCACCCATCAAACATTTCCCTGAAAGGAAGCCTTTGGGTACAACTGAACTCCCCAGGGGAGCCTTTACGCAGCCCCACATGCAACTGGACTCTCTGTGTTCGCTCTTTCTGAACAACCCTAAATAAATCCCTAACCGGAATCTGAGAGCAATTGAAAATATGATCCCAGAAATCACGTACAGAGCCCCTTTCACCCATCAAAAATTGCCATGAAAGGAAGCCTTTGGGTACAACTGAACTCCCCAGGGGAGCCTTTACGCAGCCCCACATGCAACTGGACTCTCTGTGTTCGCTCTTTCTGAACAACCCTAAATACAACCCTACCCGGAATCTGAGAGGAATTGTAAATATGATCCCAGAAATCACGTACAAATCCGCTTTCACCCATCAAAAATTACCCTGAAAGGAAGCCTTTGGGTACAACTGAACTCCCCAGGGGAGCCTTTACGCAGCCCCTCATGCAACTGGACTCTCTGTGTTCGCTCTTTCTGAACAACCCTAAATACATCCCTAACCGGAATCTGAGAGGAATTGTAAATATGACCCCAGAAATCACGTCCAGAGACCATTTCACCCATCAAAAATTTCCCTGAAAGGAAGCCTTTGGGTACAACAGAACTCCCCAGGGGAGCCTTTACGCAGCCCCACATGCAACTGGACTCTCTGTGTTCGCTCTTTCTGAACAACCCTAAATACATCCCTAACCAGAATCTGAGAGGAATTGTAAATATGACCCGAGAAATCACGTCCAGAGACCATTTCACCCATCAAAAATTTCCCTGAAAGGAAGCCTTTGGGTACAACAGAACTCCCCAGGGGAGCCTTTACGCAGCCCCACATGCAACTGGACTCTCTGTGTTCGCTCTTTCTGAACAACCCTAAATACATCCCTAACCGGAATCTGAGAGGAATTGTAAATATGACCCCAGAAATCACGTCCAGAGACCATTTCACCCATCAAAAATTTCCCTGAAAGGAAGCCTTTGGGTACAACTGAACTCCCCAGGGGAGCCTTTACGCAGCCCCTAATGCAACTGGACTCTCTGTGTTCGCTCTTTCTGAACAACCCTAAATACATCCCTTCCGGGAATGTGAGAGGAATTTAAAATAGGACACCAGAAAACGCATACAAAGCCCCTTTCACCCAGCAAAAATTACCCTGAAAGGAAGCCTTTGGGTACAACAGAACTCCCCAGGGGAGCCTTTACGCATCCCCACATGCAACTGGACTCTCTGTGTTCGCTCTTTCTGAACAAAACTAAATATTTACCTACCCGGAATCTGAGAGGAATTTAAAATAGGACCCCAGAAAACGCATACAAAGCCCCTTTCACCCATCAAAAATCGCCCCCAAAAGGAAGCCTTTGGGTACAACTGAACTCCCCAGGGGAGCCTTTACGCAGCCCCACATGCAACTGGACTCTCTGTGTTCGCTCTTTCTGAACAACCCTAAATACATCCCTAACCGGAATCTGAGAGCAATTGAAAATATGATCCCAGAAATCACGTACAGAGCCGCTTTCACCCATCAAAAATTTCCCTGAAAGGAAGCCTTTGGGTACAACTGAACTCCCCAGGGGAGCCTTTACGCAGCCCCACATGCAACTGGACTCTCTGTGTTCGCTCTTTCTGAACAACCCTAAATACATCCCTTCCCGGAATGTGAGGGTAATTTAAAATAGGACACCAGAAAACGCATACAAAGCCCCTTTCACCCATCAAAATTCGCCCCCAAAGGAAGCCTTTGGGTACAACAGAACTCCCCAGGGGAGCCTTTACGCAGCCCCACATGCAACTGGACTCTTTGTGTTCACTCTTTCTGAACAACCCTAAATACATCCCTTCCCGGAATGTGAGAGGAATTTAAAATAGGACCCCAGAAATCACGTACAGAGCCCCTTTCACCCATCAAAAATTGCCCCCAAAGGAAGCCTTTGGGTACAACTGAACTCCCCCGGGGAGCCTTTACGCAGCCCCACATGCAACTGGACTCTCTGTGTTCGCTCTTTCTGAACAACCCTAAATACATCCCTAACCGGAATCTGAGAGCAATTGAAAATATGATCCCAGAAATCACGTACACAGCCACTTTCACCCATCAAAAATTGCCCCCAAAGGAAGCCTTTGGGTACAACTGAACTCCCCAGGGGAGCCTTTACGCAGCCCCACATGCAACTGGACTCTCTGTGTTCGCTCTTTCTGAACAACCTTAAATACATCCCTTCTCGGAATGTGAGAGGAATTGTAAATATGATCCCAGAAATCACGTACAAATCCGCTTTCACCCATCAAAAATTACCCTGAAAGGAAGCCTTTGGGTACAACAGAACTCCCCAGGGGAGCCTTTACGCAGCCCCACATGCAACTGGACTCTCTGTGTTCGCTCTTTCTGAACAACCCTAAATATTTCCCTACCCCGAATCTCAGAGGAATTTAAAATAGGACCCCAGAATACGCATTCCAAGCCCCTTTCACCCATCAAAAATCGCCCCCAAAGGAAGCCTTTGGGTACAACTGAACTCCCCAGGGGAGCCTTTACGCAGCCCCACATGCAACTGGACTCTCTGTGTTCGCTCTTTCTGAACAACCCTAAATACATCCCTACCTGGAATCTCAGAGGAATTGAAAATTGGACCCTGGAAAACGTGTACAGTGCCCCTTTCACCCATCAAAAATTTCCCTGAAAGGAAGCCTTTGGGTACAACTGAACTCCCCAGGGGAGCCTTTACGCAGCCCCACATGCAACTGGACTCTCTGTGTTCGCTCTTTCTGAACAAGCCTAAATGCATCCCTAACCGGAATCTGAGAGCAATTGAAAATATGATCCCAGAAATCACGTACAGAGCCCCTTTCACCCATCAAAAATTTCCCTGAAAGGAAGCCTTTGGGTACAACTGAACTCCCCAGGGGAGCCTTTACGCAGCCCCACATGCAACTGGACTCTCTGTGTTCGCTCTTTCTGAACAACCCTAAATACATCCCTTCCGGGAATGTGAGAGGAATTTAAAATAGGACACCAGAAAACGCATACAAAGCCCCTTTCACCCATCAAAAATTACCCTGAAAGGAAGCCTTTGGGTACAACTGAACTCCCCAGGGGAGCCTTTACGCAGCCCCACATGCAACTGGACTCTCTGTGTTCGCTCTTTCTGAACAACCCGAAATACATCCCTAACCGGAATCTGAGAGGAATTGAAAATAGGACCCCAGAACTCACGTACACAGCCCCTTTCACCCATCAAAAATTACCCCCAAAGGAAGCCTTTGGGTACAACTGAACTCCCCAGGGGAGCCTTTACGCAGCCCCACATGCAACTGGACTCTTTGTGTTCACTCTTTCTGAACAACCCTAAATACATCCCTTCCCGGAATGTGAGAGGAATTTAAAATAGGACCCCAGAAAACGAATACAAAGCCCCTTTCACCCATCAAAAATTACCCTGAAAGGAAGCCTTTGGGTACAACTGAACTCCCCAGGGGAGCCTTTACGCAGCCCCACATGCAACTGGACTCTCTGTGTTCGCTCTTTCTGAACAACCCTAAATACATCCCTAACCGGAATCTGAGAGGAATTGTAAATATGATCCCAGAAATCACGTACAGAGCCCCTTTCACCCATCAAAAATTGCCCCCAAAGGAAGCCTTTGGGTACAACTGAACTCCCCAGGGGAGCCTTTACGCAGCCCCACATGCAACTGGACTCTCTCTGTGTTCGCTCTTTCTGAACAACCCTAAATACATCCCTAACCGGAATCTGAGAGGAATTGTAAATATGACCCCAGAAATCAGGTAGAGAGCCCCTTTCACCCATCAAACATTTCCCTGAAAGGAAGCCTTTGGGTACAACTGAACTCCCCAGGGGAGCCTTTACGCAGCCCCACATGCAACTGGACTCTCTGTGTTCGCTCTTTCTGAACAACCCTAAATAAATCCCTAACCGGAATCTGAGAGCAATTGAAAATATGATCCCAGAAATCACGTACAGAGCCCCTTTCACCCATCAAAAATTGCCATGAAAGGAAGCCTTTGGGTACAACTGAACTCCCCAGGGGAGCCTTTACGCAGCCCCACATGCAACTGGACTCTCTGTGTTCGCTCTTTCTGAACAACCCTAAATACAACCCTACCCGGAATCTGAGAGGAATTGTAAATATGATCCCAGAAATCACGTACAAATCCGCTTTCACCCATCAAAAATTACCCTGAAAGGAAGCCTTTGGGTACAACTGAACTCCCCAGGGGAGCCTTTACGCAGCCCCTCATGCAACTGGACTCTCTGTGTTCGCTCTTTCTGAACAACCCTAAATACATCCCTAACCGGAATCTGAGAGGAATTGTAAATATGACCCCAAAAATCACGTCCAGAGACCATTTCACCCATCAAAAATTTCCCTGAAAGGAAGCCTTTGGGTACAACAGAACTCCCCAGGGGAGCCTTTACGCAGCCCCACATGCAACTGGACTCTCTGTGTTCGCTCTTTCTGAACAACCCTAAATACATCCCTAACCGGAATCTGAGAGGAATTGTAAATATGACCCGAGAAATCATGTACAGAGCCGCTTTCACCCATCAAAAATTTCCCTGAAAGGAAGCCTTTGGGTACAACTGAACTCCCCAGGGGAGCCTTTACGCAGCCCCACATGCAACTGGACTCTCTGTGTTCGCTCTTTCTGAACAACCCTAAATACATCCCTTCCCGGAATGTGAGAGGAATTTAAAATAGGACACCAGAAAACGCATACAAAGCCCCTTTAACCCATCAAAAATTACCCTGAAAGGAAGCCTTTGGGTACAACAGAACTCCCCAGGGGAGCCTTTACGCAGCCCCCCATGCAACTGGACTCTCTGTGTTCGCTCTTTCTGAACAAAACTAAATATTTACCTACCCGGAATCTGAGAGGAATTTAAAATAGGACCCCAGAAAACGCATACAAAGCCCCTTTCACCCATCAAAAATCGCCCCCAAAAGGAAGCCTTTGGGTACAACTGAACTCCCCAGGGGAGCCTTTACGCAGCCCCACATGCAACTGGACTCTCTGTGTTCGCTCTTTCTGAACAACCCTAAATACATCCCTAACCGGAATCTGAGAGCAATTGAAAATATGATCCCAGAAATCACGTACAGAGCCGCTTTCACCCATCAAAAATTTCCCTGAAAGGAAGCCTTTGGGTACAACTGAACTCCCCAGGGGAGCCTTTACGCAGCCCCACATGCAACTGGACTCTCTGTGTTCGCTCTTTCTGAACAACCCTAAATACATCCCTTCCCGGAATGTGAGGGGAATTTAAAATAGGACACCAGAAAACGCATACAAAGCCCCTTTCACCCATCAAAAATCGCCCCCAAAGGAAGCCTTTGGGTACAACAGAACTCCCCAGGGGAGCCTTTACGCAGCCCCACATGCAACTGGACTCTTTGTGTTCACTCTTTCTGAACAACCCTAAATACATCCCTTCCCGGAATGTGAGAGGAATTTAAAATAGGACCCCAGAAATCACGTACAGAGCCCCTTTCACCCATCAAAAATTGCCCCCAAAGGAAGCCTTTGGGTACAACTGAACTCCCCCGGGGAGCCTTTACGCAGCCCCACATGCAACTGGACTCTCTGTGTTCGCTCTTTCTGAACAACCCTAAATACATCCCTAACCGGAATCTGAGAGCAATTGAAAATATGATCCCAGAAATCACGTACAGAGCCCCTTTCACCCATCAAAAATTGCCCCCAAAGGAAGCCTTTGGGTACAACTGAACTCCCCAGGGGAGCCTTTACGCAGCCCCACATGCAACTGGACTCTCTGTGTTCGCTCTTTCTGAACAACCTTAAATACATCCCTTCTCGGAATGTGAGAGGAATTGTAAATATGATCCCAGAAATCACGTACAAATCCGCTTTCACCCATCAAAAATTACCCTGAAAGGAAGCCTTTGGGTACAACTGAACTCCCCAGGGGAGCCTTTACGCAGCCCCACATGCAACTGGACTCTCTGTGTTCGCTCTTTCTGAACAACCCTAAATATTTCCCTACCCGGAATCTCAGAGGAATTTAAAATAGGACCCCAGAATACGCATTCCAAGCCCCTTTCACCCATCAAAAATCGCCCCCAAAGGAAGCCTTTGGGTACAACTGAACTCCCCAGGGGAGCCTTTACGCAGCCCCACATGCAACTGGACTCTCTGTGTTCGCTCTTTCTGAACAACCCTAAATACATCCCTACCTGGAATCTCAGAGGAATTGAAAATTGGACCCTGGAAAACGTGTACAGTGCCCCTTTCACCCATCAAAAATTTCCCTGAAAGGAAGCCTTTGGGTACAACTGAACTCCCCAGGGGAGCCTTTACGCAGCCCCACATGCAACTGGACTCTCTGTGTTCGCTCTTTCTGAACAAGCCTAAATGCATCCCTAACCGGAATCTGAGAGCAATTGAAAATATGATCCCAGAAATCACGTACAGAGCCCCTTTCACCCATCAAAAATTTCCCTGAAAGGAAGCCTTTGGGTACAACTGAACTCCCCAGGGGAGCCTTTACGCAGCCCCACATGCAACTGGACTCTCTGTGTTCGCTCTTTCTGAACAACCCTAAATATTTCCCTACCCCGAATCTCAGAGGAATTTAAAATAGGACCCCAGAATACGCATTCCAAGCCCCTTTCACCCATCAAAAATCGCCCCCAAAGGAAGCCTTTGGGTACAACTGAACTCCCCAGGGGAGCCTTTACGCAGCCCCACATGCAACTGGACTCTCTGTGTTCGCTCTTTCTGAACAACCCGAAATACATCCCTAACCGGAATCTGAGAGGAATTGAAAATAGGACCCCAGAACTCACGTACACAGCCCCTTTCACCCATCAAAAATTACCCCCAAAGGAAGCCTTTGGGTACAACAGAACTCCCCAGGGGAGCCTTTACGCAGCCCCACATGCAACTGGACTCTTTGTGTTCACTCTTTCTGAACAACCCTAAATACATCCCTTCCCGGAATGTGAGAGGAATTTAAAATAGGACCCCAGAAAACGAATACAAAGCCCCTTTCACCCATCAAAAATTACCCTGAAAGGAAGCCTTTGGGGACAACTGAACTCCCCAGGGGAGCCTTTACGCAGCCCCACATGCAACTGGACTCTCTGTGTTCGCTTTTTCTGAACAGCCCTAAATACAGCCCTACCTGGAATCTGAGAGGAATTGAAAATAGGACCCCAGAAAACGTGTACAAGGCCCATTTTGCCCATCAAAAATTCCCCCAAAGGAAGCCTTTGGGTACAACTGAACTCCCCAGGGGAGCCTTTACGCAGCCCCCCATGCTACTGGACTCTCTGTGTTCGCTCTTTCTGAAGAACCCCAAATATCTCCCTATCCGGAATCTGAGAGGAATTGAAAATAGGACCCCAGAAAACGTGTACAAGGCCCATTTTGCCCATCAAAAATTGCCCCCAAAGGAAGCCTTTGGGTACAACTGAACTCCCCAGGGGAGCCTTTAGGCAGCCCCACATGCAACTGGACTCTCTGTGTTCGCTCTTTCTGAACAACGCTAAAGACATTCCTATCCGGAATCTGAGAGGAATTGAAAATAGGACCCCAGAAATCGCGTACAGAGCCCCTTTCACCCATCAAAACTTGCCCCCAAAGGAAGCCTTTGGGTACAACTGAACTCCCCAGGGGAGCCTTCACGCAGCCCCACATGCAACTGGACTCTCTGTGTTCGCTCCTTCTAAAGAACCCCAAATACCATCAAAAATTGCCCCCAAAGGAAGTCTTTGGGTACAACTGAACTCCCCAGGGGAGCCTTCACTTAGCCCCACATGCAGCTGGACTCCTTGCGTTCGCTCTTTCTGAACAACCCTATATATCTCCCTACCCGGAATCTGAGAAAAATTGAAAATAGGACCCCAGAAATCACGTACATAGCCCCTTTTGCCCATCAAAAATTGCCCCCAACGGAAGCCTTTGGGTACAACTGAAATCCCCAGGGGAGCCTTTACACAGCCCCACATGCAACTGGACTCTCTGTGTTCACACTTTCTTAAAAACCCTGATTACATACCTACCCGGAATCTGAGAGAAAATGAAAATTGGACCCCAGAAAATGCATACAGAGCCCCTTTCACACATCAAAAATTGCCCCCAAAGGAAGCCTTTGGGTACAACTGAACTCCCCAGGGGAGCCTTTACGCAGCCCCACATGCAACTGGACTCTCTGTGTTCGCTTTTTCTGAACAGCCCTAAATACAGCCCTACCTGGAATCTGAGAGGAACTGAAAATAGGACCCAGAAAACGTGTACAAGCCCATTTTGCCCATCAAAAATTGCCCCCAAAGGAAGCCTTTGGGTACAACTGAACTCCCCAGGGGAGCCTTTACGCAGTTCCACATGCAACTGGACTCTCTGTGTTCGCTGTTTCTGAAGAACCCCAAATATCTCCCTATCCGGAATCTGAGAGGAATTGAAAATAGGACCCCAGAAAAAGTGTACAATGCCCATTTTGCCCATCAAAAATTGCCCCCAAAGGAAGCCTTTGGGTACAACTGAACTCCCCAGGGGAGCCTTTACGCAGCCCCACATGCAACTGGACTCTCTGTGTTCGCTCTTTCTGAACAGCCCTAAATACAGCCCTACCTGGAATCTGAGAGGAATTGAAAATAGGACCCCAGAAAACGTGTACAAGGCCCATTTTGCCCATCAAAAATTGCCCCCAAAGGAAGCCTTTGGGTACAACTAAACTCTCCAGGGCTGTCTTTACGCAGTCCCACATGCAGCTGGACTCTCTGTGTTCGCTTTTCCTGAACAGCCCTAAATACAGCCCTACCTGGAATCGAGAGGAATTGAAAATAGAACCCCAGAAAACGTGTACAGAGCCCCTTTCACACATCAAAAATTTCCCTGAAAGGAAGCCTTTGGGAACAACTGAACTCCCCAGGGGAGCCTTTACGAAGCCCCACATGCAACTGGACTCTCTGTGTTCGCTCTTTCTGAACAGCGCTAAATATCTCCCTACCCGGAATCTAAGAGGAATTGAAAATAGGACCCCAGAATATGCATACAAAGCCCATTTTGTCCATCAAAAATTGCCACCAAAGGTTGCCTTTGGGTACAACTGAACTCCCCAGGGGAGCCTTTACGCAGCCCCACATGAAACTGGACTCTCTGTTTTCACTCTTTCTGAACAACACTAAATACGTCCCTTCTCGGAATGTGAGAGGAATTTAAAATTCGTCCACAGAAACCCCGTACAGATCCCCTTTCGCACATAAAAATTTCCCTGAAAGGAAGCCTTTGGGTACAACTGAACTCTCCAGGGGAGCCTTTATGCAACCCCACATGCAACTGGACTCTCTGTGTTCGCTCTTTCTGAAGAACCCTAAAGACATCCCTACCCGGATCTGAGAGGAATTGAAAATAGGACCCCAGAAGTCGGGTACAGAGCCCCTTTCACCGTCAAAAATTGCCCCCAAAGGAAGCCTTTGGGTACAACTGAACTCCCCAGGGGAGCATTTACGCAGCCCCACATGCAACTGGACTCTCTGTGTTCGCTCTTTCTGAACAACCCTAAATACATCCCTAACCGGAATCTGAGAGGAATTGAAAATATGATCCCAGAAATCACATACAAAGCCCCTTTCACCCATCAAAAATTACCCTGAAATGAAGCCTTTGGGTACAACTGAACTCCCCAGGGGAGCCTTTACGCAGCCCCACATGCAACTGGACTCTCTGTGTTCGCTCTTTCTGAACAACCCTAAATACATCCCTTCTCGGAATGTGAGAGGAATTTAAAATAGGACACCAGAAAACGCATACAAAGCCCCTTTCACCCATCAAAACTTGCCCCCAAAGGAAGCCTTTGGGTACAACTGAACTCCCCAGGGGAGCCTTTACGCATCCCCACATGCAACTGGACTCTCTGTGTTCACTCTTTCTGAACAACCCTAAATACATCCCTAAACGGAATATGAGAGGATTTGAAAATAGGACTCCAGAAAACGCATACAAAGCCCCTTTCACCCATCAAAAATTTCCCTGAAAGGAAGCCTTTGGGTACAACTGAACTCCCCAGGGGAGCCTTTACGCAGCCCCACATGCAACTGGACTCTCTGTGTTCGCTCTTTCTGAACAACCCTAAATACATCCCTTCCCGGAATGTGAGAGGAATTTAAAATAGGACCCCAGAAATCACGTACAGAGCCACTTTCACCCATCAAAAATTGCCCTGAAAGGAAGCCTTTGGGTACAACTGAACTCCCCAGGGGAGCCTTTACGCAGCCCCACATGCAACTGGACTCTCTGTGTTCGCTCTTTCTGAACAACCCTAAATACATCCCTAACCGGAAAGTGAGAGGAATTTAAAATAGGACACCAGAAAACGCATACAAAGCCCCTTTCACCCACCAAAAATCGCCCCCAAAGGAAGCCTTTGGGTACAACTGAACTCCCCAGGGGAGCCTTTACGCAGCCCCACATGCAACTGGACTCTCTGTGTTCGCTCTTTCTGAACAACCCTAAATACATCCCTAACCGGAATCTGAGAGGAATTGTAAATATGATCCCAGAAATCACGTACAGAGCCCCTTTCACCCATCAAAAATTGTCCCCAATGGAAGCCTTTGGGTACAACTGAACTCCCCAGGGGAGCCTTTACGCAGCCCCACATGCAACTGGACTCTCTGTGTTCGCTCTTTCTGAACAACCCTAAATACATCCCTAACCGGAATCTGAGAGGAATTGTAAATATGACCCCAGAAATCACGTAGAGAGCCCCTTTCACCCATCAAATATTTCCCTGAAAGGAAGCCTTTGGGTACAACAGAACTCCCCAGGGGAGCCTTTACGCAGCCCCACATGCAACTGGACTCTCTGTGTTCGCTCTTTCTGACCAACCCTAAATACATCCCTAACCGGAATCTGAGAGGAATTTAAAATAGGACCCTAGAAAACGCATACAAAGCCCCTTTCACCCATCAAAAATTACCCTGAAAGGAAGCCTTTGGGTACAACTGAACTCCCCAGGGGAGCCTTTACGCAGCCCCACATGCAACTGGAATCTCTGTGTTCGCTCTTTCTGAACAACCCTAAATACATCCCTACCTGGAATCTCAGAGGAATTGAAAATTGGACCCTGGAAAACGTGTACAGAGCCCATTTCACCCATCAAAAATTTCCCTGAAAGGAAGCCTTTGGGTACAACTGAACTCCCCAGGGGAGCCTTTACGCAGCCCCACATGCAACTGGACTCTCTGTGTTCGCTCTTTCTGAACAACCCTAAATATTTCCCTACCCGGAATCTGAGAGGAATTTAAAATAGGACCCCAGAATACGCATACAAAGCCCCTTTCACCCATCAAAAATCGCCCCCAAAGGAAGCCTTTGGGTACAACTGAACTCCCCAGGGGAGCCTTTACGCAGCCCCACATGCAACTGGACTCTCTGTGTTCGCTCTTTCTGAACAAACCTAAATACATCCCTACCTGGAATCTCAGAGGAATTGAAAATTGGACCCTGGAAAACGTGTACAGTGCCCCTTTCACCCATCAAAAATTTCCCTGAAAGGAAGCCTTTGGGCACAACTGAACTCCCCAGGGGAGCCTTTACGCAGCCCCACATGCAACTGGACTCTCTGTGTTCGCTCTTTCTGAACAAGCCTAAATACATCCCTAACCGGAATCTGAGAGCAATTGAAAATATGATCCCAGAAATCATGTACAGAGCCCCTTTCACCCATCAAAAGTTGCCATGAAAGGAAGCCTTTGGGTACAACTGAACTCCCCAGGGGAGCCTTTACGCAGCCCCACATGCAACTGGACTCTCTGTGTTCGCTCTTTCTGAACAACCCTAAATATTTCCCTACCCGGAATCTGAGAGGAATTTAAAATAGGACCCCAGAATACGCATACAAAGCCCCTTTCACCCATCAAAAATCGCCCCCAAAGGAAGCCTTTGGGTACAACTGAACTCCCCAGGGGAGCCTTTACGCAGCCCCACATGCAACTGGACTCTCTGTGTTCGCTCTTTCTGAACAAACCTTAATACATCCCTACCTGGAATCTCAGAGGAATTGAAAATTGGACCCTGGAAAACGTGTACAGTGCCCCTTTCACCCATCAAAAATTTCCCTGAAAGGAAGCCTTTGGGCACAACTGAACTCCCCAGGGGAGCCTTTACGCAGCCCCACATGCAACTGGAATCTCTGTGTTCGCTCTTTCTGAACAACCCTAAATACATCCCTACCTGGAATCTCAGAGGAATTGAAAATTGGACCCTGGAAAACGTGTACAGAGCCCATTTCACCCATCAAAAATTTCCCTGAAAGGAAGCCTTTGGGTACAACTGAACTCCCCAGGGGAGCCTTTACGCAGCCCCACATGCAACTGGACTCTCTGTGTTCGCTCTTTCTGAACAACCCTAAATATTTCCCTACCCGGAATCTGAGAGGAATTTAAAATAGGACCCCAGAATACGCATACAAAGCCCCTTTCACCCATCAAAAATCGCCCCCAAAGGAAGCCTTTGGGTACAACTGAACTCCCCAGGGGAGCCTTTACGCAGCCCCACATGCAACTGGACTCTCTGTGTTCGCTCTTTCTGAACAAACCTAAATACATCCCTACCTGGAATCTCAGAGGAATTGAAAATTGGACCCTGGAAAACGTGTACAGTGCCCCTTTCACCCATCAAAAATTTCCCTGAAAGGAAGCCTTTGGGCACAACTGAACTCCCCAGGGGAGCCTTTACGCAGCCCCACATGCAACTGGACTCTCTGTGTTCGCTCTTTCTGAACAAGCCTAAATACATCCCTAACCGGAATCTGAGAGCAATTGAAAATATGATCCCAGAAATCATGTACAGAGCCCCTTTCACCCATCAAAAGTTGCCATGAAAGGAAGCCTTTGGGTACAACTGAACTCCCCAGGGGAGCCTTTACGCAGCCCCACATGCAACTGGACTCTCTGTGTTCGCTCTTTCTGAACAACCCTAAATATTTCCCTACCCGGAATCTGAGAGGAATTTAAAATAGGACCCCAGAATACGCATACAAAGCCCCTTTCACCCATCAAAAATCGCCCCCAAAGGAAGCCTTTGGGTACAACTGAACTCCCCAGGGGAGCCTTTACGCAGCCCCACATGCAACTGGACTCTCTGTGTTCGCTCTTTCTGAACAAACCTAAATACATCCCTACCTGGAATCTCAGAGGAATTGAAAATTGGACCCTGGAAAACGTGTACAGTGCCCCTTTCACCCATCAAAAATTTCCCTGAAAGGAAGCCTTTGGGCACAACTGAACTCCCCAGGGGAGCCTTTACGCAGCCCCACATGCAACTGGACTCTCTGTGTTCGCTCTTTCTGAACAAGCCTAAATACATCCCTAACCGGAATCTGAGAGCAATTGAAAATATGATCCCAGAAATCACGTACAGAGCCCCTTTCACCCATCAAAAATTTCCCTGAAAGGAAGCCTTTGGGTACAACTGAACTCCCCAGGGGAGCCTTTACGCAGCCCCACATGCAACTGGACTCTCTGTGTTCGCTCTTTCTGAACAACCCTAAATACATCCCTAACCGGAATCTGAGAGGAATTGTAAATATGACCCCAGAAATCACGTACAGAGCCGCTTTCACCCATCAAAAATTTCCCTGAAAGGAAGCCTTTGGGTACAACTGAACTCCCCAGGGGAGCCTTTACGCAGCCCCACATGCAACTGGACTCTCTGTGTTCGCTCTTTCTGAACAACCCTAAATACATCCCTTCCGGGAATGTGAGAGGAATTTAAAATAGGACACCAGAAAACGCATACAAAGCCCCTTTCACCCAGCAAAAATTACCCTGAAAGGAAGCCTTTGGGTACAACTGAACTCCCCAGGGGAGCCTTTACGCAGCCCCACATGCAACTGGACTCTCTGTGTTCGCTCTTTCTGAACAAACCTAAATATTTACCTACCCGGAATCTAAGAGGAATTTAAAATAGGACCCCAGAAAACGCATACAAAGCCCCTTTCACCCATCAAAAATCGCCCCCAAAGGAAGCCTTTGGGTACAACTGAACTCCCCAGGGGAGCCTTTACGCAGCCCCACATGCAACTGGACTCTCTGTGTTCGCTCTTTCTGAACAACCCTAAATACATCCCTAACCGGAATCTGAGAGCAATTGAAAATATGATCCCAGAAATCACGTACAGAGCCCCTTTCACCCATCAAAAATTACCCTGAAAGGAAGCCTTTGGGTACAACTGAACTCCCCAGGGGAGCCTTTACGCAGCCCCACATGCAACTGGACTCTCTGTGTTCACTCTTTCTGAACAACCCTAAATACATCCCTTCTCGGAATGTGAGAGGAATTTAAAATAGGACCCCAGAAAACGCATACAAAGCCCCTTTCACCCATCAAAAATTGCCCCCAAAGGAAGCCTTTGGGTACAACTGAACTCCCCAGGGGAGCCTTTACGCATCCCCACATGCAACTGGACTCTCTGTGTTCGCTCTTTCTGAACAACCCTAAATACATCCCTAAACGGAATATGAGAGGATTTGATAATAGGACCCCAGAAAACGCATACAAAGCCCCTATCACCCATCAAAACTTGCCCCCAAAGGAAGCCTTTGGGTACAACTGAACTCCCCAGGGGAGCCTTTACGCAGCCCCACATGCAACTGGACTCTCTGTGTTCGCTCTTTCTGAACAACCCTAAATACATCCCTACCTGGAATCTCAGAGGAATTGAAAATTGGACCCTGGAAAAAGTGTACAGAGCCCGTTTCACCCATCAAAAATTTCCCTGAAAGGAAGCCTTTGGGTACAACTGAACTCCCCAGGGGAGCATTTACGCAGCCCCACATGCAACTGGACTCTCTGTGTTCGCTCTTTCTGAACAACCCTAAATACATCCCTAACCGGAATCTGAGAGGAATTGAAAATGTGATCCCAGAAATCACATACAAAGCCCCTTTCACCCATCAAAAATTACCCTGAAAGGAAGCCTTTGGGTACAACTGAACTCCCCAGGGGAGCCTTTACGCAGCCCCACATGCAACTGGACTCTCTGTGTTCGCTCTTTCTGAACAACCCTAAATACATCCCTTCTCGGAATGTGAGAGGAATTTAAAATAGGACACCAGAAAACGCATACAAAGCCCCTTTCACCCATCAAAACTTGCCCCCAAAGGAAGCCTTTGGGTACAACTGAACTCCCCAGGGGAGCCTTTACGCAGCCCCACATGCAACTGGACTCTCTGTGTTCGCTCTTTCTGAACAACCCTAAATACATCCCTAAACGGAATATGAGAGGATTTGAAAACAGGACTCAGAAAAAGGAAACAAAGCCCCTTTCACCCATCAAAAATTGCCCTGAAAGGAAGCCTTTGGGTACAACTGAATTCCCCAGGGGAGCCTTTACGCAGCCCCACATGCAACTGGACTCTCTGTGTTCGCTCTTTCTGAACAACCCTAAATACATCCCTTCCCGGAATGTGAGAGGAATTTAAAATAGGACACCAGAAAACGCATACAAAGCCCCTTTCACCCATCAAAAATCGCCCACAAAGGAAGCCTTTGGGTACAACTGAACTCCCCAGGGGAGCCTTTACGCAGCCCCACATGCAACTGGACTCTCTGTGTTCGCTCTTTCTGAACAACCCTAAATACATCCCTAACCGGAATCTGAGAGCAATTGAAAATATGATCCCAGAAATTACGTACAGAGCCCCTTTCACCCATCAAAAATTGCCCCCAAAGGAAGCCTTTGGGTACAACTGAACTCCCCAGGGGAGCCTTTATGCAGCCCCACATGCAACTGGACTCTCTCTGTGTTCGCTCTTTCTGAACAACCCTAAATACATCCCTAACCGGAATCTGAGAGGAATTGTAAATATGACCCCAGAAATCAGGTAGAGAGCCCCTTTCACCCATCAAACATTTCCCTGAAAGGAAGCCTTTGGGTACAACTGAACTCCCCAGGGGAGCCTTTACGCAGCCCCACATGCAACTGGACTCTCTGTGTTCGCTCTTTCTGAACAAACCTAAATATTTACCTACCCGGAATGTGAGAGGAATTTAAAATAGGACACCAGAAAACGCATACAAAGCCCCTTTCACCCACCAAAAATCGCCCCCAAAGGAAGCCTTTGGGTACAACTGAACTCCCCAGGGGAGCCTTTACGCAGCCCCACATGCAACTGGACTCTCTGTGTTCGCTCTTTCTGAACAACCCTAAATACATCCCTTCTCGGAATGTGAGAGGAATTTAAAATAGGACACCAGAAAACGCATACAAAGCCCCTTTCACCCATCAAAACTTGCCCCCAAAGGAAGCCTTTGGGTACAACTGAACTCCCCAGGGGAGCCTTTACGCATCCCCACATGCAACTGGACTCTCTGTGTTCGCTCTTTCTGAACAACCCTAAATACATCCCTAAACGGAATATGAGAGGATTTGAAAACAGGACTCAGAAAAAGGAAACAAAGCCCCTTTCACCCATCAAAAATTGCCCTGAAAGGAAGCCTTTGGGTACAACTGAACTCCCCAGGGGAGCCTTTACGCAGCCCCACATGCAACTGGACTCTCTGTGTTCGCTCTTTCTGAACAACCCTAAATACATCCCTAACCGGAATGTGAGAGGAATTTAAAATAGGACACCAGAAAACGCATACAAAGCCCCTTTCACCCATCAAAAATCGCCCACAAAGGAAGCCTTTGGGTACAACTGAACTCCCCAGGGGAGCCTTTACGCAGCCCCACATGCAACTGGACTCTCTGTGTTCGCTCTTTCTGAACAACCCTAAATACATCCCTAACCGGAATCTGAGAGGAATTGTAAATATGATCCCAGAAATCACGTACAGAGCCCCTTTCACCCATCAAAAATTGCCCCCAAAGGAAGCCTTTGGGTACAACTGAACTCCCCAGGGGAGCCTTTATGCAGCCCCACATGCAACTGGACTCTCTCTGTGTTCGCTCTTTCTGAACAACCCTAAATACATCCCTAACCGGAATCTGAGAGGAATTGTAAATATGACCCCAGAAATCAGGTAGAGAGCCCCTTTCACCCATCAAACATTTCCCTGAAAGGAAGCCTTTGGGTACAACTGAACTCCCCAGGGGAGCCTTTACGCAGCCCCACATGCAACTGGACTCTCTGTGTTCGCTCTTTCTGAACAAGCCTAAATACATCCCTAACCGGAATCTGAGAGCAATTGAAAATATGATCCCAGAAATCACGTACAGAGCCCCTTTCACCCATCAAAAATTTCCCTGAAAGGAAGCCTTTGGGTACAACTGAACTCCCCAGGGGAGCCTTTACGCAGCCCCACATGCAACTGGACTCTCTGTGTTCGCTCTTTCTGAACAACCCTAAATACAACCCTACCCGGAATCTGAGAGGAATTGTAAATATGATCCCAGAAATCACGTACAAATCCGCTTTCACCCATCAAAAATTACCCTGAAAGGAAGCCTTTGGGTACAACTGAACTCCCCAGGGGAGCCTTTACGCAGCCCCTCATGCAACTGGACTCTCTGTGTTCGCTCTTTCTGAACAACCCTAAATACATCCCTAACCGGAATCTGAGAGGAATTGTAAATATGACCCCAGAAATCACGTCCAGAGACCATTTCACCCATCAAAAATTTCCCTGAAAGGAAGCCTTTGGGTACAACAGAACTCCCCAGGGGAGCCTTTACACAGCCCCACATGCAACTGGACTCTCTGTGTTCGCTCTTTCTGAACAACCCTAAATACATCCCTAACCGGAATCTGAGAGGAATTGTAAATATGACCCGAGAAATCATGTACAGAGCCGCTTTCACCCATCAAAAATTTCCCTGAAAGGAAGCCTTTGGGTACAACTGAACTCCCCAGGGGAGCCTTTACGCAGCCCCCCATGCAACTGGACTCTCTGTGTTCGCTCTTTCTGAACAACCCTAAATACATCCCTTCCGGGAATGTGAGAGGAATTTAAAATAGGACCCCAGAAAACGCATACAAAGCCCCTTTCACCCATCAAAAATCGCCCCCAAAAGGAAGCCTTTGGGTACAACTGAACTCCCCAGGGGAGCCTTTACGCAGCCCCACATGCAACTGGACTCTCTGTGTTCGCTCTTTCTGAACAACCCTAAATACATCCCTAACCGGAATCTGAGAGCAATTGAAAATATGATCCCAGAAATCACGTACAGAGCCGCTTTCACCCATCAAAAATTTCCCTGAAAGGAAGCCTTTGGGTACAACTGAACTCCCCAGGGGAGCCTTTACGCAGCCCCACATGCAACTGGACTCTCTGTGTTCGCTCTTTCTGAACAACCCTAAATACATCCCTTCCCGGAATGTGAGGGGAATTTAAAATAGGACACCAGAAAACGCATACAAAGCCCCTTTCACCCATCAAAAATCGCCCCCAAAGGAAGCCTTTGGGTACAACAGAACTCCCCAGGGGAGCCTTTACGCAGCCCCACATGCAACTGGACTCTTTGTGTTCACTCTTTCTGAACAACCCTAAATACATCCCTTCCCGGAATGTGAGATGAATTTAAAATAGGACCCCAGAAATCACGTACAGAGCCCCTTTCACCCATCAAAAATTGCCCCCAAAGGAAGCCTTTGGGTACAACTGAACTCCCCCGGGGAGCCTTTACGCAGCCCCACATGCAACTGGACTCTCTGTGTTCGCTCTTTCTGAACAACCCTAAATACATCCCTAACCGGAATCTGAGAGCAATTGAAAATATGATCCCAGAAATCACGTACAGAGCCCCTTTCACCCATCAAAAATTGCCCCCAAAGGAAGCCTTTGGGTACAACTGAACTCCCCAGGGGAGCCTTTACGCAGCCCCACATGCAACTGGACTCTCTGTGTTCGCTCTTTCTGAACAACCTTAAATACATCCCTTCTCGGAATGTGAGAGGAATTGTAAATATGATCCCAGAAATCACGTACAAATCCGCTTTCACCCATCAAAAATTACCCTGAAAGGAAGCCTTTGGGTACAACTGAACTCCCCAGGGGAGCCTTTACGCAGCCCCACATGCAACTGGACTCTCTGTGTTCGCTCTTTCTGAACAACCCTAAATATTTCCCTACCCGGAATCTCAGAGGAATTTAAAATAGGACCCCAGAATACGCATTCCAAGCCCCTTTCACCCATCAAAAATCGCCCCCAAAGGAAGCCTTTGGGTACAACTGAACTCCCCAGGGGAGCCTTTACGCAGCCCCACATGCAACTGGACTCTCTGTGTTCGCTCTTTCTGAACAACCCTAAATACATCCCTACCTGGAATCTCAGAGGAATTGAAAATTGGACCCTGGAAAACGTGTACAGTGCCCCTTTCACCCATCAAAAATTTCCCTGAAAGGAAGCCTTTGGGTACAACTGAACTCCCCAGGGGAGCCTTTACGCAGCCCCACATGCAACTGGACTCTCTGTGTTCGCTCTTTCTGAACAAGCCTAAATGCATCCCTAACCGGAATGTGAGAGGAATTGTAAATATGATCCCAGAAATCACGTACAAATCCGCTTTCACCCATCAAAAATTTCCCTGAAAGGAAGCCTTTGGGTACAACTGAACTCCCCAGGGGAGCCTTTACGCAGCCCCACATGCAACTGGACTCTCTGTGTTCGCTCTTTCTGAACAACCCTAAATATTTCCCTACCCGGAATCTCAGAGGAATTTAAAATAGGACCCCAGAATACGCATTCCAAGCCCCTTTCACCCATCAAAAATCGCCCCCAAAGGAAGCCTTTGGGTACAACTGAACTCCCCAGGGGAGCCTTTACGCAGCCCCACATGCAACTGGACTCTCTGTGTTCGCTCTTTCTGAACAACCCTAAATACATCCCTACCTGGAATCTCAGAGGAATTGAAAATTGGACCCTGGAAAACGTGTACAGTGCCCCTTTCACCCATCAAAAATTTCCCTGAAAGGAAGCCTTTGGGTACAACTGAACTCCCCAGGGGAGCCTTTACGCAGCCCCACATGCAACTGGACTCTCTGTGTTCGCTCTTTCTGAACAAGCCTAAATGCATCCCTAACCGGAATCTGAGAGCAATTGAAAATATGATCCCAGAAATCACGTACAGAGCCCCTTTCACCCATCAAAAATTTCCCTGAAAGGAAGCCTTTGGGTACAACTGAACTCCCCAGGGGAGCCTTTACGCAGCCCCACATGCAACTGGACTCTCTGTGTTCGCTCTTTCTGAACAACCCTAAATACATCCCTTCCGGGAATGTGAGAGGAATTTAAAATAGGACACCAGAAAACGCATACAAAGCCCCTTTCACCCATCAAAAATTACCCTGAAAGGAAGCCTTTGGGTACAACTGAACTCCCCAGGGGAGCCTTTACGCAGCCCCACATGCAACTGGACTCTCTGTGTTCGCTCTTTCTGAACAACCCGAAATACATCCCTAACCGGAATCTGAGAGGAATTGAAAATAGGACCCCAGAACTCACGTACACAGCCCCTTTCACCCATCAAAAATTACCCCCAAAGGAAGCCTTTGGGTACAACTGAACTCCCCAGGGGAGCCTTTACGCAGCCCCACATGCAACTGGACTCTTTGTGTTCACTCTTTCTGAACAACCCTAAATACATCCCTTCCCGGAATGTGAGAGGAATTTAAAATAGGACCCCAGAAAACGAATACAAAGCCCCTTTCACCCATCAAAAATTACCCTGAAAGGAAGCCTTTGGGTACAACTGAACTCCCCAGGGGAGCCTTTACGCAGCCCCACATGCAACTGGACTCTCTGTGTTCCCTATTTCTGAAGAACCCTAAATACATCCCTTCCCGGAATGTGAGAGGAATTGAAAATATGATCCCAGAAATCACATACAGAGCCCCTTTCACCCATCAAAAATTTCCCTGAAAGGAAGCCTTTGGGTACAACTGAACTCCCCAGGGGAGCCTTTACGCAGCCCCACATGCAACTGGACTCTCTGTGTTCGCTCTTTCTGAACAACCCTAAATACATCCCTAACCGGAATCTGAGAGGAATTGTAAATATGACCCTAGAAATCACGTACAGAGCCTCTTTCAACCATCAAAAATCGCCCCCAAAGGAAGCCTTTGGGTACAACTGAACTCCCCAGGGGAGCCTTTACGCAGCCCCACATGCAACTGGACTCTCTGTGTTCGCTCTTTCTGAACAACCCTAAATACATCCCTTCCCGGAATGTGAGAGGAATTTAAAATAGGACCCCAGAAAACGCATACAAAGCCCCTTTCACCCATCAAAAATTGCACCCAAAGGAAGCCTTTGGGTACAACTGAACTCCCCAGGGGAGCCTTTACGCAGCCCCACATGCAACTGGACTCTCTGTGTTCGCTCTTTCTGAACAACCCTAAATACATCCCTTCCCGGAATGTGAGAGGAATTTAAAATAGGACACCAGAAAACGCATACAAAGCCCCTATCACCCATCAAAAATTGCCCCCAAAGGAAGCCTTTGGGTACAACTGAACTCCCCAGGGGAGCCTTTACGCAGCCCCACATGCAACTGGACTCTCTGTGTTCGCTCTTTCTGAACAACCCTAAATACATCCCTAACCGGAATCTGAGAGGAATTCAAAATATGATCCCAGAAATCAGGTACAGAGCCCCTTTCACCCATCAAAAATTACCCTGAAAGGATGCCTTTGGGTACAACTGAACTCCCCAGGGGAGCCTTTACGCAGCCCCACATGCAACTGGACTCTCTGTGTTCGCTCTTTCTGAACAACCCTAAATATATCCCTACCCGGAATCTGAGAGGAATTGAAAATAGGACCCTGGAAAACGTGTACAGAGCCCCTTTCACCCATCAAAACTTGCCCCCAAAGGAAGCCTTTGGGTACAACTGAACTCCCCAGGGGAGCCTTTACGCAGCCCCACATTCAACTGGAATCTCTGTGTTCGCTCTTTCTGAACAACCCTAAATACATCCCTACCTGGAATCTGAGAGGAAGTGAAAATTGGACCCCGGTAAACGTGTACAGAGCCCCTTTCACCCGTCAA
Organism: Mergus octosetaceus; assembly: GCA_036873955.1. NCBI lineage: Eukaryota > Metazoa > Chordata > Aves > Anseriformes > Anatidae > Mergus > Mergus octosetaceus. Next base: position 121,211 of record JBAGBL010000074.1, read on the forward strand.
AACTTGCCCCCAAAGGAAGCCTTTGGGTACAACTGAACTCCCCAGGGGAGCCTTTACGCAGCCCCACATGCAACTGGACTCTCTGTGTTCGCTCTTTCTGAACAACCATAAATTCATCCCTTCCCTTAATGTGAGAGGAATTTAAAATAGGACCCCAGAAAACGCATACAAAGCCCCTTTCACCCATCAAAAATCGCCCCCAAAGGAAGCCTTTGGGTACAACTGAACTCCCCAGGGGAGCCTTTACGCAGCCCCACATGCAACTGGACTCTCTGTGTTCGCTCTTTCTGAACAACCCTAAATACATCCCTTCCATTAATGTGAGAGGAATTGTCCTGGTTTCAGTTAGAACAGAGTTAATTTTGTTCCTAGTAACCGGTGGAATGCTATGCTTTGGCTTAGAATGAAAAGAGTGCTGATAACACCCCGATGTTTTAATTATTGCAGAGCAGTGCCTGTACTAAGCCAAGGACATCTCAACTTCTTGCTCTGTCCTGCCAACAGGCAGGCTGGGGGTGCAGCAAGAACTGGGAGGGGACAGGCCCAGAACAGGTGACCCAAACTAGCCAAAGGGGTATTCCATACCATCTGACGTCACGCTAAACAATATATAGGGTGGCTAGCCGGGGGGAGGGCGGGCGGGACTGCTCGGGGTTAGGCTGGGCATCGGTCAGCGGGTGGTGAGCAATTGCATTGTGCATCACTTGTTTGTACATGTTATTATTAGTAGTACTATTATCATCATTGTATCATTATTATTATTATTACTATTACTATAATTATTATTATTACTATTATTATTTTCTTGTCTTATTAAACTGTCTTTATCTCAACTCACAGGCCTCACATTCCATTTCTCTCCCCCGTCCCGGAGAGGGAGGGGGGAGGGTGAGCGAACGGCTGTGTGGTGTTTAGCTGCCGGCCGGGTTAAACCACTACAGTCTTTTTGGCGCCCAACGTGGGGCACGAAAGGTTGAGATAACGGCAGACCTGATCAGAGTGTGTTAAACTAAGATTGTTATAAGTATTAGACCTGCTTAATAGTCACTTGTCATAATGCTGATTGCTTTAATCTCAAGTCTGCTGCGCCTGTTTTTCAAATTGGGCATTATAGCACATTATTTTCCGTATGTGCTCTCTGTCATGTTGTTTATCCTGTCCGGGCCCTGGTTTCAGACCATTATGGTACTGTGTCTTGTAACAGTGGCTTATGAGACGATGAAATATCTGGTCATGACTCTAACTTGGTATTTGTACTCAGTAACATCGTCAACTTTATACTTTGGAAACCGTATCTTGGAAACTATTAGCAATTATACCTGTTGTTTTTTTCCATCGGGGAGTGAATCTGTGGAGAGGAAAGGGGAAGATATTTTTCCTTACTCGATCACTCTCCCTTTCTCCTTCACCACCCCCTTACCCTCTTTGATCACCCTCCCTTTCTCCTTCACCACCCTCTTATCTTCCGAGCTTGTTACAATAGCTCTCCAAGATATTGAATATCCTTGGGATACTCAGACCAGCATGGTCTTGCTCTTATGCCTCCTGAATGTGCTTCAGGTTTTGCTTAAAGTTAAACAACTATTTGGGAAGCTCATTCGGAGATCTGCCCGGAGGCAGTATAGTTGTGGGTGGCAGGGAGTATGGGAGGATATGGGCAGACATCTAGAGCAGTTAGCACCCCCAGTGTTTTGGAAATTCACCCCTGAACAACTGCAAAATCCTAAAAAATTGGCAGAATGTTTGAAAAAAAGGTGTCATGACTCTGGCAGTTCCAAAGTAACACAAATCATTATAACGTGCTGGGGCCTGGCTCATGCCTATCGAGCTGCCATTGATACTGCTATCAACTTAGTGACAGACCCTGCGGCCACTCCAAGTCCTGTGACAGATCCAATGGCCACTGCGACTCCTACGGTGGACTCTGCAGCCGCTCCAGTTCCAGCTCCTGCAGACACTCCAGTTCCAGGTCCTGCAGCTGCTCCAGCTCCGGTTCCTGCAGACGCTCCAGCTCCAGCTCCTGCAGACACTCCAGTTCCAGGTCCTGCAGCTGCTCCAGCTCCAGCTCCTGCAGACACTCCAGTTCCAGCTCCTGCAGCTGCTACAGCTCCTGTGGCTGGGTCAGGGAAACGAGCTGTTGCAGTGCAAGTCGACCCTGCCGGGGGTATTCCAACCCCTGTGGCAGGCCCTGTAACGGGGTCAGAGAAACGAGCTGTAGCAGTGCAAGTCGACCCTGCCGGGGGTATTCCAACCCCTGTGGCAGGCCCTGTAACGGGGTCAGAGAAACGAGCTGTAGCAGTGCAAGTCGACCCTGCAGAGGGTATTCTAACCCCTGTGGCAGGCCCTGTAACGGGGTCAGAGAAACGAGCTGTAGCAGTGCAAGTCGACCCTGCAGAGGGTATTCTAACCCCTGTGGCAGGCCCTGTAACGGGGTCAGAGAAACGAGCTGTAGCAGTGCAAGTCGACCCTGCAGAGGGTATTCTAACCCCTGTGGCAGGCCCTGTAACGGGGTCAGAGAAACGAGCTGTAGCAGTGCAAGTCGACCCTGCAGAGGGTATTCCAATCCCTGTGGCAGACCTTGTAACGGGGCCAGAGAAACGAGCTGTAGCAGTGCAAGTAGCCCCGGTACACAAGATGAAAAGATGGTATAGAGATACAGGTCGTTTAGAACGCAGAGAATCTTCTGCCAAATCTGATGGAGACGACGATGCTGGGCCATCAGGGCTTCAGTTGGAGGAAGATGACGACGCCGAAAAAGCAACAATAACTACCCGAAACCTAAGCGAGCGTGAGTTACGAGATGTGCGAAAAGATTTTGGTCGCTGTATAGGTGAGCAGCTTGTCACCTGGCTACTCCGGTGTTGGGACGCTGGAGCCAATTGTGTGGAATTGTCTGGCATTGAAGCCAGACGGCTGGGATCCCTTGCTAGAGACGCAGGTATTGACAAAGCAATTGCAAATGGAGCACAATCTCTCAGCCTCTGGAGGCGTCTCCTCTCAGCTGTGAGGGAAAGGTATCCCTTCAAGGAAGAACTTTTATGTGTACCAGGCAAGTGGACCACTATGGAGAAGGGAATCCAGTACCTGAGGGAATTAGCTGTACGGGAAGTGATTTATGAGGATCCAGTCCCCGGACAAACGTCCAAAGATCCAGATGGAGTCAGATGTACACGACCCATGTGGCGGAAGTTTGTACGGAGTGCACCATCATCATATGCCAGCTCATTGGCAGTAATGGCCTGGAAAAAGGATGAGGAACCCATAACAGATGAAGTGGCTAAACAACTCCGGCAGTACGAAGAAAGTCTCTCCTCTTCCTTACAGGCCTGCGTCTCAGCTGTGGAGAAACTTTCTGAAGAGTTCCACCAACTTAAAGAGAATCTATCTTCCTCCCCACCTGAACAAACCAGTGTCCACCGACCAAAAGAGAATACTTGGGAGAAACTTTCTGAAAAGGTTCACCAACTTGGAAGAGAGATTATTCTCCTTCGCACCTGTACAAAGCAGTGTCTCAGCTATCAGGGGTAGGCGGTCATCTACACAAAGAAGACAATATGGTGGGTACTCACCCCGTGCCACCCTGTGGTTTTACTTACGAGACCATGGAGAGGACATGAGAAAATGGGATGGAAAATCCACCGCAACCCTAGAGGCACGGGTACGTGAGTTGCAAAAGAAAACAATCGGGAAAAAGGGATTCTCTGAAAAGGTTGCTGCTCCAACTTCCAGCAGACAGTCCTTCAAACCCAGAATTGAAGAAGATTCTGACCAGGATTAGGGGGGCCCTGCCTCCAGCCAGCGGGAGGAAAGGGACAATCGAGTTTATTGGACTGTGTGGATTCGATGGCCTGGCACGTCAAACGCACAGAAGTATAAGGCTTTAGTAGACACCGGTGCACAATGTACTCTAATGCCATCGAGCTATAAAGGGCCAGAGTCCATCTGTATTTGTGGAGTGACAGGGGGATCTCAGCAGTTGACTGTATTGGAGGCTGAAGTGAGTCTGACTGGGAATGAGTGGGAAAAGCATCCCATCGTGACTGGCCCGGATGCTCCATGTATCCTTGGCATAGACTCTCTTAGAAGAGGATATTTCAAGGATCCAAAAGAGTTCCGCTGGGCTTTTGGTATAGCTGCCTTAGAGACGGAGGGCATTAAACAATTATCTACCTTGCCTGGTCTTTCAGAGGACCCCTCTGTTGTGGGGTTGCTGAGGGTCGAAGAACAGCAAGTGCCAATTGCTACTACAACTGTGCACCGGCGGCAATATCGCACTAACCGAGACTCCCTGATTCCCATCCATAAGCTAATTCGTCAATTGGAGAGCCAAGGAGTGATCAGCAAGACTCATTCACCTTTCAATAGTCCCATATGGCCAGTGCGAAAGTCTAATGGTGAGTGGAGACTAACAGTGGACTATCGTGGCCTGAACGAAGTCACGCCACCATTGAGTGCTGCAGTGCCGGACATGCTGGAACTCCAGTACGAACTTGAATCGAAGGCAGCCAAGTGGTACGCCACAATTGATATCGCTAATGCATTTTTCTCCATCCCTCTAGCAGCAGAGTGCAGGCCACAATTTGCTTTCACTTGGAGGGGAGTCCAATATACTTGGAATCGGCTGCCCCAGGGGTGGAAACACAGCCCTACCATTTGCCATGGACTGATTCAATCTGCACTGGAGCAGGGGGAAGCTCCTGAACACCTGCAGTATATCGATGACATTATTGTGTGGGGTGACACAGCAGAGGAAGTTTTTGAGAAAGGAAAGAAAATAGTCCAAATCCTTCTGAAAGCTGGTTTTGCCATAAAACAAAATAAAGTCAAAGGACCTGCACGAGAGATCCAGTTTTTAGGAATAAAATGGCAAGATGGACGTCGTCAAATTCCAATGGATGTGATCAACAAAATAACAGCTATGTCTCCACCAACTAGCAAAAAAGAAACACAAACTTTCCTAGGTGTTGTGGGGTTTTGGAGAATGCACATTCCAAATTACAGTCTGATTGTAAACCCGCTTTACCAAGTAACCCGTAAGAAGAATGAGTTTGAGTGGGGCCCTGAGCAACGGCAGGCCTTTGAACAAATTAAGCAGGAAATAGTTCATGCAGTAGCCCTTGGGCCAGTCCGAACAGGACCAGAAGTGAAGAATGTGCTCTACACTGCAGCCGGGGAGAACGGCCCCACCTGGAGCCTCTGGCAGAAAGAACCTGGGGAAACTCGAGGTCGGCCCCTGGGGTTTTGGAGTCGGGGATACCGAGGATCTGAGGCCCGCTACACTCCAACGGAAAAGGAAATATTGGCAGCATATGAAGGAGTTCGATCTGCTTCGGAGGTGGTCGGTACTGAAGCGCAGCTCCTCCTAGCACCCCGATTGCCAGTACTAGGCTGGATGTTCAAAGGAAGGGTCTCCCCTACACATCATGCAACCGATGCTACATGGAGCAAGTGGGTTGCACTGATTACTCAGCGGGCTCGAATAGGAAACCCCAGTCGCCCAGGGATATTGGAAGTGATTATGGACTGGCCAGAAGGCAAATACTTTGGGATATCATCAGAGGAGGAGGTGGGTCGTGCTGAAGAAGCCCCACTGTACAACCAGTTACCAGAGAATGAGAAGAAATATGCCCTGTTCACTGATGGGTCTTGTCGTATTGTGGGGAAGCATCGGAGATGGAAGGCTGCTGTATGGAGCCCTACACGACGAGTTGCAGAAGCTGCTGAGGGAGAAGGTGAATCGAGTCAGTTTGCAGAAGTAAAGGCCATTCAGCTGGCTTTAGACATTGCTGAACGAGAAAAATGGCCGGTTCTCTATCTCTACACTGATTCATGGATGGTAGCAAATGCCCTGTGGGGATGGTTACAGCAATGGAAGCAAAACAACTGGCAGCGCAGGGGCAAACCCATCTGGGCTGCTGCATTGTGGCAAGATATTGCTGCTCGGGTGGAGAACCTGGCTGTAAAGGTACGCCACGTAGATGCTCATATGCCCAAGAATCGGGCTACTGAAGAACATCAAAACAACCAGCAGGTGGATCAGGCTGCTAAGATTGAAGTAGCTCAGGTGGACCTGGATTGGCAGCATAAAGGTGAATTATTTATAGCCCGATGGGCCCATGACACCTCAGGCCATCAAGGTAGAGATGCAACATACAGATGGGCTCGTGATCGAGGGGTGGACCTGACCATGGACACTATAACACAGGTTATTCATGACTGTGAAACATGTGCTGCAATCAAGCAAGCCAAACGGTCAAAGCCTCTTTGGTATGGAGGACGATGGCTGAAATATAAATATGGAGAGGCCTGGCAGATTGATTACATCACACTCCCTCAAACTCGCAATGGCAAGCGCCATGTACTTACAATGGTGGAAGCAACCACTGGATGGCTGGAAACATATCCTGTGCCTCATGCCACCGCCCGGAACACTATCCTGGGCCTTGAAAAACAAGTCCTATGGCGACATGGCACCCCAGAAAGAATAGAGTCAGACAATGGAACTCATTTCCGAAACAACCTTATAGACACTTGGGCCAAAGAGCATGGTATTGAGTGGGTGTATCACATCCCCTATCATGCACCAGCCTCCGGGAAAGTTGAACGATATAATGGACTGTTAAAGACTACATTGAAAGCAATGGGTGCTGGGACGTTCAAAAATTGGGATACGCATTTGGCAAAGGCCACCTGGTTAGTCAATACTAGGGGATCCGCCAACCGAACTGGACCTGCCCAATCAAACCTGTTACGTACTGTAGATGGGGATAAAGTTCCTGTAGTGCATGTAAGAAATATGCTGGGTAAAACGGTCTGGGCTACTCCTGCCTCAGGAAAAGGCAAACCCATTCGTGGAATTGCTTTTGCTCAGGGACCTGGATATACTTGGTGGGTGATGCAAAAGAACGGAGAGGTCCGGTGTGTACCTCAAGGGGATTTAATACTGGGTGAGAATAGCCCATGAATTGGATTGTACCATGTTAATTACTATATAATATTGTATGTTATCACTATCATGACTACTATATACCCTAGATAAAAATGGTGACTAACTAGAATGTATGGGAAAGAGTGTAACCTGAGCATGACATAAATGGTATGGAATAAGGGGTGGATAGATGTCCTGGTTTCAGTTAGAACAGAGTTAATTTTGTTCCTAGTAACCGGTGGAATGCTATGCTTTGGCTTAGAATGAAAAGAGTGCTGATAACACCCCGATGTTTTAATTATTGCAGAGCAGTGCCTGTACTAAGCCAAGGACATCTCAACTTCTTGCTCTGTCCTGCCAACAGGCAGGCTGGGGGTGCAGCAAGAACTGGGAGGGGACAGGCCCAGAACAGGTGACCCAAACTAGCCAAAGGGGTATTCCATACCATCTGACGTCACGCTAAACAATATATAGGGTGGCTAGCCGGGGGGAGGGCGGGCGGGACTGCTCGGGGTTAGGCTGGGCATCGGTCAGCGGGTGGTGAGCAATTGCATTGTGCATCACTTGTTTGTACATGTTATTATTAGTAGTACTATTATCATCATTGTATCATTATTATTATTATTATTATTACTATAATTATTATTATTACTATTATTATTTTCTTGTCTTATTAAACTGTCTTTATCTCAACTCACAGGCCTCACATTCCATTTCTCTCCCCCGTCCCGGAGAGGGAGGGGGGAGGGTGAGCGAACGGCTGTGTGGTGTTTAGCTGCCGGCCGGGTTAAACCACTACAGGAATTTAAAATAGGACACCAGAAAACGCATACAAAGCCCCTTTCACCCATCAAAAATCGCCCCCAAAGCAAGCCTTTGGGTACAACTGAACTCCCCAGGGGAGCCTTTACGCAGCCCCACATGCAACTGGACTCTCTGTGTTCGCTCTTTCTGAACAACCCTAAATACATCCCTTCCCGGAATGTGAGACGAATTTAAAATAGGACCCCAGAAAACGAATACAAAGCCCCTTTCACCCATCAAAAATTACCCTGAAAGGAAGCCTTTGGGTACAACTGAACTCCCCAGGGGAGCCTTTACGCAGCCCCACATGCAACTGGACTCTCTGTGTTCGCTCTTTCTGAACAACCCTAAATACATCCCTAACCGGAATGTGAGAGGAATTGAAAATATGATCCCAGAAATCACATACAGAGCCCCTTTCACCCATCAAAAATTACCCCCAAAGGAAGCCTTTGGGTACAACTGAACTCCCCAGGGGAGCCTTTACGCAGCCCCACATGCAACTGGACTCTCTGTGTTCGCTCTTTCTGAACAACCCTAAATACATCCCTTCCCGGAATGTTAGAGGAATTGTAAATATGACCCTAGAAATCACGTACAGAGCCTCTTTCAACCATCAAAAATCGCCCCGAAAGGAAGCCTTTGGGTACAACTGAACTCCCCATGGGAGCCTTTACGCAGCCCCACATGCAACTGGACTCTCTGTGTTCGCTCTTTCTGAACAACCCTAAATACATCCCTAACCGGAATCTGAGAGGAATTGTAAATATGACCCTAGAAATCACGTACAGAGCCTCTTTCAACACTCAAAAATCGCACCCAAAGGAAGCCTTTGGGTACAACTGAACTCCCCAGGGGAGCCTTTACGCAGCCCCACATGCAACTGGACTCTCTGTGTTCGCTCTTTCTGAACAACCCTAAATACATCCCTTCCCGGAATGTGAGAGGAATTTAAAATAGGACCCCAGAAAACGCATACAAAGCCCCTTTCACCCATCAAAAATTTCCCTGAAAGGAAGCCTTTGGGTACAACTGAACTCCCCAGGGGAGCCTTTACGCAGCCCCACATGCAACTGGACTCTCTGTGTTCGCTCTTTCTGAAAAACCCTAAATACATCCCTTCCCGGAATTTGAGAGGAATTTAAAATAGGACACCAGAAAACGCATACAAAGCCCCTATCACCCATCAAAAATTGCCCCCAAAGGAAGCCTTTGGGTACAACTGAACTCCCCAGGGGAGCCTTTACGCAGCCCCACATGCAACTGGACTCTCTGTGTTCGCTCTTTCTGAACAACCCTAAATACATCCCTAACCGGAATCTGAGAGGAATTGTAAATATGACCCTAGAAATCACGTACAGAGCCTCTTTCACCCATCAAAAATTGCACCAAAAGGAAGCCTTTGGGTACAACTGAACTCCCCAGGGGAGCCTTTACGCAGCCCCATATGCAACTGGACTCTCTGTGTTCGCTCTTTCTGAACAACCCTAAATACATCCCTTCCCGGAATGTGAGAGGAATTTAAAATAGGACACCAGAAAACGCATACAAAGCCCCTTTCACCCATCAAAAATTTCCCTGAAAGGAAGCCTTTGGGTACAACTGAACTCCCCAGGGGAGCCCTTACGCAGCCCCACATGCAACTGGACTCTCTGTGTTCGCTCTTTCTGAACAACCCTAAATATATCCCTACCCGGAATCTGAGAGGAATTGAAAATAGGACCCTGGAAAACGTGTACAGAGCCCCTTTCACCCATCAAAACTTGCCCCCAAAGGAAGCCTTTGGGTACAACTGAACTCCCCAGGGGAGCCTTTACGCAGCCCCACATTCAACTGGAATCTCTGTGTTCGCTCTTTCTGAACAACCCTAAATACATCCCTACCTGGAATCTGAGAGGAAGTGAAAATTGGACCCAGGTAAATGTGTACAGAGCCCCTTTCACCCGTCAAAAATTGCCCCCAAAGGAAGCCTTTGGGTACAACTGAACTCCCCAGGGGAGCCTTTACGCAGCCCCACATGCAACTGGACTCTCTGTGTTCGCTCTTTCTGAACAACCCTAAATACATCCCTAACCGGAATCTGAGAGGAATTCAAAATATGATCCCAGAAATCACGTACAGAGCCCCTTTCACCCATCAAAAATTACCCTGAAAGGAAGCCTTTGGGTACAACTGAACTCCCCAGGGGAGCCTTTACGCAGCCCCACATGCAACTGGACTCTCTGTGTTCGCTCTTTCTGAACAACCCTAAATTCATCCCTTCCCTTAATGTGAGAGGAATTTAAAATAGTACCCCAGAAAACGCATCCAAAGCCCCTTTCACCCATCAAAAATCGCCCCCAAAGGAAGCCTTTGGGTACAACTGAACTCCCCAGGGGAGCCTTTACGCAGCCCCACATGCAACTGGACTCTCTGTGTTCGCTCTTTCTGAACAACCCTAAATACATCACTTCCCGGAATCTGAGAGGAATTTAAAATAGGACACCAGAAAACGCATACAAAGCCCCTTTCACCCATCAAAAATCGCCCCCAAAGGAAGCCTTTGGGTACAACTGAACTCCCCATGGGAGCCTTTACGCAGCCCCACATGCAACTGGACTCTCTGTGTTCGCACTTTCTGAACAACCCGAAATACATCCCTAACCGGAATCTGAGAGGAATTGAAAATAGTACCCCAGAAATCACGTACAAAGCCCCTTTCACCCATCAAAAATTGCCCCCAAAGGAAGCCTTTGGGAACAACTGAACTCCCCAGGGGAGCCTTTACGCAGCCCCACATGCAACTGGACTCTCTGTGTTCACTCTTTCTGAACAACCCAAAATACATTCCTTCCCGGAATGTGAGAGGAATTTAAAATAGGACCCCAGAAAACGAATACAAAGCCCCTTTCACCCATCAAAAATTACCCTGAAAGGAAGCCTTTGGGTACAACTGAACTCCCCAGGGGAGCCTTTACGCAGCCCCACATGCAACTGGACTCTCTGTGTTCGCTCTTTCTGAACAACCCTAAATACATCCCTTCCCGGAATGTGAGAGGAATTGAAAATATGATCCCAGAAATCACATACAGAGCCCCTTTCACCCATCAAAAATTTCCCTGAAAGGAAGCCTTTGGGTACAACAGAACTCCCCAGGGGAGCCTTTACGCAGCCCCACATGCAACTGGACTCTCTGTGTTCGCTCTTTCTGAACAACCCTAAATACATCCATAACCGGAATCTGAGAGGAATTGTAAATAAGACCCCAGAAATCACGTACAGAGCCGCTTTCACCCATCAAAAATTACCCTGAAAGGAAGACTTTGGGTACAACTGAACTCCCCAGGGGAGCATTTACGCAGCCCCACATGCAACTGGACTCTCTGTGTTCGCTCTTTCTGAACAACCCTAAATACATCCCTTCCCGGAATGTGAGAGGAATTTAAAATAGGACCCCAGAAAACGCATACAAAGCCCCTTTCACCCATCAAAAATTTCCCTGAAAGGAAGCCTTTGGGAACAACTGAACTCCCCAGGGGAGCCCTTACGCAGCCCCACATGCAACTGGACTCTCTCTGTTCGCTCTTTCTGAACAACACTAAATATATCCCTACCCGGAATATGAGAGGAATTAAAATAGGACCCCAGAAATCACGTACAGAGCCCCTTTCACCCATCAAAAATTGCCTCCAAAGGAAGCCTTAGGGTACAACTGAACTCCCCAGGGGAGCCTTTACGCAGCCCCACATGCAACTGGACTCTCTGTGTTCGCTCTTTCTGAACAAACCTAAATACATCCCTTCCCGGAATGTGAGAGGAATTTAAAATAGGACACCAGAAAACGCATACAAAGCCCCTTTCACCCATCAAAAATCGCCCCCAGAGGAAGCCTTTGGGAACAACTGAACTCCCCAGGGGAGCCTTTACGCAGCCCCAAATGCAACTGGACTCTCTGTGTTCGCTTTTTCTGAACAACCCTATATATCCCCCTACCCGGAATCTGAGAGAAATTGAAAATAGGACCCCAGAAATCACGTACATAGCCCCTTATGCACATCAAAAATTGCCCCAAAAGGAAGCTTTTGGGTACAACTGAACTCCCCAGGGGAGCCTTTACGCAGCCCCCCATGCAACTGGACTCTCTGTGTTCGCTCCTTCTAAAGAACCCCAAATACCATCAAAAATTGCCCCCAAAGGAAGTCTTTGGGTACAACTGAACTCCCCAGGGGAGCCTTCACTTAGCCCCACATGCAGCTGGACTCCTTGCGTTCGCTCTTTCTGAACAACCCTAAATATCTCCCTACCCGGAATCTGAGAGAAATTGAAAATAGGACCCCAGAAATTGCGTACAGAGCCCCTTACGCACATCAAAAATTGCCCCGAAAGGAAGCTTTTGGGTACAACTGAACTCCCCAGGGGAGCCTTTACACAGCCCCACATGCAACTGGACTCTCTGTGTTCACTCTTTCTTAAAAACCCTGATTACATACCTACCCGGAATCTGAGAGAAAATGAAAATAGGACCCCAGAAAAAATGTACAAGGCCCATTTTGCCCATCAAAAATTGCCCCCAAAGGAAGCCTTTGGGTACAACTGAACTCCCCAGGGGAGCCTTTACGCAGCCCCACATGCAACTGGACTCTCTGTGTTCGCTCTTTCTGAACAGCGCCAAATATCTCCCTACCTGGAATCTAAGAGGAATTGAAAATACCACCCCAGAAAACGTGTACAAGGCCCATATTGCCCATCAAAAATTGCCCCCAAAGGAAACCTTTGGGTACAACTGAACTCGCCAGGGGAGCCTTTACGCAGCCCCCCATGCAACTGGACTCTCTGTGTTCGCTCTTTCTGAACAACCCTAAAGACATCCCTACCCGGAATCTGAGAGAAATTGAAAATAGGACCCCAGAAATCGTGTACAGAGCCCCTTTCACCCATCAAAACTTGCCCCCAAAGGAAGCCTTTGGGTACAACTGAACTCCCCAGGGGAGCCTTTACGCAGCCCCCCATGCAACTGGACTCTCTGTGTTCGCTCTTTCTGAAGAACCCCAAATACATACCTACCCAGAATCTGAGAGAAAATGAAAATAGGACCCCAGAAAATGCATACAGAGCCCCTTTCACACATCAAAAATTGCCCCCAATGGAAGCCTTTGGGTACAACTGAACTCCCCAGGGGAGCCTTTATGCAGCCCCACATGCAACTGGGCTCTCTCTGTTCGCTCTTCCTTAAAAACCCTAAATACATACCTACCCGGAATCTGAGAGAAAATGAAAATTGGACCCCAGAAAATGCATACAGAGCCCCTTTCACACATCAAAAATTGCCGCCAAAGGAACCCTTTAGGGACAACTGAACTCCCCAGGGGAGCCTTTACGCAGCCCCACATGCAACTGGACTCTCTGTGTACGCTTTTTCTGAACAGCCCTAAATACAGCCCTACCTGGAATCTGAGAGGAATTGAAAATAGGACCCCAGAAAACGTATACAAGGCCCATTTTGCCGATCAAAAATTGCCCCCAAAGGAAGCCTTTGGGTACAACTGAACTCCCCAGGGGAGCCTTTACGCAGCTCCCCATGCAACTGGACTATCTGTGTTCGCTCTTTCTGAAGAACCCCAAATATCTCCCTATCCGGAATCTGAGAGGAATTGAAAATAGGACCCCAGAAAACGTGTACAAGGTCCATTTTGCCCATCAAAAATTGCCCCCAAAGGAAGCCTTTGGGTACAACTGAACTCCCCAGGGGAGCCTTTACACAGCCCCCCATGGAACTGGACTCTCTGTGTTCGCTCTTTCTGAAGAACACCAAATATCTCCCTACCCGGAATCTGAGAGGAATTGAAAATAGGACCCCAGAAAATGTGTACAAGGCCCCTTTCACCCATCAAAAATTGCCCCCAAAGGAAGCCTTTGGGTACAACTGAACTCCCCAGGGGAGCCTTTATGCAGCCCCACATGCAACTGGACTCTCTGTGTTCGCTTTTTCTGAACAACCCTATATATCCCCCTACCCGGAATCTGAGAGAAATTGAAAATAGGACCCCAGAAATCACGTACATAGCCCCTTACGCACATCAAAAATTGCCCCAAAAGGAAGCTTTTGGGTACAACTGAACTCCCCAGGGGAGCCTTTACGCAGCCCCCCATGCAACTGGACTCTCTGTGTTCGCTCCTTCTAAAGAACCCCAAATACCATCAAAAATTGCCCCCAAAGGAAGTCTTTGGGTACAACTGAACTCCCCAGGGGAGCCTTCACTTAGCCCCACATGCAGCTGGACTCCTTGCGTTCGCTCTTTCTGAACAACCCTATATATCTCCCTACCCGGAATCTGAGAGAAATTGAAAATAGGACCCCAGAAATCGCGTACAGAGCCCCTTACGCACATCAAAAATTGCCCCGAAAGGAAGCTTTTGGGTACAACTGAACTCCCCAGGGGAGCCTTTACACAGCCCCACATGCAACTGGACTCTCTGTGTTCACTCTTTCTTAAAAACCCTAAATACATACCTACCCGGAATCTGAGAGAAAATGAAAATTGGACCCCAGAAAATGCATACAGAGCCCCTTTCACCCATCAAAAATTGCCCCCAAAGGAAGCCTTTTGGTACAACTGAACTCCCCAGGGGAGCCTTTACGCAGCCCCACATGCAACTGGACTCTCTGTGTTCACTCTTTCTTAAAAACCCTAAATACATACCTACCCGGAATCTGAGAAAAAATGAAAATAGGACCCCAGAAAAAGCGTACAGAGCCCCTTTTGCCCATCAAAAATTGCCCCCAAAGGAAGCCTTTGGGTACAACTGAACTCCCCAGGGGAGCCTTTACGCAGCCCCACATGCAACTGGACTCTCTGTATTCGCTTTTTCTGAACAGCCCTAAATACAGCCCTACCCGGAATCTGAGAGGAATTGAAAATACCACCCCAGAAAACATCTACAAGGCCCATTTTGCGCATCAAATATAGCCCCCAAAGGAAGTCTTTGGGTACAACTGAACTCCCCAGGGGAGCCTTCACTTAGCCCCACATGCAGCTGGACTCCTTGCGTTCGCTCTTTCTGAACAACCCTATATATCTCCCTACCCGGAATCTGAGAGAAATTGAAAATAGGACCCCAGAAATAGCGTACATAGCCCCTTACGCACTTCAAAAATTGCCCCCAAAGGAAGCTTTTTCGTACAACTGAACTCCCCAGGGGAGCCTTTACGCAGCCCCCCATGCAACTGGACTCTCTGTGTTCGCTCTTTCTGAAGAACCCCAAATATCTCCCTATCCGGAATCTGAGAGGAATTGAAAATAGGACCCCAGAAAACGCGTACAGAGCCCCTTTTGCCCATCAAAAATTGCCCCCAAAGGAAGCCTTTGGGTACAACTGAACTCCCCAGGGGAGCATTTACGCAGCCCCACATGCAACTGGACTCTCTGTGTTCTCTCTTTCTGAACAGCGCCAAATATCTCCCTACCCGGAATCTAAGAGGAATTGAAAATAGGACCCCAGAAAACGTGTACAACGCCCATTTTGCCCATCAAAAATTGCCCCCAAAGGAAGTCTTTGGGTACAACTGAACTCCTCAGGGGAGCCTTCACTTAGCCCCACATGCAGCTGGACTCCTTGCGTTCGCTCTTTCTGAACAACCCTATATATCTCACTACCTGTAATCTGAGAGAAATTGAAAATAGGACCCCAGAAATCGCGTACAGAGCCCCTTACGCACATCAAAAATTGCCCCGAAAGGAAGCTTTTGGGTACAACTGAACTCCCCAGGGGAGCCTTTACGCAGCCCCACATGCAACTGGACTCTCTGTGTTCACTCTTTCTTAAAAACCCTGATTACATACCTACCCGGAATCTGAGAGAAATTGAAAATAGGACCCCAGAAATCGCGTACAGAGCCCCTTTCACACATCAAAAATTGCCCCCAAAGGAAGCCTTTGGGTACAACTGAACTCCCCAGGGGAGCCTTTACGCAGCCCCACATGCAACTGGACTCTCTGTGTTCGCTCTTTCTGAACAGCCCTAAATACAGCCCTACCTGGAATCTGAGAGGAATTGAAAATAGGACCCCAGAAAACGTGTACAAGGCCCATTTTGCCCATCAAAAATTGCCCCCAAAGGAAGCCTTTGGGTACAACTGAACTCCCCAGGGGAGCCTTTACGCAGCCCCACATGCAACTGGACTCTGTGTGTTCGCTTTTTCTGAACAGCCCTAAATACGACCCTACATGGAATAGAGAGGAATTGAAAATAGGACACCAGAAAACGTGTACAAGGCCCATTTTGCCTATCAAAAATTGCCCCCAAAGGAAGCCTTTGGGTACAACTGAACTCCCCAGGGGAGCCTTTACGCAGCCTCACATGCAACTGGACTCTCTGCGTTCGCTCTTTCTGAACAACGCCAAATATCTCCCTACCCGGAATCTGAGAGGAATTGAAAATAGGACCCCAGAAAACGCATACAGAGCCCCTTTCGCCCATCAAAAATTGCCCCCAAAGGAAGCCTTTGGGTACAACTGAACTCCCCAGGGGAGCCTTTACGCAGCCCCACATGCAACTGGACTCTGCGTGTTCGCTTTTTCTGAACAGCCCTAAATACGACCCTACATGGAATCGAGAGGAATTGAAAATAGGACCCCAGAAAACGTGTACAAGGCCCATTTTGCCCATCAAAAATTGCCCCCAAAGGAAGCCTTTGGGTACAACTGAACTCCCCAGGGGAGCCTTTACGCAGCCCCACATGCAACTGGACTCTCTGTGTTCGCTCTTTCTGAACAACGCCAAATATCTCCCTACCCGGAATCTGAGAGGAATTGAAAATAGGACCCCAGAAAACGCGTACAGAGCCCCTTTCGTCCATCAAAAATTGCCCCCAAAGGAAGCCTTTGGGTAAAACTGAACTCCCCAGGGGAGCCTTTACGCAGCCCCACATACAACTGGACTCTCTGTGTTCGCTCTTTCTGAACAGCCCTAAATACAGCCCTACCTGGAATCTGAGAGGAATTGAAAATAGGACCCCAGAAAACGTGTACAGAGCCCCTTTCACCCGTCAAAAATTTCCCCCAAAGGAAGCCTTTGGGTACAACTGAACTCCCCAGGGGAGCCTTTACGCAGCCCCACATGCAACTGGACTCTCTGTGTTCGCTCTTTCTGAACAGTCCTAATTACAGCCCTACCTGGAATCTGAGAGGAATTGAAAATAGGACCCCAGAAAACGTGTACAAGGCCCATTTTGCCTATCAAAATTTGTCCCCAAAGGAAGCCTTTGGGTACAACTAAACTCCCCAGGGGAGTCTTTACGCAGCCCCACATGCAGCTGGACTCTCTGTGTTCGCTTTTTCTAAACAGCCCTAAATACAGCCCTACCTGGAATCGAGAGGAATTGAAAATAGGACCCCAGAAATCGCCTACAGACCCCTTTCACCCATCAAAAATTGCCCCCAAAGGAAGCCTTTGGGTACAACTGAACTCCCCAGGGGAGCCTTTACGCAGCCCCACATGCATCTGGACTCTCTGTGTTTGCTCTTTCTGAAGAACCCCAAATATCTCCCTACCCGGAATCTGAGAGGAATTGAAAATAGGACCCAGAAAACGTGTACAAGGCCCATTTTGCCCATCAAAAATAGCCCCCAAAGGAAGCCTTTGGGTACAACTGAACTCCCCAGGGGAGCCTTTACGCAGCCCCACATGCAACTGGACTCTCTGTGTTCGCTCTTTCTGAACAACCCTAAATACATCCCTACCTGGAATCTGAGAGGAATTGAAAATAGGACCCCAGAAAACACCTACAGAGCCCCTTTTGCCCATCAAAAATTGCCCCCAAAGGAAGCCTTTGGGTACAACTGAACTCCCCAGGGGAGCCTTTACGCAGCCCCACATGCAACTGGACTCTCTGTGTTCGCTCCTTCTGAAGAAACCTAAGGACATCCCTACCCGGAATCTGAGAGGAATTGAAAATAGGACCCCAGAAAACGTGTACAAGGCCCATTTCAACCATCAAAAATTGCCCCCAAAGGAAGCCTTTGGGTACAACTGAACTCCCCAGGGGAGCCTTCACTTAGACCCACATGCAGCTGGACTCCTTGCGTTCACTCTTTCTGAACAACCCTATATATCTCCCTAACCGGAATCTGGGAGAAATTGAAAATAGGACCCCAGAAATCGCGTACAGAGCCCCTTACTCACATCAAAAATTTCCCCCATAGGAAGCTTTTGGGTACAACTGAACTCCCCAGGGGAGCCTTTACGCAGCCCCACATGCAACTGGACTCTCTGTGTTCGCGCTTTCTGAACAGCGCTAAATATCTCTCTACCCGGAATCTAAGAGGAATTGAAAATAGGACCCCAGAAAACGTATACAAGACCCATTTTGCCTATCAAAAATTGCCCCCAAAGGAAGCCTTTGGGTACAACTGAACTCCCAAGGGGAGCCTTTACGCAGCCCCACATGCAACTGGACTCTCTGTGTTCGCTCTTTCTGAAGAACCCCAAATATCTCCCTATCCGGAATCTGAGAGGAATTGAAAATAGGACCCCAGAAAACGCGTACAGAGCCCCTTTTGCCCATCAAAAATTGCCCCCAAAGGAAGCCTTTGGGTACAACTGAACTCCCCAAGGGAGCCTTTACGCAGCCCCACATGCAACTGGACTCTCTGTGTTCGCTCTTTCTGAACAGCCCTAAAGACATCCCTACCTGGAATCTGAGAGGAATTGAAAAGGGGACCCCAGAAATCGCGTACAAGGCCCATTTTGCCCATCAAAAATTGCCCCCAAAGGAAGCCTTTGGGTACAACTGAACTCCCCAGGGGAGCCTTTACGCAGCCCCACATGCAACTGGACTCTCTGTGTTCGCTCTTTCTGAACAGCGCTAAATATCTCCCTACCCGGAATCTAAGAGGAATTGAAAATAGGACCCCAGAAAACGTGTACAAGGCCCATTTTTCCAATCAAAAATTGCCCCCAAAGGAAGTCTTTGGGTACAACTGAACTCCCCAGGGGAGCCTTCACTTAGACCCACATGCAGCTGGACTCCTTGCATTCGCTCTTTCTGAACAACCCTATATATCTCCCTACCCGGAATCTGGGAGAAATTGAAAATGGGTCCCCAGAAATCGCGTACAGAGCCCCTTACTCACATCAAAAATTGCCCCCAAAGGAAGCCTTTGGGTACAACTGAACTCCCCAGAGGAGCCTTTATGTAGCCCCACATGCAACTGGACTCTCTGTGTTCGCTCTTTCTGAAGAACCCCAAATATCTCCCAATCCGGAATCTGAGAGGAATTGAAAATAGGACCCCAGAAAACGTGTACAAGGCCCATTTTGCCCATCAAAAATTGCCCCCAAAGGAAGTCTTTGGGTACAACTGAACTCCCCAGGGGAGCCTTCACTTAGACCCACATGCAGCTGGACTCCTTGCTTTCGCTCTTTCTGAACAACCCTATATATCTCCCTACCCGGAATCTGGGAGAAATTGAAAATAGGTCCCCAGAAATCGCGTACAGAGCCCCTTACTCACATCAAAAATTTCCCCGAAAGGAAGCTTTTGGGTAAAACTTAACTCCCCAGGGGACCCTTTACGCAGCCCCACATGCAACTGGACTCTCTGTGTTCACTCTTTCTTAAAAACCCTAAATACATACCAACCCGGAATCTGAGAGAAAATGAAAATAGGACCCGAGAAAATGCATACAGAGCCCCTTTCACACATCAAAAATTGCCCGCAAAGGAAGCCTTTGGGTACAACTGAACTCCCCAGGGGAGCCTTTACGCAGCCCCACATGCAACTGGACTCTCTGTGTTCGCTCTTTCTGAAGAACCCCAAATATCTCCCTATCCGGAATCTGAGAGGAATTGAAAATAGGACCCCAGAAAACGCCTACAGAGCCCCTTTTGCCCATCAAAAATTGCCCCCAAAGGAAGCCTTTGGGTACAACTGAACTCCCCAGGGGAGCCTTTACGCAGCCCCACATGCAACTGGACTCTCTGTGTTCGCTCTTTCTGAACAGCCCTAAATACAGCCCTACCTGGAATCTGAGAGGAATTGAAAATAGGACCCCAGAAAACGTGTACGAGTCCCATTTTGCCCATCAAAAATAGCCCCCAAAGGAAGCCTTTGGGTACAACTGAACTCCCCAGGGGAGCCTTTACGCAGCCCCACATGCAACTGGACTCTCTGTGTTCGCTCTTTCTGAACAGCGCTAAATATCTCCCTACCCGGAATCTAAGAGGAATTGAAAATAGGACCCCAGAAAACGTGTACAAGGCCCCTTTCAACCATCAAAAATTGCCCCCAAAGGAAGCCTTTGGGTACAACTGAACTCCCCAGGGGAGCCTTCACTTAGACCCACATGCAGCTGGACTCCTTGCGTTCACTCTTTCTGAACAACCCTATATATCTCCCTAACCGGAACCTGGGAGAAATTGAAAATAGGACCCCAGAAATCGCGTACAGAGCCCCTTACTCACATCAAAAATTTCCCCCATAGGAAGCTTTTGGGTACAACTTAACTCCCAAGGGGAGCCTTTACGCAGCCCCACATGCAACTGGACTCTCTGTGTTCACTCTTTCTTAAAAACCCTAAATACATACCTACCTGGAATCTGAGAGAAAATGAAAATAGGACCCCAGAAAATGCATACAGAGCCCCTTTCACACATCAAAAAATGCCCGCAAAGGAAGCCTTTGGGTACAACTGAACTCCCCAGGGGAGCCTTTACGCAGCCCCACATGCAACTGGACTCTCTGTGTTCGCGCTTTCTGAACAGCGCTAAATATCTCTCTGCCCGGAATCTAAGAGGAATTGAAAATAGGACCCCAGAAAACGTGTACAAGACCCATTTTGCCTATCAAAAATTGCCCCCAAAGGAAGCCTTTGGGTACAACTGAACTCCCCAGGGGAGCCTTTACGCAGCCCCACATGCAACTGGACTCTCTGTGTTCGCTCTTTCTGAAGAACCCCAAATATCTCCCTATCCGGAATCTGAGAGGAATTGAAAATAGGACCACAGAAAACACCTACAGAGCCACTTTTGCCCATCAAAAATTGCCCCCAAAGGAAGCCTTTGGGTACAACTGAACTCCCCAGGGGAGCCTTTACGCAGCCCCACATGCAACTGGACTCTCTGTGTTCGCTCTTTCTGAACAGCGCTAAATATCTCCCTACCCGGAATCTAAGAGGAATTGAAAATAGGACCCCAGAAAACGTGTACAAGGCCCATTTTTCCCATCAAAAATTGCCCCCAATGGAAGTCTTTGGGTATAACTGAACTCCCCAGGGGAGCCTTCACTTAGACCCACATGCAGCTGGACTCCTTGCGTTCGCTCTTTCTGAACAACCCTATATATCTCCCTACCCGGAATCTGGGAGAAATTGAAAATAGGTCCCCAGAAATCGCGTACAGAGCCCCTTACTCACATCAAAAATTTCCCCGAAAGGAAGCTTTTGGGTACAACTTAACTCCCCAGGGGAGCTTTTACGCAGCCCCACATGCAACTGGACTCTCTGTGTTCACTCTTTCTTAAAAACCCTAAATACATACCTACCCGGAATCTGAGAGAAAATGAAAATAGGACCCGAGAAAATGCATACAGAGCCCCTTTCACACATCAAAAATTGCCCGCAAAGGAAGCCTTTGGGTACAACTGAACTCCCCAGGGGAGCCTTTACACAGCCCCACATGCAACTGGACTCTCTGTGTTCACTCTTTCTTAAAAACCCTAAATACATACCTACCCGGAATCTGAGAGGAATTGAAAATAGGACCCCGGAAAACGTGTACAAGGCCCATTTTGCCCATCAAAAATTGCCCCCAAAGGAAGCCTTTGGGTACAACTGAACTCCCCAGGGGAGCCTTCACTTAGACCCATATGCAGCTGGACTCCTTGCGTTCGCTCTTTCTGAACAACCCTATATATCTCCCTACCCGGAATCTGGGAGAAATTGAAAATGGGTCCCCAGAAATCGCGTACAGAGCCCCTTACTCACATCAAAAATTGCCCCCAAAGGAAGCCTTTGGGTACAACTGAACTCCCCAGGGGAGACTTTACGCAGCCCCACATGCAACTGGACTCTCTGTGTTCGCTCTTTCTGAAGAACCCCAAATATCTCCCTATCTGGAATCTGAGAGGAATTGAAAATAGGACCCCAGAAAACGTGTACAAGGCCCATTTTGCCTATCAAAAATTGCCCCCAAAGGAAGCCTTTGGGTACAACTGAACTCCCCAGGGGAGCCTTTACGCAGCCCCACATGCAACTGGACTCTCTGTGTTCGCGCTTTCTGAACAGCGAAAAATATCTCTCTGCCCGGAATCTAAGAGGAATTGAAAATAGGACCCCAGAAAACGTGTACAAGACCCATTTTGCCTATCAAAAATTGCCCCCAAAGGAAGCCTTTGGGTACAACTGAACTCCCCAGGGGAGCCTTTAGGCAGCCCCACATGCAGCTGGACTCTCTGTGTTCGCTTTTTCTGAACAGCCCTAAATACAGCCCTACCTGGAATCGAGAGGAATTGAAAATAGGACCCCAGAAAACGTGTACAAGGCCCATTTTGCCCATCAAAAATTGCCCCCAAAGGAAGTCTTTGGGTACAACTGAACTCCCCAGGGGAGCCTTTACGCAGCCCCCCATGCAACTGGACTCTCTGTGTTCGCTCTTTCTGAACAACGCTAAAGACATCCCTACCCGGAATCTGAGAGGAATTGAAAATAGGACCCCAGAAATCGCGTACAGAGCCCCTTTCACCCATCAAAAATTGCCCCCAAAGGAAGCCTTTGGGTACAACTGAACTCCCCAGGGGAGCCTTTACGCAGCCCCCCATGCAACTGGACTCTCTGTGTTCGCTTTTTCTGAAGAACCCCAAATATCTCCCTATCCGGAATCTGAGAGGAATTGAAAATAGGACCCCAGAAAACGTGTACAAGGCCCATTTTGCCCATCAAAAATTGCCCCCAAAGGAAGCCTTTGGGTACAACTGAACTCCCCAGGGGAGCCTTTAGGCAGCCCCACATGCAGCTGGACTCTCTCTGTTCGCTTTTTCTGAACAGCCCTAAATACAGCCCTACCTGGAATCGAGAGGAATTGAAAATAGGACCCCAGAAAACGTGTACAAGGCCCATTTTGCCCATCAAAAATTGCCCCCAAAGGAAGCCTTTGGGTACAACTGAACTCCCCAGGGGAGCCTTTACGCAGCCCCACATGCAACTGGACTCTCTGTGTTCGCGCTTTCTGAACAGCGCTAAATATCTCTCTACCCGGAATCTAAGAGGAATTGAAAATAGGACCCCAGAATACGCCTACAGAGCCCCTTTTGCCCATCAAAAATTGCCCCCAAAGGAAGCCTTTGGGTACAACAGAACTCCCCAGGGGAGCCTTTACGCAGCCCCACATGCAACTGGACTCTCTGTGTTCGCTCTTTCTGAACAGCCCTAAATACAGCCCTACCTGGAATCTGAGAGGAATTGAAAATAGGACCCCAGAAAACGTGTACGAGTCCCATTTTGCCCATCAAAAATAGTTCCGCATGTGGGGCTCCCCTGGGGAGTTCAGTTGTACCCAAAGGCTTCCTTTGGGGGCAATTTTTGATGGTTGAAAGGGGCTCTGTACGCGTTTTCTGGGGTCCTATTTTCATTTCCTCTCTGATTCCGGGTAGGTATGTATTTAGGGTTTTTAAGAAAGAGTGAAAACAGTCCAGTTGCATGTCGGGCTGGGTAAAGGCTCCTCTGGGGAGTTCAGTTGTACCCAAAGACTTCCTTTGCGGGCAATTTTTGATGGGAAAAATGGGCCTTGTACGCGATTTCTGGGGTCCTCTTTTCAATTCCTCTCAGATTCCAGGTAGGGATGTCTTTAGGGCTGTTCAGAAAGAGCGAACACAGAGAGTCCAGTTGCATGTGGGGCTGCGTAAAGGCTCCCCTGGGGAGTTCAGTTGTACCCAAAGGCTTCCTTTGGGGGCAATTTTTGATAGGCAAAATGGGTCTTGTACACGTTTTCTGGGGTCCTATTTTCAATTCCTCTTAGATTCCGGGCAGAGAGATATTTAGCGCTGTTCAGAAAGCGCGAACAGAGAGAGTCCAGTTGCATGTGGGGCTGCGTAAAGGCTCCCCTGGGGAGTTCAGTTGTACCCAAAGGCTTCCTTTGGGGGCAATTTTTGATGGGCAAAATGGGCCTTGTACACGTTTTCTGGGGTCCTATTTTCAATTCCTCTCAGATTCCGGATAGGGAGATATTTGGGGTTCTTCAGAAAGAGCGAACACAGAGAGTCCAGTTGCATGTGGGGCTGCGTAAAGGCTCCCCTGGGGACTTCATTTATACCCAAAGACTTCCATTGGGGGCAATTTTTGATGGGAAAAATGGGCCTTGTACACGTTTTCTGGGGTCCTATTTTCAATTCCTCTTAGATTCCGGGTAGGGAGATATTTAGCGCTGTTCAGAAAGAGCGAACACAGAGAGTCCAGTTGCATGTGGGGCTGCGTAAAGGCTCCCCTGGGGACTTCAGTTGTACCCAAAGGCTTCCTTTGGGGGAAATTTTTGACGGGTGAAAGGGGCTCTGTACGCGATTTCTGGGGTCCTATTTTCAATTCCTCTCAGATTCCGGGTAGGGATGTCCTTAGGTTTCTTCAGAAGGAGCGAACACCGAGAGTCCAGTTGCATGTGGGGCTGCGTAAAGGCTCCCCTGGGGAGTTCAGTTGTACCCAAAGGCTTCCTTTGGGGGCAATTTTTGATGGGCAAAAGTGGCTCTGTAGGTGTTTTCTGGGGTCCTATTTTCAATTCCTCTCAGATTCTGGATAGGGAGATATTTGGGGTTCTTCAGAAAGAGCGAACACAGAGAGTCCAGTTGCATGTGGGGCTGCGTAAAGGCTCCCCTGGGGAGTTCAGTTGTACCCAAAGGCTTCCTTTGGGGGCAATTTTTGATAGGCAAAATGGGCCTTGTACACGTTTTCTGGGGTCCTATTTTCAATTCCTCTTAGATTTCGGGTAGGGAGATATTTAGCGCTGTTCAGAAAGAGCGAACACAGAGAGTCCAGTTGCATGGGGGGCTGCGTAAAGGCTCCCCTGGGGAGTTCAGTTGTATCCAAAGTCTTCCTATGGGGGAAATTTTTGACGGGTGAAAGGGGCTCTGTACGCGATTTCTGGGGTCCTATTTTCAATTCCTCTCAGATTCCGGGAAGGGATGTATTTAGGGTTGTTCAGAAAGAGCGAACACAGAGAGTCCAGTTGCATGTGGGGCTGCGTAAAGGCTCCCCTGGGGAGTTCAGTTGTACCCAAAGGCTTCCTTTGGGGGCTATTTTTGATGGGCAAAAAGGGCCTTGTACACGTTTTCTGGGGTCCTATTTTCAATTCCTCTCAGATTCCAGGTAGGGCTGTATTTAGGGCTGTTCAGAAAGAGCGAACACAGAGAGTCCAGTTGCATGTGGGGCTGCATAAAGGCTCCCCTGGGGAGTTCAGTTGTACCCAAAGGCTTCCTTTGGGGGCAATTTTTGATGGGCAAAGGGGCTCTGTAGGCGTTTTCTGGGGTCCTATTTTCAATTCCTCTCAGATTCCGGATTGGGAGATATTTGGGGTTCTTCAGAAAGAGCGAACACAGAGAGTCCAGTTGCATGTGGGGCTGCGTAAAGGCTCCCCTGGGGAGTTCAGTTGTACCCAAAGGCTTCCTTTGGGGGCAATTTTTGATGTGAGTAAGGGGCTCTGTACGCGATTTCTGGGGACCCATTTTCAATTTCTCCCAGATTCCGGGTAGGGAGATATATAGGGTTGTTCAGAAAGAGCGAACGCAAGGAGTCCAGCTGCATGTGGGTCTAAGTGAAGGCTCCCCTGGGGAGTTCAGTTGTACCCAAAGACTTCCTTTGGGGGCAATTTTTGATTGGAAAAATGGGCCTTGTACACGTTTTCTGGGGTCCTATTTTCAATTCCTCTTAGATTCCGGGTAGGGAGATATTTAGCGCTGTTCAGAAAGAGCGAACACAGAGTCCAGTTGCATGTGGGGCTGCGTAAAGGCTCCCCTGGGGAGTTCAGTTGTACCCAAAGGCTTCCTTTGGGGGCAATTTTTGATGGGCAAAATGGGCCTTGTACGCGATTTCTGGGGTCCCCTTTTCAATTCCTCTCAGATTCCAGGTAGGGATGTCTTTAGGGTTGTTCAGAAAGAGCGAAAGCAAGGAGTCCAGCTGCATGTGGGTCTAAGTGAAGGCTCCCCTGGGGAGTTCAGTTGTACCCAAAGACTTCCTTTGGGGGCAATTTTTGATGGGCAAAATGGGCCTTGTACACGTTTTCTGGGGTCCTATTTTCAATTCCTCTTAGATTCCGGGTAGGGAGATATTTAGCGCTGTTCAGAAAGAGCGAACACAGAGAGTCCAGTTGCATGTGGGGCTGCGTAAAGGCTCCCCTGGGGAGTTCAGTTGTACCCAAAGGCTTCCTTTGGGGGCAATTTTTGATGGGCAAAATGGGCCTTGTACGCGATTTCTGGGGTCCCCTTTTCAATTCCTCTCAGATTCCAGGTAGGGATGTCTTTAGGGCTGTTCAGAAAGAGCGAACACAGAGAGTCCAGTTGCATGTGGGGCTGCCTAAAGGCTCCCTTGGGGAGTTCAGTTGTACCCAAAGGCTTCCATTGGGGGCAATTTTTGATGGGAAAAATGGGCCTTGTACACGTTTTCTGGGGTCCTATTTTCAATTCCTCTTAGATTCCGGGTAGGGAGATATTTAGCGCTGTTCAGAAAGAGCGAACACAGAGAGTCCAGTTGCATGTGGGGCTGCGTAAAGGCTCCCCTGGGGAGTTCAGTTGTACCCAAAGGCTTCCTTTGGGGGAAATTTTTGACGGGTGAAAGGGGCTCTGTACGCGATTTCTGGGGTCCTATTTTCAATTCCTCTCAGATTCCGGGTAGGGATGTCCTTAGGTTTCTTCAGAAGGAGCGAACACAGAGAGTCCAGCTGCATGTGGGGCTGCGTAAAGGCTCCCCTGGGGAGTTCAGTTGTACCCAAAGGCTTCCTTTGGGGGAAATTTTTGATGGGCAAAAGGGGCTCTGTAGGTGTTTTCTGGGGTCCTATTTTCAATTCCTCTCAGATTCCGGATAGGGAGATATTTGTGGTTCTTCAGAAAGAGCGAACACAGAGAGTCCAGTTGCATGTGGGGCTGCGTAAAGGCTCCCCTGGGGAGTTCAGTTGTACCCAAAGGCTTCCTTTGGGGGCAATTTTTGATAGGCAAAATGGGCCTTGTACACGTTTTCTGGGGTCCTATTTTCAATTCCTCTTAGATTCCGGGCAGAGAGATATTTAGCACTGTTCAGAAAGCGCGAACACAGAGAGTCCAGTTGCATGTGGGGCTGCGTAAAGGCTCCCCTGGGGAGTTCAGTTGTACCCAAAGGCTTCCTTTGGGGGCAATTTTTGATAGGCAAAATGGGCCTTGTACACGTTTTCTGGGGTCCTATTTTCAATTCCTCTTAGATTCCGGGTAGGGAGATATTTAGCGCTGTTCAGAAAGCACGAACACAGAGAGTCCAGTTGCATGTGGGGCTGCGTAAAGGCTCCCCTGGGGAGTTCAGTTGTACCCAAAGTCTTCCTATGGGGGAAATTTTTGACGGGTGAAAGGGGCTCTGTACGCGATTTCTGGGGTCCTATTTTCAATTCCTCTCAGATTCCGGGTAGGGATGTCCTTAGGTTTCTTCAGAAGGAGCGAACACAGAGAGTCCAGCTGCATGTGGGGCTGCGTAAAGGCTCCCCTGGGGAGTTCAGTTGTACCCAAAGGCTTCCTTTGGGGGAAATTTTTGATGGGCAAAAGGGGCTCTGTAGGTGTTTTCTGGGGTCCTATTTTCAATTCCTCTCAGATTCCGGATAGGGAGATATTTGTGGTTCTTCAGAAAGAGCGAACACAGAGAGTCCAGTTGCATGTGGGGCTGCGTAAAGGCTCCCCTGGGGAGTTCAGTTGTACCCAAAGGCTTCCTTTGGGGGCAATTTTTGATAGGCAAAATGGGCCTTGTACACGTTTTCTGGGGTCCTATTTTCAATTCCTCTTAGATTCCGGGCAGAGAGATATTTAGCACTGTTCAGAAAGCGCGAACACAGAGAGTCCAGTTGCATGTGGGGCTGCGTAAAGGCTCCCCTGGGGAGTTCAGTTGTACCCAAAGGCTTCCTTTGGGGGCAATTTTTGATAGGCAAAATGGGCCTTGTACACGTTTTCTGGGGTCCTATTTTCAATTCCTCTTAGATTCCGGGTAGGGAGATATTTAGCGCTGTTCAGAAAGCACGAACACAGAGAGTCCAGTTGCATGTGGGGCTGCGTAAAGGCTCCCCTGGGGAGTTCAGTTGTACCCAAAGTCTTCCTATGGGGGAAATTTTTGACGGGTGAAAGGGGCTCTGTACGCGATTTCTGGGGTCCTATTTTCAATTCCTCTCAGATTCCGGGTAGGGATGTATTTAGGGTTGTTTTGAAATAGCGAACACAGAGAGTCCAGTTGCATGTGGGGCTGCGTAAATGCTCCCCTGGGGAGTTCAGTTGTACCCAAAGGCTTCCTTTGCGGGCAATTTTTGATGTGTGAAAGGGGCTCTGTATGCATTTTCTGGGGTCCTATTTTCATTTTCTCTCAGATTCCAGGTAGGTATGTATTTAGGGTTTTTAAGAAAGAGTGAACACAGATAGTCCAGTTGCATGTGGGGCTGCGTAAAGGCTCCCCTGGGGAGTTAAGTTGTACCCAAAAGCTTCCTTTGGGGGAAATTTTTGATGTGAGTAAGGGGCTCTGTACGCGATTTCTGGGGTCCTATTTTCAATTTCTCCCAGATTCCGGGTAGGGAGATATATAGGGTTGTTCAGAAAGAGTGAACGCAAGGAGTCCAGCTGCATGTGGGTCTAAGTGAAGGCTCCCCTGGGGAGTTCAGTTGTACCCAAAGGCTTCCTTTGGGGGCAATTTTGGTGGTTGAAAGGGGCCTTGTACACGTTTTCTGGGGTCCTATTTTCAATTCCTCTCAGATTCTGGGTAGGGAGATATTTAGCGCTGTTCAGAAATAGCGAACACAGAGAGTCCAGTTGCATGTGGGGCTGCCTAAAGGCTCCCCTGGGGAGTTCAGTTGTACCCAAAGGCTTATTTTGGGGGCTATTTTTGATGGGCAAAATGGGACTCGTACACGTTTTCTGGGGTCCTATTTTCAATTCCTCTCAGATTCCAGGTAGGGCTGTATTTAGGGCTGTTCAGAAAGAGCGAACACAGAGAGTCCAGTTGCATGTGGGGCTGCGTAAAGGCTCCCCTGGGGAGTTCAGTTGTACCCAAAGGCTTCCTTTGGGGGCAATTTTGGATGGGCAAAAGGGGCTCTGTAGGCGTTTTCTGGGGTCCTATTTTCAATTCCTCTCAGATTCCGGATAGGGAGATATTTGGGGTTCTTCAGAAAGAGCGAACACAGAGAGTCCAGTTGCATGTGGGGCTGCGTAAAGGCTTCCCTGGGGAGTTCAGTTGTACCCAAAGGCTTCCTTTGGGGGCAATTTTTGATAGGCAAAATGGGTCTTGTACACGTTTTCTGGGGTCCTATTTTCAATTCCTCTTAGATTCCGGGCAGAGAGATATTTAGCGCTGTTCAGAAAGCGCGAACAGAGAGAGTCCAGTTGCATGTGGGGCTGCGTAAAGGCTCCCCTGGGGAGTTCAGTTGTACCCAAAGGCTTCCTTTGGGGGCAATTTTTGATAGGCAAAATGGGCCTTGTACACGTTTTCTGGGGTCCTATTTTCAATTCCTCTTAGATTCCGGGTAGGGAGATATTTAGCGCTGTTCAGAAAGAGCGAACACAGAGAGTCCAGTTGCATGTGGGGCTGCGTAAAGGCTCCCCTGGGGAGTTCAGTTGTACCCAAAGGCTTCCTTTGCGGGCAATTTTTGATGTGTCAAAGGGGCTCTGTATGCATTTTCTCGGGTCCTATTTTCATTTTCTCTCAGATTCCGGGTAGGTATGTATTTAGGGTTTTTAAGAAAGAGTGAACACAGAGAGTCCAGTTGCATGTGGGGCTGCGTAAAGGCTCCCCTGGGGAGTTTAGGCAGCCCCACATGCAGCTGGACTCTCTGTGTTCGCTTTTTCTGAACAGCCCTAAATACAGCCCTACCTGGAATCGACAGGAATTGAAAATAGGACCCCAGAAAACGTGTACAAGGCCCATTTTGCCCATCAAAAATAGCCCCCAAAATAAGCCTTTGGGTACAACTGAACTCCCCAGGGGAGCCTTTAGGCAGCCCCACATGCAACTGGACTCTCTGTGTTCGCTATTTCTGAACAGCGCTAAATATCTCCCTACCCAGAATCTGAGAGGAATTGAAAATAGGACCCCAGAAAACGTGTACAAGGCCCCTTTCAACCACCAAAATTGCCCCCAAAGGAAGCCTTTGGGTACAACTGAACTCCCCAGGGGAGCCTTCACTTAGACCCACATGCAGCTGGACTCCTTGCGTTCACTCTTTCTGAACAACCCTATATATCTCCCTACCCGGAATCTGGGAGAAATTGAAAATAGGACCCCAGAAATCGCGTACAGAGCCCCTTACTCACATAAAAAATTTCCCCAAAAGGAAGCTTTTGGGTACAACTTAACTCCCCAGGGGAGCCTTTACGGAGCCCCACATGCAACTGGACTATCTGTGTTCGCTCGTTCTGAACAACGCTAAAGACATCCCTACCCGGAATCTGAGAGGAATTGAAAATAGGACCCTAGAAATCGCGTACAGAGCCCCTTTCACCCATCAAAAATTGCCCCAAAAGGAAGCCTTTGGGTACAACTGAACTCCCCAGGGGAGCCTTTATGCAGCCCCACATGCAACTGGACTCTCTGTGTTCGCTTTTTCTGAACAACCCTATATATCCCCCTACCCGGAATCTGAGAGAAATTGAAAATAGGACCCCAGAAATCACGTACATAGCCCCTAACGCACATCAAAAATTGCCCCAAAAGGAAGCTTTTGGGTACAACTGAACTCCCCAGGGGAGCCTTTACGCAGCCCCACATGCAACTGGACTCTCTGTGTTCGCTTTTTCTGAACAGCCCTAAATACAGCCCTACCTGGAATCTGAGAGGAATTGAAAATAGGACCCCAGAAAACGTGTTCAAGGCCCATTTTGCCCATCAAAAATTGCCCCCAAAGGAAGCCTTTGGGTACAACTGAACTCCCCAGGGGAGCCTTTAGGCAGCCCCCCATGCAACTGGACTCTCTGTGTTCGCTCTTTCTGAACAGCCCTAAATACAGCCCTACCTGGAATCGAGAGGAATTGAAAATAGGACCCCAGAAAAAGTGTACAAGGCCCATTTTGCCCATCAAAAATTTCCCCCAAAGGAAGCCTTTGGGTACAACTGAACTCCCCAGGGGAGCCTTTACGCAGCCCCACATGCAACTGGACTCTCTGTGTTCACTCTTTCTTAAAAACCCTAAATACATACCTACCCGGAATCTGAGAGAAAATTGAAAATAGGACCCCAGAAATCGCGTACAGAGCCCCTTTCACACATCAAAAATTGCCCCCAAAGGAAACCTTTGGGGACAACTGAACTCCCCAGGGGAGCCTTTACGCAGCCCCACATGCAACTGGACTCTCTGTGTTCGCTTTTTCTGAACAGCCCTAAATACAGCCCTACCTGGAATCTGAGAGGAATTGAAAATAGGACCCCAGAAAACGTGTACAAGGCCCATTTTGCCCATCAAAAATTGCCCCCAAAGGAAGCCTTTGGGTACAACTGAACTCCCCAGGGGAGCCTTTACGCAGCCCCCCATGCAACTGGACTCTCTGTGTTCGCTCTTTCTGAAGAACCCCAAATATCTCCCTATCCGGAATCTGAGAGGAATTGAAAATAGGACCCCAGAAAACGTGTACAAGGCCCATTTTGCCCATCAAAAATTGCCCCCAAAGGAAGCCTTTGGGTACAACTGAACTCCCCAGGGGAGCCTTTACGCAGCCCCACATGCAACTGGACTCTCTGTGTTCGCTCTTTCTGAACAACGCTAAAGACATCTCTACCCGGAATCTGAGAGGAATTGAAAATAGGACCCCAGAAATCGCGTACAGAGCCCCTTTCACCCATCAAAAATTGCCCCCAAAGGAAGCCTTTTGATACAACTGAACTCCCCAGGGGAGCCTTTACGCAGCCCCACATGCAACTGGACTCTCAGTGTTCGCTTTTTCTGAACAACCCTATATATCCCCCTACCCGGAATCTGAGAGAAATTGAAAATAGGACCCCAGAAATCACGTACATAGCCCCTTACGCACATCAAAAATTGCCCCAAAAGGAAGCTTTTGGGTACAACTGAACTCCCCAGGGGAGCCTTTACGCAGCCCCCCATGCAACTGGACTCTCTGTGTTCGCACCTCCTGAAGAACCCCAAATACCATCAAAAATTGCCCCCAAAGGAAGTCTTTGGGTACAACTGAACTCCCCAGGGGAGCCTTTACGCAGCCCCACATGCAACTGGACTCTCTGTGTTCACTCTTTCTTAAAAACCCTAAATACATACCTACCCGGAATCTGAGAGAAAATGAAAATAGGACCCCAGAAAATGAATACAGAGCCCCTTTCACCCATCATAAATTGCCCCCAAAGGAAGCCTTTGGGTACAACTGAACTCCCCAGGGGAGCCTTTAGGCAGCCCCACATGCAACTGGACTCTCTGTGTAAGCTTTTTCTGAACAGCCCTAAATACAGCCCTACCTGGAATCTGAGAGGAATTGAAAATAGGACCCCAGAAAACGTGTACAAGGCCCATTTTGCCCATCAAAAATTGCCCCCAAAGGAAGCCTTTGGGTACAACTGAACTCCCCAGGGGAGCCTTTAGGCAGCCCCCCATGCAACTGGACTCTCTGTGTTCGCTCTTTCTGAACAGCCCTAAATACAGCCCTACCTGGAATCGAGAGGAATTGAAAATAGGACCCCAGAAAAAGTGTACAAGGCCCATTTTGCCCATCAAAAATTGCCCCCAAAGGAAGCCTTTGGGTACAACTGAACTCCCCAGGGGAGCCTTTACGCAGCCCCACATGCAACTGGACTCTCTGTGTTCACTCTTTCTTAAAAACCCTAAATACATACCTACCCGGAATCTGAGAGAAAATTGAAAATAGGACCCCAGAAATCGCGTACAGAGCCCCTTTCACACATCAAAAATTGCCCCCAAAGGAACCCTTTGGGGACAACTGAACTCCCCAGGGGAGCCTTTACGCAGCCCCACATGCAACTGGACTCTCTGTGTTCGCTTTTTCTGAACAGCCCTAAATACAGCCCTACCTGGAATCTGAGAGGAATTGAAAATAGGACCCCAGAAAACGTGTACAAGGCCCATTTTGCCCATCAAAAATTGCCCCCAAAGGAAGCCTTTGGGTACAACTGAACTCCCCAGGGGAGCCTTTACGCAGCCCCCCATGCAACTGGACTCTCTGTGTTCGCTCTTTCTGAAGAACCCCAAATATCTCCCTATCCGGAATCTGAGAGGAATTGAAAATAGGACCCCAGAAAACGTGTACAAGGCCCATTTTGCCCAACAAAAATTGCCCCCAAAGGAAGCCTTTGGGTACAACTGAACTCCCCAGGGGAGCCTTTACGCAGCCCCACATGCAACTGGACTCTCTGTGTTCACTCTTTCTTAAAAACCCTAAATACATACCTACCCGGAATCTGAGAAAAAATGAAAATAGGACCCCAGAAAAAGCGTACAGAGCCCCTTTTGCCCATCAAAAATTGCCCCCAAAGGAAGCCTTTGGGTACAATTGAACTCCCCAGGGGAGCCTTTACGCAGCCCCACATGCAACTGGACTCTCTGTATTCGCTTTTTCTGAACAGCCCTAAATACAGCCCTACCCGGAATCTGAGAGGAATTGAAAATACCACCCCAGAAAACATGTACAAGGCCCATTTTGCGCATCAAAAATAGCCCCCAAAGGAAGCCTTTGGGTACACTGAACTCCCCAGGGGAGCCTTTACGCAGCCCCACATGCAACTGGACTCTCTGTGTTCGCGCTTTCTGAACAGCGCTAAATATCTCTCTACCCGGAATCTAAGAGGAATTGAAAATAGGACCCCAGAAAACGTATAAAAGACCCATTTTGCCTATCAAAAATTGCCCCCAAAGGAAGCCTTTGGGTACAACTGAACTCCCCAGGGGAGCCTTTACGCAGCCCCACATGCAACTGGACTCTCTGTGTTCGCTCTTTCTGAAGAACCCCAAATATCTCCCTATCCGGAATCTGAGAGGAATTGAAAATAAGACCCCAGAAAACGCGTACAGAGCCCCTTTTGCCCATCAAAAATTGCCCCCAAAGGAAGCCTTTGGGTACAACTGAACTCCCCAAGGGAGCCTTTACGCAGCCCCACATGCAACTGGACTCTCTGTGTTCGCTCTTTCTGAACAGCCCTAAAGACATCCCTACCTGGAATCTGAGAGGAATTGAAAAGGGGACCCCAGAAATCGCGTACAAGGCCCATTTTGCCCATCAAAAATTGCCCCCAAAGGAAGCCTTTGGGTACAACTGAACTCCCCAGGGGAGCCTTTACGCAGCCCCACATGCAACTGGACTCTCTGTGTTCGCTCTTTCTGAACAGCGCTAAATATCTCCCTACCCGGAATCTAAGAGGAATTGAAAATAGGACCCCAGAAAACGTGTACAAGGCCCATTTTTCCAATCAAAAATTGCCCCCAAAGGAAGTCTTTGGGTACAACTGAACTCCCCAGTGGAGCCTTCACTTAGACCCACATGCAGCTGGACTCCTTGCGTTCGCTCTCTCTGAACAACCCTATATATCTCCCTACCCGGAATCTGGGAGAAATTGAAAATGGGTCCCCAGAAATCACGTACAGAGCCCCTTACTCACATCAAAAATTGCCCCCAAAGGAAGCCTTTGGGTACAACTGAACTCCCCAGGGGAGCCTTTACGCAGCCCCACATGCAACTGGACTCTCTGTGTTCGCTCTTTCTGAAGAACCCCAAATATCTCCCAATCCGGAATCTGAGAGGAATTGAAAATAGGACCCCAGAAAACGTGTACAAGGCCCATTTTGCCCATCAAAAATTGCCCCCAAAGGAAGTCTTTGGGTACAACTGAACTCCCCAGGGGAGCCTTCACTTAGACCCACATGCAGCTGGACTCCTTGCTTTCGCTCTTTCTGAGCAACCCTATATATCTCCCTACCCGGAATCTGGGAGAAATTGAAAATAGGTCCCCAGAAATCGCGTACAGAGCCCCTTACTCACATCAAAAATTTCCCCGAAAGGAAGCTTTTGGGTAAAACTGAACTCCCCAGGGGACCCTTTACGCAGCCCCACATGCAACTGGACTCTCTGTGTACACTCTTTCTTAAAAACCCTAAATACATACCTACCCGGAATCTGAGAGAAAATGAAAATAGGACCCGAGAAAATGCATACAGAGCCCCTTTCACACATCAAAAATTGCCCGCAAAGGAAGCCTTTGGGTACAACAGAACTCCCCAGGGGAGCCTTTACGCAGCCCCACATGCAACTGGACTCTCTGTGTTCGCTCTTTCTGAACAGCCCTAAATACAGCCCTACCTGGAATCTGAGAGGAATTGAAAATAGGACCCCAGAAAACGTGTACGTGTCCCATTTTGCCCATCAAAAATAGCCCCCAAAGGAAGCCTTTGGGTACAACTGAACTCCCCAGGGGAGCCTTTACGCAGCCCCACATGCAACTGGACTCTCTGTGTTCGC
Organism: Mergus octosetaceus; assembly: GCA_036873955.1. NCBI lineage: Eukaryota > Metazoa > Chordata > Aves > Anseriformes > Anatidae > Mergus > Mergus octosetaceus. The sequence goes on from JBAGBL010000074.1 coordinate 156,580, forward strand.
TCTTTCTGAACAGCGCTAAATATCTCCCTACCCGGAATCTAAGAGGAATTGAAAATAGGACCCCAGAAAACGTGTACAAGGCCCAGTTTGCCCATCTAAAATTGCCCCCAAAGGAAGCCTTTGGGTACAACTGAACTCCCCAGGGGAGCCTTTACGCAGCCCCACATGCAACTGGAATCTCTGTGTTCGCTTTTTCTGAACAGCCCTAAGTACAGCCCTACCTGGAATCTGAGAGGAACTGAAAATAGGACCCAGAAAACGTGTACAAGGCCCATTTTGCCCATCAAAAATAGTCCCCAAAGGAAGCCTTTGGGTACAACTGAACTCCCCAGGGGAGCCTTTACGCAGCCCCACATGCAACTGGACTCTCTGTGTTCGCTCTTTCTGAACAACCCTAAATACATCCCTACCCGGAATCTGAGAGGAATTGAAAATAGGACCCCAGAAAACACCTACAGAGCCCCTTACGCTCATCAAAAATTGCCCCCAAAGGAAGCCTTTGGGTACAACTGAACTCCCCAAGGGAGCCTTCACTTAGACCCACATGCAGCTGGACTCCTTGCGTTCACTCTTTCTGAACAACCCTATATATCTCCCTAACCGGAATCTGGGAGAAATTGAAAATAGGACCCCAGAAATCGCGTACAGAGCCCCTTACTCATATCAAAAATTTCCCCCATAGGAAGCTTTTGGGTACAACTTAACTCCCCAGGGGAGCCTTTACGCAGCCCCACATGCAACTGGACTCTCTGTGTTCACTCTTTCTTAAAAACCCTAAATACATACCTACCTGGAATCTGAGAGAAAATGAAAATAGGACCCCAGAAAATGTATACAGAGCCCCTTTCACACATCAAAAATTGCCCGCAAAGGAAGCCTTTGGGTACAACTGAACTCCCCAGGGGAGCCTTTACGCAGCCCCACATGCAACTGGACTCTCTGTGTTCGCGCTTTCTGAACAGCGCTAAATATCTCTCTACCCGGAATCTAAGAGGAATTGAAAATAGGACCCCAGAAAACGTATACAAGACCCATTTTGCCTATCAAAAATTGCCCCCAAAGGAAGCCTTTGGGTACAACTGAACTCCCCAGGGGAGCCTTTACGCAGCCCCACATGCAACTGGACTCTCTGTGTTCGCTCTTTCTGAAGAACCCCAAATATCTCCCTATCCGGAATCTGAGAGGAATTGAAAATAAGACCCCAGAAAACGCGTACAGAGCCCCTTTTGCCCATCAAAAATTGCCCCCAAAGGAAGCCTTTGGGTACAACTGAACTCCCCAAGGGAGCCTTTACGCAGCCCCACATGCAACTGGACTCTCTGTGTTCGCTCTTTCTGAACAGCCCTAAAGACATCCCTACCTGGAATCTGAGAGGAATTGAAAAGGGGACCCCAGAAATCGCGTACAAGGCCCATTTTGCCCATCAAAAATTGCCCCCAAAGGAAGCCTTTGGGTACAACTGAACTCCCCAGGGGAGCCTTTACGCAGCCCCACCTGCAACTGGACTCTCTGTGTTCGCTCTTTCTGAAGAACCCCAAATATCTCCCAATCCGGAATCTGAGAGGAATTGAAAATAGGACCCCAGAAAACGCCTACAGAGCCCCTTTGCCCATAAAAAATTGCCCCCAAAGGAAGCCTTTGGGTACAACTGAACTCCCCAGGGGAGCCTTTACGCAGCCCCACATGCAACTGGACTCTCTGTGTTCGCTCCTTCTGAAGAAACCTAAGGACATCCCTACCCGGAATCTGAGAGGAATTGAAAATAGGACCCCAGAAATCGCGTACAGAGCCCCTTTCACCCGTCAAAAATTTCCCCCAAAGGAAGCCTTTGGGTACAACTGAACTCCCCAGGGGAGCCTTTACGCAGCCCCACATGCAACTGGACTCTCTGTGTTCGCTCTTTCTGAACAGCGCTAAATATCTCCCTACCCGGAATCTAAGAGGAATTGAAAATAGGACCCCAGAAAACGTGTACAAGGCCCATTTTTCCCATCAAAAATTGCCCCCAATGGAAGTCTTTGGGTATAACTGAACGCCCCAGGGGAGCCTTCACTTAGACCCACATGCAGCTGGACTCCTTGCGTTCGCTCTTTCTGAACAACCCTATATATCTCCCTACCCGGAATCTGGGAGAAATTGAAAATAGGTCCCCAGAAATCGCGTACAGAGCCCCTTACTCACATCAAAAATTTCCCCGAAAGGAAGCTTTTGGGTACAACTTAACTCCCCAGGGGAGCCTTTACGCAGCCCCACATGCAACTGGACTCTCTGTGTTCACTCTTTCTTAAAAACCCTAAATACATACCTACCCGGAATCTGAGAGAAAATGAAAATAGGACCCGAGAAAATGCATACAGAGCCCCTTTCACACATCAAAAATTGCCCGCAAAGGAAGCCTTTGGGTACAACAGAACTCCCCAGGGGAGCCTTTACGCAGCCCCACATGCAACTGGACTCTCTGTGTTCGCTCTTTCTGAACAGCCCTAAATACAGCCCTACCTGGAATCTGAGAGGAATTGAAAATAGGACCCCAGAAAACGTGTACAAGGCCCATTTTGCCCATCAAAAATTGCCCCCAAAGGAAGCCTTTGGGTACAACTGAACTCCCCAGTGGAGCCTTTACGCAGCCCCACATGCAACTGGACTCTCTGTGTTCGCGCTTTCTGAACAGCGCTAAATATCTCTCTACCCGGAATCTAAGAGGAATTGAAAATAGGACCCCAGAAAACGTGTACAAGGCCCATTTTGCCCGTCAAAAATTTCCCCCAAAGGAAGCCTTTGGGTACAACTGAACTCCCCAGGGGAGCCTTTATGCAGCCCCACATGCAACTGGACTCTCTGTGTTCACTCTTTCTTAAAAACCCTAAATACATACCTACCCGGAATCTAAGAGGAATTGAAAATAGGACCCCAGAAAACGTGTACAAGGCCCATTTTTCCCATCAAAAATTGCCCCCAAAGGAAGTGTTTGGGTACAACTGAACTCCCCAGGGGAGCCTTCACTTAGACCCACATGCAGCTGGACTCCTTGCGTTCGCTCTTTCTGAACAACCCTATATATCTCCCTACCCGGAATCTGCGAGAAATTGAAAATGGGTCCCCAGAAATCGCGTACAGAGCCCCTTACTCACATCAAAAATTGCCCCCAAAGGAAGCCTTTGGGTACAACTGAACTCCCCAGGGGAGCCTTTACGCAGCCCCACATGCAACTGGACTCTCTGTGTTCGCTCTTTCTTAACAGCCCTAAATACAGCCCTACCTGGAATCTGAGAGGAATTGAAAATAGGACCCCAGAAATCACGTACAGAGCCCCTTTCACCCGTCAAAAATTGCCCCCAAAGGAAGCCTTTGGGTACAACTGAACTCCCCAGGGGAGCCTTTACGCAGCCCCACATGCAACTGGACTCTCTGTGTTCGCTCTTTCTGAACAGCGCTAAATATCTCCCTACCCGGAATCTAAGAGGAATTGAAAATAGGACCCCAGAAAACGTGTACAAGGCCCATTTTGCCTATCAAAAATTGCCCCCAAAGGAAGCCTTTGGGTACAACTGAACTCCCCAGGGGAGCCTTTACGCAGCCCCACATGCAACTGGACTCTCTGTGTTCGCGCTTTCTGAACAGTGCTAAATATCTCTCTGCCCGGAATCTAAGAGGAATTGAAAATAGGACCCCAGAAAACGTGTACAAGGCCCATTTTGCCTATCAAAAATTGCCCCCAAAGGAAGCCTTTGGGTACAACTGAACTCCCCAGGGGAGCCTTTACGCAGCCCCACATGCAACTGGACTCTCTGTGTTCGCTCCTTCTGAAGAAACCTAAGGACATCCCTACCCGGAATCTGAGAGGAATTGAAAATAGGACCCCAGAAATCGCGTACAGAGCCCCTTTCACCCGTCAAAAATTTCCCCCAAAGGAAGCCTTTGGGTACAACTGAACTCCCCAGGGGAGCCTTTACGCAGCCCCACATGCAACTGGACTCTCTGTGTTCGCTCTTTCTGAACAGCGCTAAATATCTCCCTACCCGGAATCTAAGAGGAATTGAAAATAGGACCCCAGAAAACGTGTACAAGGCCCATTTTTCCCATCAAAAATTGCCCCCAATGGAAGTCTTTGGGTATAACTGAACTCCCCAGGGGAGCCTTCACTTAGACCCACATGCAGCTGGACTCCTTGCGTTCGCTCTTTCTGAACAACCCTATATATCTCCCTACCCGGAATCTGGGAGAAATTGAAAATAGGTCCCCAGAAATCGCGTACAGAGCCCCTTACTCACATCAAAAATTTCCCCGAAAGGAAGCTTTTGGGTACAACTTAACTCCCCAGGGGAGCCTTTACGCAGCCCCACATGCAACTGGACTCTCTGTGTTCACTCTTTCTTAAAAACCCTAAATACATACCTACCCGGAATCTGAGAGAAAATGAAAATAGGACCCGAGAAAATGCATACAGAGCCCCTTTGACACATCAAAAATTGCCCGCAAAGGAAGCCTTTGGGTACAACTGAACTCCCCAGGGGAGCCTTTACGCAGCCCCACATGCAACTGGACTCTCTGTGTTCACTCTTTCTTAAAAACCCTAAATACATACCTACCCGGAATCTGAGAGGAATTGAAAATAGGACCCCGGAAAACGTGTACAAGGCCCATTTTGCCCATCAAAAATTGCCCCCAAAGGAAGCCTTTGGGTACAACTGAACTCCCCAGTGGAGCCTTTACGCAGCCCCACATGCAACTGGACTCTCTGTGTTCGCGCTTTCTGAACAGCGCTAAATAACTCTCTACCCGGAATCTAAGAGGAATTGAAAATAGGACCCCAGAAAACGTGTACAAGGCCCATTTTGCCCGTCAAAAATTTCCCCCAAAGGAAGCCTTTGGGTACAACTGAACTCCCCAGGGGAGCCTTTATGCAGCCCCACATGCAACTGGACTCTCTGTGTTCACTCTTTCTTAAAAACCCTAAATACATACCTACCCGGAATCTAAGAGGAATTGAAAATAGGACCCCGGAAAACGTGTACAAGGCCCATTTTTCCCATCAAAAATTGCCCCCAAAGGAAGTGTTTGGGTACAACTGAACTCCCCAGGGGAGCCTTCACTTAGACCCACATGCAGCTGGACTCCTTGCGTTCGCTCTTTCTGAACAACCCTATATATCTCCCTACCCGGAATCTGCGAGAAATTGAAAATGGGTCCCCAGAAATCGCGTACAGAGCCCCTTACTCACATCAAAAATTGCCCCCAAAGGAAGCCTTTGGGTACAACTGAACTCCCCAGGGGAGCCTTTACGCAGCCCCACATGCAACTGGACTCTCTGTGTTCGCTCTTTCTGAACAGCCCTAAATACAGCCCTACCTGGAATCTGAGAGGAATTGAAAATAGGACCCCAGAAATCACGTACAGAGCCCCTTTCACCCGTCAAAAATTGCCCCCAAAGGAAGCCTTTGGGTACAACTGAACTCCCCAGGGGAGCCTTTACGCAGCCCCACATGCAACTGGACTCTCTGTGTTCGCTCTTTCTGAACAGCGCTAAATATCTCCCTACCCGGAATCTAAGAGGAATTGAAAATAGGACCCCAGAAAACGTGTACAAGGCCCTTTTTGCCTATCAAAAATTGCCCCCAAAGGAAGCCTTTGGGTACAACTGAACTCCCCAGGGGAGCCTTTACGCAGCCCCACATGCAACTGGACTCTCTCTGTTCGCGCTTTCTGAACAGCGCTAAATATCTCTCTGCCCGGAATCTAAGAGGAATTGAAAATAGGACCCCAGAAAACGTGTACAAGACCCATTTTGCCTATCAAAAATTGCCCCCAAAGGAAGCCTTTGGGTACAACTGAACTCCCCAGGGAAGCCTTTACGCAGCCCCACATGCAACTGGACTCTCTGTGTTCGCTCTTTCTGAAGAACCCCAAATATCTCCCTATCCGGAATCTGAGAGGAATTGAAAATAGGACCCCAGAAAACGCCTACAGAGCCCCTTTTGCCCATCAAAAATTGCCCCCAAAGGAAGCCTTTGGGTACAACTGAACTCCCCAGGGGAGCCTTTACGCAGCCCCACATGCAACTGGACTCTCTGTGTTCGCTCTTTCTGAACAGCCCTAAATACAGCCCTACCTGGAATCTGAGAGGAATTGAAAATAGGACCCCAGAAAACGTGTACGAGTCCCATTTTGCCCATCAAAAATAGCCCCCAAAATAAGCCTTTGGGTACAACTGAACTCCCCAGGGGAGCCTTTAGGCAGCCCCACATGCAACTGGACTCTCTGTGTTCGCTATTTCTGAACAGCGCTAAATATCTCCCTACCCAGAATCTGAGAGGAATTGAAAATAGGACCCCAGAAAACGTGTACAAGGCCCCTTTCAACCATCAAAAATTGCCCCCAAAGGAAGCCTTTGGGTACAACTGAACTCCCCAGGGGAGCCTTCACTTAGACCCACATGCAGCTGGACTCCTTGCGTTCACTCTTTCTGAACAACCCTATATATCTCCCTACCCGGAATCTGGGAGAAATTGAAAATAGGACCCCAGAAATCGCGTACAGAGCCCCTTACTCACATCAAAAATTTCCCCAAAAGGAAGCTTTTGGGTACAACTTAACTCCCCAGGGGAGCCTTTACGCAGCCCCACATGCAACTGGACTATCTGTGTTCACTCTTTCTTAAAAACCCTAAATACATACCTACCTGGAATCTGAGAGAAAATGAAAATAGGACCCCAGAAAATGCATACAGAGCCCCTTTCACACATCAAAAATTGCCCGCAAAGGAAGCCTTTGGGTACAACTGAACTCCCCAGGGGAGCCTTTACGCAGCCCCACATGCAACTGGACTCTCTGTGTTCGCTCTTTCTGAAGAACCACAAATATCTCCCTATCCGGAATCTGAGAGGAATTGAAAATAGGACCCCAGAAAACACCTACAGAGCCCCTTTTGCCCATCAAAAATTTCCCCCAAAGGAAGCCTTTGGGTACAACTGAACTCCCCAGGGGAGCCTTTACGCAGCCCCACATGCAGCTGGACTCTCTGTGTTCACTCCTTCTGAAGAAACCTAAGGACATCCCTACCCGGAATCTGAGAGGAATTGAAAATAGGACCCCAGAAATCGCGTACAGAGCCCCTTTCACCCGTCAAAAATTTCCCCCAAAGGAAGCCTTTGGGTACAACTGAACTCCCCAGGGGAGCCTTTACGCAGCCCCACATGCAACTGGATTCTCTGTGTTCGCTCTTTCTGAACAGCGCTAAATATCTCCCTACCCGGAATCTAAGAGGAATTGAAAATAGGACCCCAGAAAACGTGTACAAGGCCAATTTTTCCCATCAAAAATTGCCCCCAATGGAAGCCTTTGGGTACAACTGAACTCCCCAAGGGAGCCTTTACGCAGCCCCACATGCAACTGGACTCTCTGTGTTCGCTCTTTCTGAACAGCCCTAAAGACATCCCTACCTGGAATCTGAGAGGAATTGAAAAGGGGACCCCAGAAATCGCGTACAAGGCCCATTTTGCCCATCAAAAATTGCCCCCAAAGGAAGCCTTTGGGTACAACTGAACTCCCCAGGGGAGCCTTTACGCAGCCCCACATGCAACTGGACTCTCTGTGTTCGCTCTTTCTGAACAGCGCTAAATATCTCCCTACCCGGAATCTAAGAGGAATTGAAAATAGGACCCCAGAAAACGTGTACAAGGCCCATTTTGCCCATCAAAAATTGCCCCCAAAGGAAGTCTTTGGGTACAACTGAACTCCCCAGGGGAGCCTTCACTTAGACCCACATGCAGCTGGACTCCTTGCTTTCGCTCTTTCTGAACAACCCTATATATCTCCCTACCCGGAATCTGGGAGAAATTGAAAATAGGTCCCCAGAAATCGCGTACAGAGCCCCTTACTCACATCAAAAATTTCCCCGAAAGGAAGCTTTTGGGTAAAACTTAACTCCCCAGGGGAGCCTTTACGCAGCCCCACATGCAACTGGACTCTCTGTGTTCACTCTTTCTTAAAAAACCTAAATACATACCTACCCGGAATCTGAGAGAAAATGAAAATAGGACCCGAGAAAATGCATACAGAGCCCCTTTCACACATCAAAAATTGCCCGCAAAGGAAGCCTTTGGGTACAACTGAACTCCCCATGGGAGCCTTTACGCAGCCCCACATGCAACTGGACTCTCTGTGTTCGCTCTTTCTGAAGAACCCCAAATATCTCCCTATCCGGAATCTGAGAGGAATTGAAAATAGGACCCCAGAAAACGCCTACAGAGCCCCTTTTGCCCATCCAAAATTGCCTCCAAAGGAAGCCTTTGGGTACAACTGAACTCCCCAGGGGAGCCTTTACGCAGCCCCACATGCAACTGGACTCTCTGTGTTCGCTCTTTCTGAACAGCCCTAAAGACATCCCTACCTGGAATCTGAGAGGAATTGAAAATAGGACCCCAGAAAACGTGTACGTGTCCCATTTTGCCCATCAAAAATAGCCCCCAAAGGAAGCCTTTGGGTACAACTGAACTCCCCAGGGGAGCCTTCACTTAGACCCACATGCAGCTGGACTCCTTGCGTTCACTCTTTCTGAACAACCCTATATATCTCCCTAACCGGAATCTGGGAGAAATTGAAAATAGGACCCCAGAAATCGCGTACAGAGCCCCTTACTCACATCCAAAATTTCCCCCATAGGAAGCTTTTGGGTACAACTTAACTCCCCAGGGGAGCCTTTACGCAGCCCCACATGCAACTGGACTCTCTGTGTTCCCGAAAAAGGCTAGCCCCCGAGCTAGCGGACGACTGCCTCGCGATTACCGGCATTGCCGGTTCCGTCGGCGGTCGTGGCCGGACACCCGTTGTCCCTGGATCGCCTTCCCCGAGAAAGTGCGGCTAGTAAACTCTTCTGCCTGGACAGGACACCAGGGCACGATACGGTCGTTCTCCGCACCGAAGGGGAACGAACCTCCGTTCCCCGTAAACGGCTAGCCCCCGAGCTTGCGGACGACTGCCTCGCGATTACCGGCATTGCCGGTTCCGTCGGCGGTCGTGGCCGGACACCCGTTGTCCCTGGATCGCCTTCCCCGAGAAAGTGCGGCTAGCAAACTCTTCTGCCTGGACCGGAGCCCAGGGCTCGATACGGCCGTTCTCCGCACCGAAAGGGAACGAACCTCCGATCCCCGTGACGGCCAGTCCCCGAGCCGGCGGACGACAGCCTCCCGCTTCGCGGCATTGCCGGTTCCGTCGGCGGTCGTGGCCGGACACCCGTTGTCCCTGGATCGCCTTCCCCGAGAAAGTGCGGTTAGCAAACATTTCTGCCGGGACCGGAGCCCAAGGGCTCGGTACGGCAGGACTTCGAAACGAACGGGAACGAACCTCCGTTCCCCGTGACGGCCAGCACCAGAGCCGGAGGACGACAGCCTCGCTCTTCGCGGCATTGCGGGTTCCTCCGGCGGTCGTGGCCGGACACCCGTTGTCCCTTGATCGCCTTCCCCGAAAAAGTGCGGTTAGCAAACTCTTCTGCCTGGACAGGACACCAGGGCTCGATACGGCCGTTCTCCGCACCGAACGGGAACGAACCTCCGTTCCCCGTGACGGCCAGTCCCCGAGCCGGCGGACGACAGCCTCCCGCTTCGCGTCATTGCCGGTTCCGTCGGCGGTCGTGGCCGGACACCCGTTGTCCCTGGATCGCCTTCCCCGAAAAAGTGCGGCTAGCAAACTCTTCTGCCGGGACCGGAGTCCAGGGCTCGATACGGTCGTTCTCCGCACCGAAGGGGAACGAACCTCCGTTCCCCGTGACGGCCAGTCCCCGAGCCGGCGGACGACAGCCTCCCGCTTCGCGGCATTGCCGAATCCGTCGGCGGTCGTGGCCGGACACCCGTTGTCCCTGGATCGTCTTCCCCGAGAAAGTGCGGTTAGCAAACATTTCTGCCGGGACCGGAGCCCAAGGGCTCGGTACGGCAGGACTTCGAAACGAACGGGAACGAACCTCCGTTCCCCGTGACGGCCAGTCCCCGAGCCGGCGGACGACAGCCTCCCGCTTGCCGGCATTGCCGGTTCCGTCGGCGGTCGTGGCCGGACACCCGTTGTCCCTGGATCGCCTTCCCCGAGAAAGTGCGGCTAGCAAACTCTTCTGCCTGGACAGGACACCAGGGCTCGATACGGCCGTTCTCCGCACCGAACGGGAACGAACCTCCGTTCCCCGTGACGGCCAGTCCCCGAGCCGGCGGACGACAGCCTCCCGCTTCGCGTCATTGCCGGTTCCGTCGGCGGTCGTGGCCGGACACCCGTTGTCCCTGGATCGCCTTCCCCGAAAAAGTGCTGCTAGCAAACTCTTCTGCCGGGACCGGAGCCCAGGGCTCGATACGGCCGTTTTCCGCACCGAAGGGGAACGAACCTCCGTTCCCGTAAACGGCTAGCCCCCGAGCTAGCGGAAGAGTGCCTCGCGATTACCGGCATTGCCGGTTCCGTCGGCGGTCGTGGCCGGACACCCGTTGTCCCTGGATCGTCTTCCCCGAGAAAGTGCGGTTAGCAAACATTTCTGCCGGGACCGGAGCCCAAGGGCTCGGTACGGCAGGACTTCGAAACGAACGGGAACGAACCTCCGTTCCCCGTGACGGCCAGTCCCCGAGCCGGCGGACGACAGCCTCGCGCTTCGCGGCATTGCCGGTTCCCCCGGCGGTCGTGGCCGGACACCCGTTGTCCCTTGATCGCCTTCCCCGAAAAAGTGCGGTTAGCAAACTCTTCTGCCTGGACAGGACACCAGGGCTCGATACGGTCGTTCTCCGCACCGAACGGGAACGAACCTCCGTTCCCCGTGACGGCCAGTCCCCGAGCCGGCGGACGTCAGCCTCCCGCTTCGCGGCATTGCCGGTTCCGTCGGCGGTCGTGGCCGGACACCCGTTGTCCCTGGATCGCCTTCCCCGAAAAAGTGCGGCTAGCAAACTTTTCTGCCGGGACCGGAGCCCAGGGCTCGATACGGTCGTTCTCCGCACCGAAGGGGAACGAACCTCCGTTCCCCGTAAACGGCTAGCCCCCGAGCTAGCGGAAGACTGCCTCGCGATTACCGGCATTGCCGGTTCCGTCGGCGGTCGTGGCCGGACACCCGTTGTCCATGGATCCCCTTCCCCGAAAAAGTGCGGCTAGCACACGCTTCTGCCTGGACCGGAGCCCAGGGCTCGATACGGCCGTTCTCCGCACCGAAGGGGAAGGAACCTCCGTTCCCCGTAAACGGCTAGCCCCCGAGCCGGCGGACGACAGCCTCCCGCTTCGCGGCATTGCCGGTTCCGTCGGCGGTCGTGGCCGGACACCCGTTGTCCCTGGATCGCCTTCCCCGAGAAAGTGCGGCTAGCACAGATTTCTGCCGGGACCGGAGCCCAGGGCTCGGTACGGCAGGACTTCGAAACGAACGGGAACGAACCTCCGTTCCCCGTGACGGCCAGTCCCCGAGCCGGCGGACGACAGCCTCGCGCTTCGCGGCATTGCCGGTTCCGTCGGCGGTCGTGGCCGGACACCCGTTGTCCATGGATCGCCTTCCCCGAAAAAGTGCGGCTAGCACACGCTTCTGCCTGGACCGGGGCCCAGGGCTCGATACGGCCGTTCTCCGCACCGAACGGGAACGAACCTCCGTTTCTTCGTGACGGCCAGTCCCCGAGCCGGCGGACGACAGCCTCGCGCTTGCCGGCATTGCCGGTTCCGTCGGCGGTCGTGGCCGGCACCCGTTGTCCCTGGATCGCCTTCCCCGAGAAAGTGCGGCTAGCAAACATTTCTGCCGGGATCGGAGCCCAAGGGCTCGGTACGGCAGGACTTCGAAACGAACGGGAACGAACCTCCGTTCCCCGTGACGGCCAGTCCCCGAGCTGGCGGACGACAGCCTCCCGCTTCGCGGCATTGCCGGTTCCGTCGGCGGTCGTGGCCGGACACCCGTTGTCCCTGGATCGCCTTCCCCGAGAAAGTGCGGCTAGCAAACATTTCTGCCGGGACCGGAGCCCAGGGCTCGGTACGGCAGGACTTCGAAACGAACGGGAACGAACCTCCGTTCCCCGTGACGGCCAGTCCCCGAGCCGGCGGACGACAGCCTCCCGCTTGCCGGCATTGCCGGTTCCGTCGGCGGTCGTGGCCGGACACCCGTTGTCCATGGATCGCCTTCCCCGAAAAAGTGCGGCTAGCACACGCTTCTGCCTGGACCGGGGCCCAGGGCTCGATACGGCCGTTCTCCGCACCGAACGGGAACGAACCTCCGTTCCCCGTGACGGCCAGTCCCCGAGCCGGCGGACGACAGCCTCGCGCTTGCCGGCATTGCCGGTTCCGTCGGCGGTCGTGGCCGGACACCCGTTGTCCCTGGATCGCCTTCCCCGAGAAAGTGCGGCTAGCAAACATTTCTGCCGGGACCGGAGCCCAAGGGCTCGGTACGGCAGGACTTCGAAACGAACGGGAACGAACCTCCGTTCCCCGTGACGGCCAGTCCCCGAGCCGGCGGACGACAGCCTCCCGCTTGCCGGCATTGCCGGTTCCGTCGGCGGTCGTGGCCGGACACCCGTTGTCCCTGGATCGCCTTCCCCGAGAAAGTGCGGTTAGCAAACATTTCTGCCGGGATCGGAGCCCTAGGGCTCAGTACGGCAGGACTTCGAAACGAACGGGAACGAAGCTCCTTCTAGCGTGTCGGGTGGCTCGGACAAGTTGATCCAGGGGCAACGGGTGACCTGTCAAAGGCAGCGTGGGTGCCAGCCGTGCCGGTAAGCGCGAGGTCCGCCGGCTAGGGGGCTGGCCGTCAGGGGAACGTAGGTTCGTTCCCTTTCGGTGCGTAGCACGGCCGTACCGAGCCCTTGTACTCCGGTCCCGGCAGAAGTGTTTGCTAGCCGAACTTTCTCGGGGAAGGCGATCCAGGGACAACGGGTGTCCGGCCACGACCGCCGACGGAACCGGCAATGCCGCGAAGCGGGAGGCAGTCTTCCGCCGGCTCGGGGGCTGGCCGTCACGGGGAACGGAGGTTCGTTCCCGTTCGTTTCGAAGTCCTGCCATACCGAGCCCTTGGGCTCCGGTCCCGGCAGAAATGTTTGCTAGCCGCACTTTCTCGGGGAAGGCGATCCCGGGACAACGGGTGTCCGGCCACAACCGGCGACGGGAACGGCAATTCCGGTAATCGCGAGGCTGTCGTCCTCCGGCTCTGGTGCTGGCCGTCACGGGGAACGGAGGTTCGTTCCCGTTCGGTGCGGAGAACGGCCGTATTGAGCCCTGTGCTCCGGTGCAGGCAGAAGAGGTTGCTAGCCGCACTTTTTCGGGGAAGGCGATCCAGGGACAACGGGTGTCCGGCCACGACCGCCGACGGAACCGGCAATGCCGGTAATCGCGAGGCAGTCGTCCACTAGCTCGGGGGTTGGCCGTCACGGGGAACGGAGGTTCGTTCCCTTTCGGTGCGGAGAACGGCCGTATCGAGCCCTGGGCTCCGTTCCGGGTAGAAGAGTTTGCTAGCTGCATTTTCTCGGGGAAAGCGATCCAGGGACAACGTGTGACCGGTCAGATGCAGCGTGGGTCCCACTCGTGCTGCGAAGTGGGAGTCATTCGTCCGCCGGCTCGGGGGCTGGCCGTCAGGGGAACGGAGGTTCGTTCCCTTTCGGTGCGGAGAACGGCCGTACCGAGCCCTTGTACTCCGGTCCCGGCAGAAGTGTTTGCTAGCCGAACTTTTTCGGGGAAGGCGATCCAGGGACAACGGGTGTCCGGCCACGACCGCCGACGGAACCGGCAATGCCGCGAAGCGCGAGGCTGTCGTCCGCCGGCTCGGGGACTGGCCGTTACGGGGAACGGAGGTTCGTTCCCGTTCGTTTCGAAGTCCTGCCGTACCGAGCCCTTGGGCTCCGGTCCCGGCAGAAATGTTTGCTAGCCGCACTTTCTCGTGGAAGGCGATCCAGGGACAACGGATGTCCGGCCACGACCGCCGACGGAACCGGCAATGCCGCGAAGCGGGAGGCTGTCGTCCGCCGGCTCGGGGACTGGCCGTCACGGGGAACGGAGGTTCGTTCCCCTTCGGTGCGGAGAACGGCCGTACCGAGCCCTTGGGCTCCGGTCCCGGCAGAAATGTTTGCTAGCCGCACTTTCTCGGGAAAGCGATCCAGGGACAACGGGTGTTCGGGCCACGGCCGCCGACGGAACCGGTAATGCCGCGAAGTGGGAGGCTGTCGTCCGCCGGCTCGGGGACTGGCCGTCACGGGGAACGGAGGTTCGTTCCCGTTCGGTGCGGAGAACGGCCGTATCGAGCCCTTGGGCTCCGGTCCCGGCAGAAATGTTTGCTAGCCGCACTTTCTCGGGGAAGGCGATCCAGGGAGAGCGGGTGTCCGGCCACGGCCGCCGACGGAACCGGCAATGCCGCGAAGTGGGAGGCTGTCGTCCGCCGGCTCGGGGACTGGCCGTCTTGGGGAACGGAGGTTCGTTCCCGTTCGGTGCGGAGAACGGCCGTATCGTGCCCTCGTGTCCTGTCCAGGCAGAAGAGTTTGCTAGCCGCACTTTTTCGGGGAAGGCGATCCAGGGACAACGGATGTCCGGCCACGACCGCCGACGGAACCGGCAATGCCGCGAAGCGCGAGGCTGTCGTCCGCCGGCTCGGGGACTGGCCGTTACGGGGAACGGAGGTTCGTTCCCGTTCGTTTCGAAGTCCTGCCGTACCGAGCCCTTGGGCTCCGGTCCCGGCAGAAATGTTTGCTAGCCGCACTTTCTCGGGGAAGGCGATCCAGGGACAACGGATGTCCGGCCACGACCGCCGACGGAACCGGCAATGCCGCTAAGTGGGAGACTGTCGTCCGCCGGCTCGGGGACTGGCCGTCACGGGGAACGGAGGTTCGTTCCCATTCGGTGCGGAAAACGGCCGTACCGAGCCCTTGGGCTCCGGTCCAGGCAGAAATGTTTGCTAGCCGCACTTTCTCGGGGAAGGCGATCCAGGGAGAGCGGGTGTCGGGCCCCGGCCGCCGACGGAACCGGCAATGCCGCGAAGCGCGAGGCTCTAGTCCGCCGGCTCCGGGGCTGGCCGTTACGGGGAACGGAGGTTCGTTCCCGTTCGTTTCGAAGTCCTGCCGTACCGAGCCCTTGGGCTCCGGTCCCGGCAGAAATGTTTGCTAGCCGCACTTTCTCGGGGAAGGCGATCCAGGGACAACGGGTGTCCGGCCACGACCGCCGACGGAACCGGCAATGCCGCGAAGCGCGAGGCTCTAGTCCGCCGGCTCCGGGGCTGGCCGTCACGGGGAACGGAGGTTCCTTCCCTTTCGTTTCGAAGTCCGGCCGTACCGAGTCCTGGGCTCCTATATCGGCAGAAGAGTTTGCTAGCCGCATTTTCTCGTGGAAGGCGATCCAGGGACAACGGGTGTCCAGCCACGACCGCCGACGGAACCGGCAATGCCGCGAAGCGGGAGGCAGTCTTCCGCCGGCTCGGGGGCTGGCCGTCACGGGGAACGGAGGTTCGTTCCCGTTCTTTTCGAAGTCCTGCCGTACCGAGCCCTTGGGCTCCGGTCCCGGCAGAAATGTTTGCTAGTCGCACTTTCTCGGGGAAGGCGATCCCGGGACAACGGGTGTCCGGCCACAACCGGCGACGGGAACGGCAATTCCGGTAATCGCGAGGCTGTCGTCCTCCGGCTCTGGTGCTGGCCGTCACGGGGAACGGAGGTTCGTTCCCGTTCGGTGCGGAGAACGGCCGTATTGAGCCCTGTGCTCCGGTGCAGGCAGAAGAGGTTGCTAGCCGCACTTTTTCGGGGAAGGCGATCCAGGGACAACGGGTGTCCGGCCACGACCGCCGACGGAATCGGCAATGCCGGTAATCGCGAGGCAGTCGTCCGCTAGCTCGGGGGTTGGCCGTCACGGGGAACGGAGGTTCGTTCCCTTTCGGTGCGGAGAACGGCCGTATCGAGCCCTGGGCTCCGTTCCGGGTAGAAGAGTTTGCTAGCTGCATTTTCTCGGGGAAAGCGATCCAGGGACAACGTGTGACCGGTCAGATGCAGCGTGGGTCCCACTCGTGCTGCGAAGTGGGAGTCATTCGTCCGCCGGCTCGGGGACTGGCCGTCAGGGGAACGGAGGTTCGTTCCCTTTCGGTGCGGAGAACGGCCGTACCGAGCCCTTGGGCTCCGTTCCCGGCAGAAGTGTTTGCTAGCCGCACTTTCTCGGGGAAGGCGATCCCGGGACAACGAGTGTCTGGCCACGACCGCCGACGGAACCGGCAATGCCGCGAAGCTGGAGGCTGTCGTCCGCCGGCTCGGGGGCTGGCCGCCACGGAGTATGAAGGTTCGTTCCCGTTCGGTGCTGAGAACGGCCGTATCGAGCCCCTGGGCTCTGTTCTAGGGCGATGTGTTTGATAGCAGCACCCGGGTCCGGGAGACTTCTCGGGCTTCCCGGGGACAGCGAACCCACGACACGTGTGAACAGCCACAAGCGGTGCGGGTGCCAGCCGTGCCGAGAAGTGGGAGGCTGTCGTCCGCCGGCTCAGGGACTGGACGTCACGGAGAACCGAGGTTCGTTCCTGTTCGGTGCGTCGGCCGGCCGGCCCCGAGACCCTGGGCTCCGGTCTTGGGCGACCCGAGTGCTAGCTATAATGGGGTCGTTGGCCGGTTTCGGGCGGCTCGGGGACGGCGATCCGGGGAACCGTGTGTCAAGAACCGGGTGTCATGACAGGTGTTCACCGAGCCCGTTTGGGGGTGTGTCTGGCCTCGATCGAAACGGCGACCGAAAGCTCAGAACGGCCCGAGCCGGCGGACGAGAGCCTCCCGGTTCACGGCACGGCCGGCCGCTACACCGCCCGTGGCCGGACACCCTTTTCCTGGAATCGCTGTCCTAGAGCCTGCCGAGGTTGGACCCGGACCCCGGTGCGGCTAGCACACATGTCGCCCAGGACCGGATCCCAGGGGCTCGTGACGGCCGGCCGCCGCTCCGCACGGGACCAAACCCCCGGTCTCCGGGACGGCCAATCCCCGAGCTAGCAGACGCCAGCCTCCAGCTTCATGACACGGCCGGCCCCCACGCCGCCCGAGTTCGGACCCCAGAGACACGGATCAGCCGGCCCCCACGCAGCTCGAAGCCGGACACCCGGGCCCTGGGAACGCCCCCTCCCATTCGCCTGAGGACGGACAACGGGACAGCCAGCCCCTGTGTCACCCGTTGCCGGACTCCCCGGCCCTGTGACGGCGGCCCCCGCTACACCCGAGGCCGGACCCCAGAGGATCAGGATGGCCGCCTCCCGCCCCTCCGGAGGTAGGCAACCCAGAGCTCAGAACAGTGGCCGTCCCGGAGCCCGGGGATCCAACAACTATACGTGTATCAAAAAGACGAAGAGCAAAAGAATACAAGGATGGCTAAATCTCAGGGCGTAAGGAGGCTACTGAGAACAGGGAGGCATCCTTTGAAAAAGTTTTATTATATAACTACTGAAAAGAGAAAAGATTGCAAAACAACATGGGAATGTACAAACAACATGGGAAGCCAAAGCCAGCCTGAGTAACAGCTTGCAGAATAGCTGCTCTTTCTCCGCTCCGTGTACGTTGAAGGGCTCATACAGAAGAAAGGTTTTTTTGTTGTTTTTTTTTTTTTTTTCTTGGCATGGATATCAAAGAATCCATCTCCAACTGAAATGATACAGAACAAGTTTTGACACAGAAACAGAAGTAACAAGTCAAAAGGCTCAGGCAGCATTTCACTAAGGAGTTCTCAAGGAGCTCATGGATAAGCTATGTTTTCACTTTTAACTCTTGAAATTGTCTGAATTGAAACAGATGACTTGAAACGTGACTAATATGCCTAGACTTCTGTGTAAAAAGTGTCCTAGAGAAATTGCCAGAGTAGGAATTCCCATGTTAAGGAAAATAACAGGAGGTATAGTGGGAAGTGTAAGAAAAGAACTGGGGACACTTGATTAATAAGACTTAATTAAGGACTGTTAAAACAGCTTTTTAAAGCAAGGTCATGTGTTGTAACATGGAGTGTATTTTTGTGTTCTTTGAACACAAAAGTGGTGTTGGACCAGGTGACCTCTGGAGGTCCTTCCAACCTCAACCAGCCTGTGATTCCTTTGCAGCCGCTATGCAACCAAATAGCAAGTACAATTCACAGCAGATAAACATGAAGTAATGCAGAGGCAAAAGGGGAAATCAGGCCTTGATACTGCACACAATCCTATGAAAACATCACTTCAATGCTCATCAGCATTGAACAGCAACTTCCCTGTTTAAGCTTTTGGAAAAGGCCTAGGAAAGGCAACAAAAACCATCACCAATCTAATCAAAACTCAAAGGTAGCCTTGCTATCTTATAAACTGAAGGTTCATTTGCATCTTGGATGCTACACAAAATTTTATTTTTGCCCACCTTAAAAAGGTCACAGTAGAATAAAAACAGTTCCAGCCAAGAGAAACAGGGATCGCCGAATGTTTGGAACAGTTTCTGTAGAAAAGGACTAAGAAAAAACCTTTTTCACATGAAAGAGAGATGAGGGAAAAGACGATGTCTCGTATCATAGACATTGAACAGAGATCGATAACCCACGTGCTCTTTCCATACAGAAGGTGGGGGCATCAAAAGCTAGCAGGAAGCAAATTTCACTCCTGCCCACAAGCACACACAAAATAAAGGAAGCGGTTCTTCACATAGTGAAGCTAGCTCCAGAGTTTACACACAATACCTAGTTAAGGCTCGTGAGTGCTGTGACCCATGGATGCTAAGTGTTTACATGGGTTCAAAGGATATGGACAATTTTTACAAGAAATCCATTAAGCATTTCTATACTCCAAGGCATTTGCTTGTCTTACAGTGCAAGTCACAAGTATCTATACTTGTTCTATTCTGCTAAGATCACAGATCTTTGGTCTGACTTTCTGCGGCCCTTGTTACATTGTCACAGCAACACAGAGGCAGGAAAACATTCCTACATACAGTAACAAAAGACTGAGTCATAAAAAGAACTTAGGATAAAAAATTAAACTGCACACTATCTTAGTTCAGCAGTACATTCTATATGCACGCTTTCACCCTGAAATCATCAATAAGACATGATAACCTCTAAGACTGAAAACAATACAAATTCTACTTAGTTCTTTGAATGCAAGGCTGATGCAGCTGGTCATCAGCTGGAAGGAACCCGAGAAGAGGATTCATGATGTTCCATTCCATCATTGAAAATTACCTTTCAAAAGCTGTTTGTCAAGCAGAGCATAGTTTCCCATTTGTTGAACAGGCAGGCCTAGCCAAATTTCAACCCTAAACTTTCAGGGAATCTCTACAGCTCCCAGTGTACGTTACTTCTGTACTCACCTGCAGGTTTTACCTCTGAAAAAAAAAAAGTTCCAACTTTCTTCCCTTCTACAGTATCTGTGATGACATGACCTGAGATCTTTGGGTGGATTCCATTTGCAAGGTGAGATGCTGTCACCTACAATGAAGGATAGAGCCACTTCCCAAAAACGCGTTTGCTATTTGAATCCCCATCCTTAACAAGAATTCTTATGTTGGAAAAGGCCCTTAAGAACATCAAGTCCAAACATCAACCTAATGCTACCACTAAAGCGTATCCCTAAGTGCTATGTCCACACGTCTCTTAAATACTTTTAAGGATGGGGACTCTTACCACTTCCCCGGGCAGCCTGTTCTAATGTCTAACCATCCCTTCCATGAAGAAATGCTTATTTAGTATCCAGATATCCAGTGCTGGTGAACAGAGTTGTTCCTCCCTAGGGGTAGGGCTTGGCATTTCCCTCTCCTGAACTTCAAAAGGTTCCTGCCTGCCCCTATCTGCAGCCTGTCAAGGTTCCTCTGAATGCGCCGCCCCCGCCCCACACATGGGCCATTTCCACAGAAGTCACCGACCACCCGCCGCCTCGCCCCCTCCCAATTCGGCCTGCCCCAGGGCGCCACTGACCACCAACCTCGTTGCGGCACCATGCCTTGGCATCCTGGGCTATCCCGACAGCTTCCACCCATCGGGAGGTCCCAGTTGTAACAAATGACTGAGTCCCAAATAGGGTTACAATTAATGTTTACAATTTATTAAAGGAACAGAGGTAAGGAAACAGCGCTGGGTGCGCCGGGAGTCTCTGCTCCACCAAGATGCACACCAGTTACATCAGGCGGCTGGTTTTTATGCTCCTAGGCTAATACATATTCATCACCACTTTTGGAAAAGGCAGGGATATTATAATTAGTTTCCCGGGACCCGAACAGTCCCGCGGATGCATGCGTTATCAGTCTCCGGTGGTACTGAAGGCTCGTAGTCTTCCTCCCAGGCTTTGTCCTTTGGTCGTTCTTCAGCTTCCCCCACTCCTTATTTAGTAGCCGTTGGGCCAGATGTCAGAAAGCTGTGTCTCGTGCAATAGTCAGCAGTTATCTCAAAAAACTCCCCCCATTCTCTTATCTCCCAAACCCAAGTCTCAAGGTTTACCCTTCAAACCCTCTATTGACATGAACTGCTAGACCATTCTTTTGCAAGATACAAGAACTATATACACTAACCACTCTGTTTCTCTTGGCCTTGTAGTTATTTATAAAAGGGGATGTAAGACAGAAGGTCACATTTCATTATGAGGCCCTAGCGTTGTTCCATATTGACACGAATCAGATGAACATATTTCACAACATTTTATTTTATTTTCATTAACGTTTTGGAAGCTACACAAATTTTATTTTCCAAGCCAATCACACAGTGGTTCCACCCTGATTGAAGACAGGCCCTGACATCACTTCCGCCCTGTCCTGGTTTCAGTTAGAACAGAGTTAATTTTGTTCCTAGTAGCCGGTGGAATGCTATGCTTTGGCTTAGAATGAGAAGAGTGCTGATAACACCCCGATGTTTTAATTATTGCAGAGCAGTGCCTGTACTAAGCCAAGGACATCTCAACTTCTTGCTCTGTCCTGCCAACAGGCAGGCTGGGGGTGCAGCAAGAACTGGGAGGGGACAGGCCCAGAACAGGTGACCCAAACTAGCCAAAGGGGTATTCCATACCATCTGACGTCACGCTAAACAATATATAGGGTGGCTAGCCGGGGGGAGGGCGGGCGGGACTGCTCGGGGTTAGGCTGGGCATCGGTCAGCGGGTGGTGAGCAATTGCATTGTGCATCACTTGTTTGTACATGTTATTATTGTACTATTGTACATGTACTATTATCATCATTGTATCATTATTATTATTATTACTATTACTATAATAATTATTATTACTATTATTATTTTCTTGTCTTATTAAACTGTCTTTATCTCAACTCACAGGCCTCACATTCCATTTCTCTCCCCCGTCCCGGAGAGGGAGGGGGGAGGGTGAGCGAACGGCTGTGTGGTGTTTAGCTGCCGGCCGGGTTAAACCACTACAGTCTTTTTGGCGCCCAACGTGGGGCACGAAAGGTTGAGATAACGGCAGACCTGATCAGAGTGTGTTAAACTAAGATTGTTATAAGTATTAGACCTGCTTAATAGTCACTTGTCATAATGCTGATTGCTTTAATCTCAAGTCTGCTGCGCCTGTTTTTCAAATTGGGCATTATAGCACATTATTTTCCGTATGTGCTCTCTGTCATGTTGTTTATCCTGTCCGGGCCCTGGTTTCAGACCATTATGGTACTGTGTCTTGTAACAGTGGCTTATGAGACGATGAAATATCTGGTCATGACTCTAACTTGGTATTTGTACTCAGTAACATCGTCAACTTTATACTTTGGAAACCGTATCTTGGAAACTATTAGCAATTATACCTGTTGTTTTTTTCCATCGGGGAGTGAATCTGTGGAGAGGAAAGGGGAAGATATTTTTCCTTACTCGATCACTCTCCCTTTCTCCTTCACCACCCCCTTACCCTCTTTGATCACCCTCCCTTTCTCCTTCACCACCCTCTTATCTTCCGAGCTTGTTACAATAGCTCTCCAAGATATTGAATATCCTTGGGATACTCAGACCAGCATGGTCTTGCTCTTATGCCTCCTGAATGTGCTTCAGGTTTTGCTTAAAGTTAAACAACTATTTGGGAAGCTCATTCGGAGATCTGCCCGGAGGCAGTATAGTTGTGGGTGGCAGGGAGTATGGGAGGATATGGGCAGACATCTAGAGCAGTTAGCACCCCCAGTGTTTTGGAAATTCACCCCTGAACAACTGCAAAATCCTAAAAAACTGGCAGAATGTTTGAAAAAAAGGTGTCATGACTCTGGCAGTTCCAAAGTAACACAAATCATTATAACGTGCTGGGGCCTGGCTCATGCCTATCGAGCTGCCATTGATACTGCTATCAACTTAGTGACAGACCCTGCGGCCACTCCAAGTCCTGTGACAGATCCAATGGCCACTGCGACTCCTACGGTGGACTCTGCAGCCGCTCCAGTTCCAGCTCCTGCAGACACTCCAGTTCCAGGTCCTGCAGCTGCTCTCGCTCCAGTTCCTGCAGACGCTCCAGCTCCAGCTCCTGCAGCTGCTCCAGCTCCTGTGGCTGGGTCAGAGAAACGAGCTGTTGCAGTGCAAGTCGACCCTGCCGGGGGTATTCCAACCCCTGTGGCAGGCCCTGTAACCGGGTCAGAGAAACGAGCTGTTGCAGTGCAAGTCGACCCTGCAGAGGGTATTCCAATCCCTGTGGCAGACCTTGTAACGGGGCCAGAGAAACGAGCTGTAGCAGTGCAAGTAGCCCCGGTACACAAGATGAAAAGATGGTATAGAGATACAGGTCGTTTAGAACGCAGAGAATCTTCTACCAAATCTGATGGAGACGACGATGCTGGGCCATCAGGGATTCAGGAGGAGGAAGATGACGACGCCAAAAAAGCAACAATAACTACCCGAAACCTAAACGAGCGTGAGTTACGAGTTGTGCGAAAAGATTTTGGTCGCTGTATAGGTGAGCAGCTTGTCACCTGGCTACTCCGGTGTTGGGACGCTGGAGCCAATTGTGTGGAATTGTCTGGCATTGAAGCCAGACGGCTGGGATCCCTTGCTAGAGACGCAGGCATTGACAAAGCAATTGCAAATGGAGCACAATCTCACAGCCTCTGGAGGCGTCTCCTCTCAGCTGTGAGGGAAAGGTATCCCTTCAAGGAAGAACTTTTATGTGTACCAGGCAAGTGGACCACTATGGAGAAGGGAATCCAGTACCTGAGGGAATTAGCCGTACGGGAAGTGATTTATGAGGATCCAGTCCCCGGACAAACATCCAAAGATCCAGATGGAGTCAGGTGTACACGACCCATGTGGCGGAAGTTTGTACGGAGTACACCATCATCATATGCCAGCTCATTGGCAGTAATGGCCTGGAAAAAGGATGAGGAACCCATAACAGATGAAGTGGCTAAACAACTCCGGCAGTACGAAGAAAGTCTCTCCTCTTCCTTACAGGCCTGCGTCTCAGCTGTGGAGAAACTTTCTGAAGAGTTCCACCAACTTAAAGAGAATCTATCTTCCTCCCCACCTGAACAAACCAGTGTCCACCGACCAAAAGAGAATACTTGGGAGAAACTTTCTGAAAAGGTTCACCAACTTGAAGAGAGATTATTCTCCTTCGCACCTGTACAAAGCAGTGTCTCAGCTATCAGGGGTAGGCGGTCATCTACACAAAGAAGACAATATGGTGGGTACTCACCCCGTGCCACCCTGTGGTTTTACTTACGAGACCATGGAGAGGACATGAGAAAATGGGATGGAAAATCCACCGCAACCCTAGAGGCACGGGTACGTGAGTTGCAAAAGAAAACAATCGGGAAAAAGGGATTCTCTGAAAAGGTTGCTGCTCCAACTTCCAGCAGACAGTCCTTCAAACCCAGAATTGAAGAAGATTCTGACCAGGATTAGGGGGGCCCTGCCTCCAGCCAGCGGGAGGAAAGGGACAATCGAGTTTATTGGACTGTGTGGATTCGATGGCCTGGCACGTCAAACGCACAGAAGTATAAGGCTTTAGTAGACACCGGTGCACAATGTACTCTAATGCCATCGAGCTATAAAGGGCCAGAGTCCATCTGTATTTGTGGAGTGACAGGGGGATCTCAGCAGTTGACTGTATTGGAGGCTGAAGTGAGTCTGACTGGGAATGAGTGGGAAAAGCATCCCATCGTGACTGGCCCGGATGCTCCATGTATCCTTGGCATAGACTCTCTTAGAAGAGGATATTTCAAGGATCCAAAAGAGTTCCGCTGGGCTTTTGGTATAGCTGCCTTAGAGACGGAGGGCATTAAACAATTATCTACCTTGCCTGGTCTTTCAGAGGACCCCTCTGTTGTGGGGTTGCTGAGGGTCGAAGAACAGCAAGTGCCAATTGCTACTACAACTGTGCACCGGCGGCAATATCGCACTAACCGAGACTCCCTGATTCCCATCCATAAGCTAATTCGTCAATTGGAGAGCCAAGGAGTGATCAGCAAGACTCATTCACCTTTCAATAGTCCCATATGGCCAGTGCGAAAGTCTAATGGTGAGTGGAGACTAACAGTGGACTATCGTGGCCTGAACGAAGTCACGCCACCATTGAGTGCTGCAGTGCCGGACATGCTGGAACTCCAGTACGAACTTGAATCGAAGGCAGCCAAGTGGTACGCCACAATTGATATCGCTAATGCATTTTTCTCCATCCCTCTAGCAGCAGAGTGCAGGCCACAATTTGCTTTCACTTGGAGGGGAGTCCAATATACTTGGAATCGGCTGCCCCAGGGGTGGAAACACAGCCCTACCATTTGCCATGGACTGATTCAATCTGCACTGGAGCAGGGGGAAGCTCCTGAACACTTGCAGTACATCGATGACATTATTGTGTGGGGTGACACAGCAGAGGAAGTTTTCGAGAAAGGAAAGAAAATAGTCCAAATCCTTCTGAAAGCTGGTTTTGCCATAAAACAAAATAAAGTCAAAGGACCTGCACGAGAGATCCAGTTTTTAGGAATAAAATGGCAAGATGGACGTCGTCAAATTCCAATGGATGTGATCAACAAAATAACAGCTATGTCTCCACCAACTAGCAAAAAAGAAACACAAACTTTCCTAGGTGTTGTGGGGTTTTGGAGAATGCACATTCCAAATTACAGTCTGATTGTAAACCCGCTTTACCAAGTAACCCGTAAGAAGAATGAGTTTGAATGGGGCCCTGAGCAACGGCAGGCCTTTGAACAAATTAAGCAGGAAATAGTTCATGCAGTAGCCCTTGGGCCAGTCCGAACAGGACCAGAAGTGAAGAATGTGCTCTACACTGCAGCCGGGGAGAACGGCCCCACCTGGAGCCTCTGGCAGAAAGAACCTGGGGAAACTCGAGGTCGGCCCCTGGGGTTTTGGAGTCGGGGATACCGAGGATCTGAGGCCCGCTACACTCCAACGGAAAAGGAAATATTGGCAGCATATGAAGGAGTTCGATCTGCTTCGGAGGTGGTCGGTACTGAAGCGCAGCTCCTCCTAGCACCCCGATTGCCAGTACTAGGCTGGATGTTCAAAGGAAGGGTCTCCCCTACACATCATGCAACCGATGCTACATGGAGCAAGTGGGTTGCACTGATTACTCAGCGGGCTCGAATAGGAAACCCCAGTCGCCCAGGGATATTGGAAGTGATTATGGACTGGCCAGAAGGCAAATACTTTGGGATATCATCAGAGGAGGAGGTGGGTCGTGCTGAAGAAGCCCCACTGTACAACCAGTTACCAGAGAATGAGAAGAAATATGCCCTGTTCACTGATGGGTCTTGTCGTATT
The DNA here is from genome assembly GCA_036873955.1 of Mergus octosetaceus. NCBI lineage: Eukaryota > Metazoa > Chordata > Aves > Anseriformes > Anatidae > Mergus > Mergus octosetaceus. The sequence continues at coordinate 182,201 of JBAGBL010000074.1, forward strand.
GTGGGGAAGCATCGGAGATGGAAGGCTGCTGTATGGAGCCCTACACGACGAGTTGCAGAAGCTGCTGAGGGAGAAGGTGAATCGAGTCAGTTTGCAGAAGTAAAGGCCATTCAGCTGGCTTTAGACATTGCTGAACGAGAAAAATGGCCGGTTCTCTATCTCTACACTGATTCATGGATGGTAGCAAATGCCCTGTGGGGATGGTTACAGCAATGGAAGCAAAACAACTGGCAGCGCAGGGGCAAACCCATCTGGGCTGCTGCATTGTGGCAAGATATTGCTGCTCGGGTGGAGAACCTGGCTGTAAAGGTACGCCACGTAGATGCTCATATGCCCAAGAATCGGGCTACTGAAGAACATCAAAACAACCAGCAGGTGGATCAGGCTGCTAAGATTGAAGTAGCTCAGGTGGACCTGGATTGGCAGCATAAAGGTGAATTATTTATAGCCCGATGGGCCCATGACACCTCAGGCCATCAAGGTAGAGATGCAACATACAGATGGGCTCGTGATCGAGGGGTGGACCTGACCATGGACACTATAACACAGCTTATTCATGACTGTGAAACATGTGCTGCAATCAAGCAAGCCAAACGGTCAAAGCCTCTTTGGTATGGAGGACGATGGCTGAAATATAAATATGGAGAGGCCTGGCAGATTGATTACATCACACTCCCTCAAACTCGCAATGGCAAGCGCCATGTACTTACAATGGTGGAAGCAACCACTGGATGGCTGGAAACATATCCTGTGCCTCATGCCACCGCCCGGAACACTATCCTGGGCCTTGAAAAACAAGTCCTATGGCGACATGGCACCCCAGAAAGAATAGAGTCAGACAATGGAACTCATTTCCGAAACAACCTTATAGACACTTGGGCCAAAGAACATGGTATTGAGTGGGTGTATCACATCCCCTATCATGCACCAGCCTCCGGGAAAGTTGAACGATATAATGGACTGTTAAAGACTACATTGAAAGCAATGGGTGCTGGGACGTTCAAAAATTGGGATACGCATTTGGCAAAGGCCACCTGGTTAGTCAATACTAGGGGATCTGCCAACCGAACTGGACCTGCCCAATCAAACCTGTTACGTACTGTAGATGGGGATAAAGTTCCTGTAGTGCATGTAAGAAATATGCTGGGTAAAACGGTCTGGGCTACTCCTGCCTCAGGAAAAGGCAAACCCATTCGTGGAATTGCTTTTGCTCAGGGACCTGGATATACGTGGTGGGTGATGCAAAAGAACGGAGAGGTCCGGTGTGTACCTCAAGGGGATTTAATACTGGGTGAGAATAGCCCATGAATTGGATTGTACCATGTTAATTACTATATAATATTGTATGTTATCACTATCATGACTACTATATACCCTAGATAAAAATGGTGACTAACTAGAATGTATGGAAAAGAATGTAACCTGAGCATGACATAAATGGTATGGAATAAGGGGTGGATAGATGTCCTGGTTTCAGTTAGAACAGAGTTAATTTTGTTCCTAGTAGCCGGTGGAATGCTATGCTTTGGCTTAGAATGAGAAGAGTGCTGATAACACCCCGATGTTTTAATTATTGCAGAGCAGTGCTTGTACTAAGCCAAGGACATCTCAACTTCTTGCTCTGTCCTGTCAACAGGCAGGCTGGGGGTGCAGCAAGAACTGGGAGGGGACAGGCCCAGAACAGGTGACCCAAACTAGCCCAAGGGGTATTCCATACCATCTGACGTCACGCTAAACAATATATAGGGTGGCTAGCCGGGGGGAGGGCGGGCCGGACTGCTCGGGGTTAGGCTGGGCATCGGTCAGCGGGTGGTGAGCAATTGCATTGTGCATCACTTGTTTGTACATGTTATTATTAGTAGTACTATTATCATCATTGTATCATTATGATTATTATTACTATTATTATTATTATTATTATTATTACTATTATTATTTTCTTGTCTTATTAAACTGTCTTTATCTCAACTCACAGGCCTCACTTTCCATTTCTCTCCCCCGTCCCAGAGAGGGAGGGGGGAGGGTGAGCGAATGGCTGTGTGGTGTTTAGCTGCCGGCCGGGTTAAACCACCACAAAGATGCATCCCAAAGAAAAAATGCACACCCCAAACATTACAGAAAAGCCCCCAAACCCAGGCTGCACAAGTCTACAAGCAGGCCCCAAACTGCCAACAGAAGCAGGCACCGACCACACCCAGATGCAGACCCCAACTGCCCACAAGCAGCTGCCACCCCCTCCCAAGAACTGGACTCCACCCAGACACAGGCCCCAGACCCGGGCCCCACCCCCCCCAGATACAGGTCCCAAAGGTATACAAGCAGCTCACAACCCGCCCCTTCAGAGACAGGTCCCAACCCCCCGCGCCCCCCCCCCCCCCAAAAAAAAAACACATGGGACGCAGAGGTGCACAACCAACTCCCAACTCCCTCCCTGTCAAAGGGAGGCCCCAAAGACCCCCAAACGGAGGCACCTAGAGTGTACATGCACCTCCCAACTCCCCCAGGCACAGGCACCCACCCCCACCAAATACAGGCCACAAAGGTGTACAAACAGCCCAGACCCCCCTCCAAGACCCAGGCCCCTAAAGTGTACAAGCAGCTCCCACCCCCCCTCAAATACAGGCCCAAAAGGTGTACAAGTAGCTCCCCCCCAGAGACAGGCCCCAAAGGTGTACAACCAGTTCACAACACCCCTGAGACACAGGCCCCAACCCCCCCCAGACACAGGGCCCCAAATTCTACAAGCAGCTCCCAACCCCTGCAAAAGGCAGGCCCCCTACCCTATATAAGCAGCTCCCAACCCCCCCCCCCCCCCCCGAGGGAGGCCCCCAAGCCCCCCCAAACACAGGCCCCTACAGTGTACAAGCAGCTCCCAGCCACCCCCAGATGCTGGCCCCAAAGTTGTACAAACAGCTCCCAACCCTCGCAGAAACAGATTCCTACATTGTACAAGCAGTTCCCAACCCTCTAGACACAGGCCCTGACCCCCCACAGACACAGGCCCCAAAGGTGTACAGCCTCCTCAAAATCCCCCCCAACGCAGGCCCTTACAGTGCACCAGCAACTCCAAACCCCACACCCAGAGGCAGGCTCCAACCCCCCATGGACGCAAGCCCCGAAGGTGTACAACCAGCTCAAAAACCCCCAAGACACAGGCCCCAAGCCCCCTCCAGACACAGGCCCTTACAGTATACAAGCAGATCCCAACACCCCCTAGATGCAGGCCCCAAAGTTGTACAAACAGCCCCAACCCTCCCTCAAGATGCAGGCCCCTACAGTGGACAAGCAGTTCCCAACCACCCCCAGATGCAGGCCCCAAAGGTGTACAAACAGCTTCCACCCCTCCCCCAGATGCAGGCCCCAAGCCTGCCCCAAACACAGGCCACTACAGCATACAACCTGCACCCAACCCCTCTACCCCAGATGCCAGCCCCAAAGGTGTAGAAGCAGCTCCAAACCTCCCCCCTCAACGCAGGCTCGAACAGTGTACAAGCAGCTCCCCCCCCACCTCAGACCCTCAGCAGATTCTGAGCAACGTGTACCACAGCACCACTAAAACAGAGGGGAAGCACTTCAGAGACTTGCCTTAGGGGGACCCTTGCTTAGGGACACTGACTGGGCTGACAACCCTCCTGCCTTTCCTCAGCACTCCGGAGAGGATTCACCTCTCTAAGACTGCAAGAAGCAGTCACAAAAAAAAAAAAAAAAAGCAGACCCTCAGGCACCTCACAGGCACATCCTACCTGCTGCAATACCTCTCTTTCACTAGCTCTTCTTCAGCTCCTCACAGCTTCAATGAGGTGGGGCCAGGGTGGGCCGGCTCCAGCCAGGGGCGGCAGGGGGAAGGGGGCGGTGCAGGGAGGGCCAGCCAGAGCAATGCAGGAAGCCATCTCTCCCCCTAAACCAGAAAGAGTAGTCAAAAACTACAGAACCAGGACCAGAAAACCACATGGAGCAAGGCTCACAAACCGCACATAAGCACGAATACACACAAGTAAGAGTCTGAGGGCCATGATGGCTACCATCAAGAAAAGCAGACAAAATCAAGCTCTTCAGAGAGATCAGCCTTTAATAGTCCCAATGAAAGACAAAAACTGCTTCATTACTATACCCTTGCCAACAAAACATTGAATATTCTCTGTGTTCGCTCATTCTGAACAATGCTAAATATATCCCTACCCGGAATCTGAGAGGAATTGAAAATAGGACTCCAGAAATCGCGTACAGAGCTCATTTCGTCCATCAAAAATTGCCCCCAAAGGAAGCCTTTGGGTACAACTGAACTCCCCAGGGGAGCCTTTACGCAGCCCCACATGCAACTGGACTCTCTGTGTTCGCTCTTTCTGAACAACCCTAAATACATCCCTACCCGGAATCTGAGAGGAATTGAAAATAGGACCCCAGAAAACGCGTACAGAGCCCCTTTTGCCCATCAAAAATTGCCCCCAAAGGAAGCCTTTGGGTACAACTTAACTCCCCAGGGGAGCCTTTACGCAGCCCCACATGCAACTGGACTCTCTGTGTTCTCTCTTTCTGAAAAACCCTAAATACAGCCCTACCTGGAATCTGAGAGGAATTGAAAATAGGGCCGCAGAAAACGCGTACAGAGCCCCTTTCGCCCATCAAAAATTGCCCCCAAAGGAAGCCTTTGGGTACAACCGAACTCCCCAGGGGAGATTTTACGCAGCCCCACATGCAACTGGACTCTCTGTGTTCGCTCTTTCTGAACAACTCTAAATACGTCCCTTCCCGGAATGTGAGAGGAATTGAAAATAGGACCCCAGAAAATGCATACAGAGCCCACTTCGCCCATCTAAAATTGCCCTCAAAGGAAGCCTTTGGGTACAGCTAAACTCCCCATGGGAGCCTTTACGCAGCCCCACATGCAACTGGACTCTCTGTGTTCGCTGTTTCTGAACAACACTAAATACATCCCTACCCGGAATCTGAGAGGAATTGAAAATAGGACCCCAGAAAACGTGTACAGAGCCCCTTTCACCCATCAAAAATTGCCCCGAAAGGAAACCTTTGGGTACAACTGAACTCCCCAAGGGAGATTTTATGCAGCCCCACATGCAACTGGACTCTCTCTGTTCGCTCTTTCTGAACAACCCTAAATACATCCCTATCCTGAATCTGAGAATAATTGAAAATAGGACCCCAGAAAATGCGTACAACGCCCATTTTGCCCATCAATAATTGCCCCCAAAGGAAGCCTTTGGGTATGGCTGAACTCCACAGGGGAGCCTTTACGCAGCCCCACATGCAACTGGACTCTCTCTGTTCGCTCTTTCTGAACAACCCTAAATACATCCCTATCCTGAATCTGAGAATAATTGAAAATAGGACCCCAGAAAACGCATACAAAGCCCATTTTGTCCATCAAAAATTGACCCAGAAGGAAGCCTTTGGGTACAACTGCACTCCCCAGGGGAGTCTTTACGCAGCCCCACACGCAACTGGACTCTCAGTGTTAAATCTTTCTTAAAAACCCTAAGTACATCCCTACCCGGAAACTGAGAGGAAATGAAAATAGGACCCCAGAAAACGCGTACAAAGACCCTTTCACCCATCAAAAATTGCCTCCAAAGGAAGCCTTAGGGTACAACTGAACTCCAAAGGGGATCCGTCACGCAGCCCCACATGCAGATGGACTCTCTGTGTTCGCTCTTTCTGAACAATGCTAAATATCTCCCTACGCGGAATCTGTAGGAATTTAAAAGAAGACCCCAGAAAATGCGTACAGAGCCCCTTTCAACCATCAAAAATTGCCCCCAAAGGAAGCCTTTGGGTACAACTGAACTCCTCAGGGGAGCCTTTACGCAGCCCCACATGCAACTGGACTCTCTGTGTTCGCTCTTTCTGAACAGCGCTAAATATCTCCCTACCCGGAATCTAAGAGGAATTGAAAATAGGACCCCAGAAAACGTGTACAAGGCCCATTTTTCCCATCAAAAATTGCCCCCAATGGAAGTCTTTGGGTATAACTGAACTCCCCAGGGGAGCCATCACTTAGACCCACATGCAGCTGGACTCCTTGCGTTCGCTCTTTCTGAACAACCCTATATAACTCCCTACCCGGAATCTGGGAGAAATTGAAAATAGGTCCCCAGAAATCGCGTACAGAGCCCCTTACTCACATAAAAAATTTCCCCGAAAGGAAGCTTTTGGGTACAACTTAACTCCCCAGGGGAGCCTTTACGCAGCCCCACATGCAACTGGACTCTCTGTGTTCACTCTTTCTTAAAAACCCTAAATACATACCTACCCGGAATCTGAGAGAAGAAGAAAATAGGACCTGAGAAAACGCATACAGAGCCCCTTTCACACATCAAAAATTGCCCGCAAAGGAAGCCTTTGGGTACAACTGAACTCCCCAGGGGAGCCTTTATGCAGCCCCACATGCAACTGGACTCTCTGTGTTCACTCTTTCTTAAAAACCCTAAATACATACCTACCCGGAATCTGAGAGGAATTGAAAATAGGACCCCAGAAAACGTGTACAAGGCCCATTTTTCCCATCAAAAATTGCCCCCAAAGGAAGTCTTTGGGTATTACTGAACTCCCCATGGGAGCCTTCACTTAGCCCCAAATGCAGCTGGACTCCTTGCGTTCAACTTGCCTTTTCTGGGGTCCTATTTTCAATTTCTCTCAGATTCCGGGTAGGTATATATTTAGGGTTTTTCAGAAAGAGCGAACACAGAGAGTCCAGTTGCATGTGGGGTTGCATAAAGGCTCCCCTGGAGAGTTCAGTTGTACCCAAAGGCTTCCTTTGGGGGCAAATTTTTATGTGCGAAATGGGATCTGTACGGGGTTTCTGGGGACGTATTTTTAATTCCTCTAACATTCCGGGAAGGGACGTATTTAGTGTTGTTCAGAAAGAGTGAACACAGAGAGTCCAGTTTCATGTGGGGCTGCGTAAAGGCTCCCCTGGGGAGTTCAGTTGTACCCAAAGGCTTCCTTTGGGGGCAATTTTTGATGGACAAAATGGGCTTTGTATGCGATTTCTGGGGTCCTATTTTCAATACCTATCAGATTCCAGGTAGGGCTGTATTTAGGGTTGTTCAGAAAGAGCAAACATAGAGACTCCAGTTGCATGTCGGGCTGCGTAAAGGCTACCCTGGGGAGTTCAGCTGTACCCAAAGGCTTCCTTTGGGGGGAATTTTTGATGGGCAAAATTTGCCTTGTACACGATTTCTGTGGTCCTATTTTCAATTCCTCTCAGATTCCGGGTAGGGATGTCTTTAGGGTTCTTCAGAAAGAGCGAACACAGAGAGTCCAGTTGCATGTGGGGCTGCGTAATGGTTCCACTGGGGAGTTCCGTTGTACCCAAAGGCTTCCTTTGGGGGCAATTTTTGATAGGCAAAATGGGCCTTGTACACGTTTTCTGGGGTCCTATTTTCAATTCCTCTCAGATTCCAGGTAGGGCTGTATTTAGGGCTGTTCAGAAAAAGCGAACACAGAGAGTCCAGTTGCATGTGGGGCTGCGTAAAGGCTCCCCTGGGGAGTTCAGTTGTACCCAAAGGCTTCCTTTGGGGGCAATTTTTGATGGTTGAAAGGGGCTCTGTACGCATTTTCTGGGGTCTTCTTTTAAATTCCTACATATTCCGTATAGGGAGATATTTAGCATTGTTCAGAAAGAGCGAACACAGAGAGTCCATCTGCATGTGGGGCTGCGTAAAGGCTCCCCTTTGGAGTTCAGTTGTACCCTAACGCTTCCTTTGGAGGCAATTTTTGATGGGTGAAAGGGTCTCTGTACGCGTTTTCTGGGGTCCTATTTTCATTTCCTCTCAGTTTCCGGGTAGGGATGTACTTAGGGTTTTTAAGAAAGATTTAACACTGAGAGTCCAGTTGCATGTGGGGCTGCGTAAAGGCTCCCCTGGGGAGTTCAGTTGTACCCAAAGGCTTCCTTTGGGGGCAATTTTTGATCGGCAAAATGGGCCTTGTACACATTTTCTGGGGTCCTATTTTCAATTCCTCTCAGATTCCAGGTAGGGCTGTATTTAGGGCTGTTCAGAAAAAGCGAACACAGAGAGTCCAGTTGAATGTGGGGCTGCGTAAAGTCTCCCCTGGGGAGTTCAGTTGTACCCAAAGGCTTCCTTTGGGGGCAATTTTTGATAGGCAAAATGGGCCTTGTACACGTTTTCTGGGGTCCTATTTTTAATTCTTCTTATATTCCGGGTAGGGAGATATTTAGCGCTGTTCAGAAAGAGCGAACACAGAGAGTCCAGTTGCATGTGGGGCTGCGTAAAGGCTCCCCTGGGGAGTTCAGTTGTACCCAAAGGCTTTCTTTGGGGGCAATTTTTGATAGGCAAAATGGGCCTTGTACACGTTTTCTGGGGTCCTATTTTCAATTCCTCTCAGATTCCGGTTAGGGATGTATTTAGGGTTGTTCAGAAAGAGCGAACACAGAGAGTCCAGTTGCATGTGGGGCTGCGTAAAGGCTCCCCTGGGGAGTTCAGTTGTACCCAAAGGCTTCCTTTATGGGCAATTTTTGATGGGCAAAATGGGCCTTGTACACATTTTCTGGGGTCCTATTTTCAATTCCTCTCAGATTCCAGGTAGGGCTGTATTTAGGGCTGTTCAGAAAAAGCGAACACAGAGAGTCCAGTTGCATGTTTGGCTGCGTAAAGTTTCCCCTGGGGAGTTCAGTTGTACCCAAAGGCTTCCTTTGGGGGCAATTTTTGATAGGCAAAATGGGCCTTGTACACGTTTTCTGGGGTCCTATTTTCAATTCTTCTTATATTCCGGGTAGGGAGATATTTAGCGCTGTTCAGAAAGAGCGAACACAGAGAGTCCAGTTGCATGTGGGGCTGCGTAAAGGCTCCCCTGGGGAGTTCCGTTGTACCCAAAGGCTTCCTTTGAGGGCGATATTTGATGGGTGAAAAGGTCTTTGTATGCGTTTTCTGGTGTCCTATTTTAAATTCCTCTCACATTCCGAGAAGGGATGTATTTATTGTTGTTCAGAAAGAGCGAACACAGAGAGTCCAGTTGCATGTGGGGCTGCGTAAAGGCTGCCCTGGGGAGTTAAGTTGTACCCAAAGGCTTCCTTTGGGGGCAATTTTTGATGGGTGAAAGGGGCTCTGAACGTGATTTCTATGGTCATATTTTCAATTCCTCTCACATTCCGGGAAGGGATGTATTTAGGGTTGTTCAGAAAGAGCGAACACAGAGAGTCCAGTTGCATGTGGGGCTGCGTAAAGACACCCCTGGGGAGTTCAGTTGTACCCAAAGGCTTCCTTTGGGGGCAATTTTTGATGGGTGAAAGGGGCTCTGTACACGTTTTCCAGGGTCCTATTTTAAATTCCTCTCACATTCCGGTTTGGGATGTATTTAGGGTTGTTCAGAAAGAGCGAACACAGAGAGTCCAGTTGCATGTGGGGCTGCGTAAAGGCTCCCCTGGGGAGTACAGTTGTACCCGAAGGCTAACTTTGGGGGCAATTTTTGATGGGTGAAAGGGGCTCAGTACGCGTTTTCTGGGGTCCTATTTTCATTTCTCTCAGATTCCGGGTAGGGATGTACTTAGGGTTTTTAAGAAAGAGTTAACACTGAGAGTCCAGTTGCATGTCGGGCTGCATGAAGGCTCCCCTGGGGAGTTCAGTTGTACCCAAAGGCTTCCTTTCGGGGCATTTTTTGATGGGCGAAAGGGGCTCTATACATGATTTCCGGGGACCTATTTTCAATTCCTCTCAGATTCCAGGTAGGGCTGTATTTAGGGCTGTTCAGAAAGAGCGAACACAGAGAGTCCAGTTGCATGTGGGGCTGCGTAAAGGCTCCCCTGGGGAGTTCAGTTGTACCCAAAGACTTCCTTTGGTGGCAATTTTTGATGGTTGAAAAGGGCTCTGTACACCTTCTCTGGGGTCCTATTTTCATTTCCTCTCTGATTCCGGGTGGGGATGTATTTAGGGTTTTTAAGAAAGAGTGAACACAGTCCAGTTGCATGTCGGGCTGGGTAAAGGTTCCCCTGGGGAGTTCAGTTGTACCCAAAGGCTTCCTTTGGGGGCAATTTTTGATGGGTGAAAGGGGCTCTGTACGTGATTTCTGGGGTCATATTTTCAATTCCTCTCAGATTCCGGGTAGGGATGTATTTAGGGTTGTTCAGAAAGAGCGAACACAGAGAGTCCAGTTGCATGTGGGTCTGCGTAAAGGCTCCCCTGGGGAGTTCAGTTGTTCCCAAAGGCTTCCTTCGGGGGCAATTTTTGATGGGTGAAAAGGGCTCTGTACACGTTTTCCAGGGTCCTATTTTCAATTCCTCTCAGATTCCGGGTAGGGATATATTTAGGGTTGTTCAGAAAGAGCGAACACAGAGAGTCCAGTTGCATGTGGGGCTGCGTAAAGGCTCCCCTGGGGAGTTCAGTTGTTCCCAAAGGTTTCCTTTCGGGGCGATTTTTGATGGGTGAAAGGGGCTCTGTAAGTGATTTCTGGGGTCATATTTACAATTCCTCTCAGATACCGGTTAGGGATGTATTTAGGCTTGTTCAGAAAGAGCGAACACAGAGAGTCCAGTTGCATGTGGGGCTGCGCAGAGGATCCCTGGGGGAGTTCAGATGTACCCAAAGGCTTAAATTCAGGACAATTTTTGATGGGTGAAAGGGGCTTTGTATGCGTTTTCTGGGGTCCTATTTACAATTCCTCTCACATTCCGGGAAGGGATGTATTTAGGGTTGTTCAGAAAGAGCGAACACAGAGAGTCCAGTTGCATGTGGGGCTGCGTAAAGGCTCCCCTGGGGAGTTCAGTTGTTCCCAAAGGCTTCCTTTGGGGGCAATTTTTGATGGGCGAAAGGGGCTCTGAACACGATTTCTGAGGACCTATTTTCAATTCCTCTGAGATTCCAGGTAGGGCTGTATTTAGGGCTGTTCAGAAAGAGCGAACACAGAGAGTCCAGTTGCATGTGGGGCTGAGTTAAGGCTCCCTTGGGGAGTTCAGCTGTACCCAAAGGCTTCCTTTCGGGGTAATATTTGATGGGCGAAAGGGGCTCTGAACACGATTTCTGAGGACCTATTTTCAATTCCTCTGAGATTCCAGGTAGGGCTGTATTTAGGGCTGTTCAGAAAGAGGAACACAGAGAGTCCAGTTGCATGTGGGGCTGCGTAAAGGCTCCCCTGGGGAGTTCAGTTGTACCCAAAGGCTTCCTTTCAGGGCAATTTTTGATGGGTGAAAGGGGCTCTGTACACGTTTTCCAGGGTCCTATTTTCAATTCCTCTCAGATTCCGGGTAGGGATATATTTAGGGTTTTTAAGAAAGAGCGAACACAGAGAGTCCAGTTGCATGTGGGGCTGCGTAAAGGCTCCCCTGGGGAGTTCAGTTGTTCCCAAAGGCTTCCTTCGGGGGCAATTTTTGATGGGTGAAAGGGGCTCTGTACACGTTTTCCAGGGTCCTATTTTCAATTCCTCTCAGATTCCGGGTAGGGATATATTTAGGGTTGTTCAGAAAGAGCGAACACAGAGAGTCCAGTTGCATGTGGGGCTGCGTAAAGGCTCCCCTGGGGAGTTCAGTTGTTCCCAAAGGTTTCCTTTCGGGGCGATTTTTGATGGGTGAAAGGGGCTCTGTAAGTGATTTCTGGGGTCATATTTACAATTCCTCTCAGATACCGGTTAGGGATGTATTTAGGCTTGTTCAGAAAGAGCGAACACAGAGAGTCCAGTTGCATGTGGGGTGCGCAGAAGATCCCTGGGGGAGTTCAGTTGTACCCAAAGGCTTAAATTCAGGACAATATTTGATGGGTGAAAGGGGCTTTGTATGCGTTTTCTAGGGTCCTATTTACAATTCCTCTCACATTCCGGGAAGGGATGTATTTAGGGTTGTTCAGAAAGAGCGAACACAGAGAGTCCAGTTGCATGTGGGGCTGCGTAAAGGCTCCCCTGGGGAGTTCAGTTGTTCCCAAAGGCTTCCTTTGGGGGCAATTTTTGATGGGCGAAAGGGGCTCTGAACACGATTTCTTAGGACCTATTTTCAATTCCTCTGAGATTCCAGGTAGGGCTGTATTTAGGGCTGTTCAGAAAGAGCGAACACAGAGAGTCCAGTTGCATGTGGGGCTGAGTCAAGGCTCCCTTGGGGAGTTCAGTTGTACCCAAAGGCTTCCTTTCGGGGTAATATTTGATGGGCGAAAGGGGCTCTGAACACGGTTTCTGAGGACCTATTTTCAATTCCTCTGAGATTCCAGGTAGGGCTGTATTTAGGGCTGTTCAGAAAGAGCGAACACAGAGAGTCCAGTTGCATGTGGGGCTGCGTAAAGGCTCCCCTGGGGAGTTCAGTTGTACCCAAAGGCTTCCTTTTGGGGTAATTTTTGATGGTTGAAAGGGGCTGTGTACGCGATTACTGGGGTCCTATTTGCAATTCCTCTCAGATTCCGGTTAGGGATGTATTTAGGGTTCTTCAGAAAGAGTGAACACAGAGAGTCCAGTTGCATGTGGGGCTGCGTAAAGGCTCCCCTGGGGAGTTCAGTTGTACCCAAAGGCTTCCTTTCAGGGTAATTTTTGATGGGTGAAAGGGGCTCTGTACGTGATTTCTGGGGGCATATTTTCAATTCCTCACTGATTCCGGGTGGGGATGTATTTAGGGTTTTTAAGAAAGAGTGAACACAGTCCAGTTGCATGTCGGGCTGGGTAAAGGCTCCTCTGGGGAGTTCAGTTGTACCCAAAGGCTTCCTTTGGGGGCAATTTTTGATGTGCGGAAGGGGCTCTGTACGCGATTTCTGGGGTCCTATTTTCAATTCCTCTCAGATTCCGGTTGGGGAGATATTTAGGGTTGTTCAGAAAGAGAGAACACAGAGTGTCCAGCTGCATGTGGGGCTGCGTGAAGGCTCCCCTGGGGAGTTCAGTTGTACCCAAAGACTTCCTTTGGGGGCAATTTTTGATGGTTGAATGGGGCTCTGTACGCGTTTTCTGGGGTCTTATTTTAAATTCCTCTCAGATTCCGGTTAGGGAGATATTTAGGGTTCTTCAGAAAGAGTGAACACAGAGAGTCCAGTTGCATGTGGGGCTGCGTAAAGGCTCCCCGGGGGAGTTCAGTTGTTCCCAAAGGCTTCCTTTGGGGGCAATTTTTGATGGGCGAAAGGGGCTCTGAACACGATTTCTGAGGACCTATTTTCAATTCCTCTGAGATTCCAGGTAGGGCTGTACTTAGGGCTGTTCAGAAAGAGCGAACACAGAGAGTCCAGTTGCATGTGGGGCTGAGTCAAGGCTCCCTTGGGGAGTTCAGTTGTACCGAAAGGCTTCCTTTCGGGGTAATATTTGATGGGCGAAAGGGGCTCTGAACACGATTTCTGAGGACCTATTTTCAATTCCTCTGAGATTCCAGGTAGGGCTGTATTTAGGGCTGTTCAGAAAGAGCGAACACAGAGAGTCCAGTTGCATGTGGGGCTGCGTAAAGGCTCCCCTGGGGAGTTCAGTTGTTCCCAAAGGCTTCCTTTGGGGGCAATTTTTGATGGGCGAAAGGGACTCTGTTGGCGTTTTCTGGGGTCCTATTTTCAATTCCTCTCAGATTCCGGGTAGGGAGATATTTAGGGCTGTTCAGAAGGTGCGAACACAGAGAGTCCAGTTGCATGTTTGGCTGCGTAAAGGCTCCCCTGGGGAGTTCAGTTGTACCCAAAGGCTTCCTTTCAGGGCAATTTTTGATGGGTGAAAGGGGCTCTGTACACGTTTTCCAGGGTCCTATTTTCAATTCCTCTCAGATTCCGGGTAGGGATATATTTAGGGTTTTTAAGAAAGAGCGAACACAGAGAGTCCAGTTGCATGTGGGGCTGCGTAAAGGCTCCCCTGGGGAGTTCAGTTGTTCCCAAAGGCTTCCTTCGGGGGCAATTTTTGATGGGTGAAAGGGGCTCTGTACACGTTTTCCAGGGTCCTATTTTCAATTCCTCTCAGATTCCGGGTAGGGATATATTTAGGGTTGTTCAGAAAGAGCGAACACAGAGAGTCCAGTTGCATGTGGGGCTGCGTAAAGGCTCCCCTGGGGAGTTCAGTTGTTCCCAAAGGTTTCCTTTCGGGGCGATTTTTGATGGGTGAAAGGGGCTCTGTAAGTGATTTCTGGGGTCATATTTACAATTCCTCTCAGATACCGATTAGGGATGTATTTAGGCTTGTTCAGAAAGAGCGAACACAGAGAGTCCAGTTGCATGTGGGGCTGCGCAGAGGATCCCTGGGGGAGTTCAGTTGTACCCAAAGGCTTAAATTCAGGACAATTTTTGATGGGTGAAAGGGGCTTTGTATGCGTTTTCTAGGGTCATATTTACAATTCCTCTCACATTCCGGGAAGGAATGTATTTAGGGTTGTTCAGAAAGAGCGAACACAGAGAGTCCAGTTGCATGTGGGGCTGCGTAAAGGCTCCCCTGGGGAGTTCAGTTGTTCCCAAAGGCTTCCTTTGGGGGCAATTTTTGATGGGCGAAAGGGGCTCTGAACACGATTTCTGAGGACCTATTTTCAATTCCTCTGAGATTCCAGGTAGGGCTGTATTTAGGGCTGTTCAGAAAGAGCGAACACAGAGAGTCCAGTTGCATGTGCGGCTGAGTCAAGGCTCCCTTGGGGAGTTCAGTTGTACCCAAAGGCTTCCTTTCGGGGTAATATTTGATGGGCGAAAGGGGCTCTGAACACGGTTTCTGAGGACCTATTTTCAATTCCTCTGAGATTCCAGGTAGGGCTGTATTTAGGGCTGTTCAGAAAGAGCGAACACAGAGAGTCCAGTTGCATGTGGGGCTGCGTAAAGGCTCCCCTGGGGAGTTCAGTTGTTCCCAAAGGCTTCCTTTGTGGGCAATTTTTGATGGGCGAAAGGGACTCTGTTGGCGTTTTATAGGGTCCTATTTTCAATTCCTCTCAGATTCCGGGTAGGGAGATATTTAGGGCTGTTCAGAAAGTGCGAACACAGGGAGTCCAGTTGCATGTGGGGCTGCGTAAAGGCTCCCCTGGGGAGTTCAGTTGTACCCAAAGGCTTCCTTTTGGGGTAATTTTTGATGGTTGAAAGGGGCTGTGTACGCGATTACTGGGGTCCTATTTGCAATTCCTCTCAGATTCCGGTTAGGGATGTATTTAGGGTTCTTCAGAAAGAGTGAACACAGAGAGTCCAGTTGCATGTGGGGCTGCGTAAAGGCTCCCCTGGGGAGTTCAGTTGTACCCAAAGGCTTCCTTTCAGGGTAATTTTTGATGGGTGAAAGGGGCTCTGTACGTGATTTCTGGGGGCATATTTTCAATTCCTCTCAGATTCCGGTTAGGGATGTATTTAGGGTTGTTCCGAAAGAGCGAACACAGAGAGTCCAGTTGCATGTGGGGCTGCGTAAAGGCTCCCCTGGGGAGTTCAGTTGTATCCAAAGACTTCCTTTGGGGGCAATTTTTGATGGTTGAAAAGGGCTCTGTACGCCTTTTCTGGGGTCCTATTTTCATTTCCTCACTGATTCCGGGTGGGGATGTATTTAGGGTTTTTAAGAAAGAGTGAACACAGTCCAGTTGCATGTCGGGCTGGGTAAAGGCTCCTCTGGGGAGTTCAGTTGTACCCAAAGGCTTCCTTTGCGGGCAATTTTTGATGTGCGGAAGGGGCTCTGTACGCGATTTCTGGGGTCCTATTTTCAATTCCTCTCAGATTCCGGTTGGGGAGATATTTAGGGTTGTTCAGAAAGAGAGAACACAGAGAGTCCAGCTGCATGTGGGGCTGCGTGAAGGCTCCCCTGGGGAGTTCAGTTGTACCCAAAGACTTCCTTTGGGGGCAATTTTTGATGGTTGAAAGGGGCTCTGTACGCGTTTTCTGGGGTCTTATTTTAAATTCCTCTCAGATTCCGGTTAGGGAGATATTTAGGGTTCTTCAGAAAGAGTGAACACAGAGAGTCCAGTTGCATGTGGGGCTGCGTAAAGGCTCCCCGGGGGAGTTCAGTTGTTCCAAAAGGCTTCCTCTGGGGGCGATTTTTGATGGGTGAAAGGGTCTCTGTACGTGATTTCTGGGACCATATTTTCAATTCCTCTCACATTCCGGTTAGGGATGTATTTAGGCTTGTTCTGAAAGAGCGAACACAGAGAGTCCAGTTACATGTGGGGCTGCGTAAAGGCTCCCCTGGGGAGTTCAGTTGTACCCAAAGGCTTCCTTTGGGGGCAATTTTTGATGGGTGAAAGGGGCTCTGAATGTGATTTCTATGGTCATATTTTCAATTCCTCTCACATTCCAGGAAGGGATGTATTTAGGGTTGTTCAGAAAGAGCGAACACAGAGAGTCCAGTTGCATGTGGGGCTGCGTAAAGGCTCCCCTGGGGAGTTCAGTTGTACACAAAGGCTTCCTTTCAGGGAAATTTTTGATGGGTGAAAGGGGCTCTCTACGTGATTTCTATGGTCATATTTTCAATTCCTCTCACATTCCGGGAAGGGATGTATTTAGCATTGTTCAGAAAAAGCGAACACAGAGAGTCCAGTTGCATGTGGGGCTGCGCAGAGGATACCCGGGGGAGTTCAGATGTACCCAAAGGCTAAAATTCAGGACAATTTTTGATGGGTGAAAGGGGCTTTGTATGCGTTTTCTGGGGTCCTATTTACAATACCTCTCACATTCCGGGAAGGGATGTATTTAGGGTTGTTCAGAAAGAGCGAACACAGAGAGTCCAGTTGCATGTGGGGCTGCGTAAAGGATCCCCTGGGGAGTTCAGTTGTACCCAAAGGCTTCCTTTGGGGGCGATTTTTGATGGTTGAAAGGGGCTCTGTACGCGTTTTCTGGGGTCCTATTTTCATTTCCTCTCTGATTCCGGGTAGGGATGTATTTAGGGTTTTTAAGAAAGAGTGAACACTGTCCAGTTGCATGTCGGGCTTGGTAAGGCTCCTCTGGGGAGTTCTATTGTAGGGTTGTTCAAAAAGAGCTAACACAGAGAGTCCAGTTGCATGTGTGGCTGCGTAAAGGCTCCCCTGGGGAGTTCAGTTGTACCCAAAGGCTTCCTTGAGGGGCAATTTTTGACGGGTGAAAGGGGCTCTGTACGCGATTTCTGGGGTCCTATTTTCAATTCCTCTCAGATTCCGGGTAGGGATGTATTTAGGGTTGTTCAGAAAGAGCGAACACAGAGAGTCCAGTTGCATGTGGGGCTGCGTAAAGGCTCCCCTGGGGAGTTCAGTTGTACCCAAAGGCTTCCTTTGGCGGCAATTTTTGATAGGCAAAATGGGCCTTGTACACATTTTCTGGCGTCCTATTTTCAATTCCTCTTAGATTCCGGGTAGGGAGATATTTAGCGTTGTTCAGAAAGAGCGAACACAGAGAGTCCAGTTGCATGTGGGGCTGCGTAAAGGCTCCCCTGGGGAGTTCAGTTGTACCGAAAGGCTTCCTTTGGGGGCAATTTTTAATGGGCAAAATGGGCCTTGTACGCATTTTCTGGGGTCCTATTTTCAATTGCTCTCAGATTCCGGGTTGGGATGTCTTTAGGGTTGTTCAGAAAGAGCGAACACAGAGAGTCCAGTTGCATGTGGGGCTGCGTAAAGGTTCCCCTGGGGAGTTCTTTTGTACCCAAAAGCTTCCTTTCGGGGCAAATTTGATGTGCGTAAAGGGCTCTGTACGTGATTTCTGTGGTCCTATTTTCAATTTATCTCAGATTCCGGGTAGGGAGATATATAGGGTTGTTCAGAAAGAGCGAACGCAAGGAGTCCAGCTGCATGTGGGGCTAAGTGAAGGCTCCCCTGTGGAGTTCAGTTGTACCCAAAGGCTTCCTTTGGGGGCATTTTTGATGGTTGAAAGGGGCTCTGTACGCGTTTTCTGGGGTCCTATTTTCATTTCCTCTCTGATTCCGGGTAGGGATGTATTTAGGGTTTTTAAGAAAGAGTGAACACAGTCCAGTTGCATGTCGGGCTTGGTAAAGGCTCCTCTGGGGAGTTCTGTTGTACCCAAAGGCTTCTTTTCGGGGCAATTTTTGATGTGCGGAAGGGGCTCTGTACGCGATTTCTGGGGTCCTATTTTCAAGTCCTCTCCTATTTTCAACTCCTCGGTTGGGGAGATATTTAGGGTTGTTCAGAAAGAGCGAACACAGAGAGTCCAGCTGCATGTGGGGCTGCGTGAAGGCTCCCCTGGAGAGTTCAGTTGTACCCAAAGGCTTCCTTTGGGGGCAATTTTTGATAGGCAAAATGGGCCTTGTACACGTTTTCTGGGGTCCTATTTTCAATTCCTCTCAGATTCCGAATAGGGAGATATTTAGCGCTGTTCAGAAAGAGCGAACACAGAGAGTCCAGTTGCATGTGGGGCTGCGTAAAGGCTCCCCTGGGGAGTTCAGCCGTACCCAAAGGCTTCCTTTGGGGGCAATTATTGATGGGCAAAATGGGCGTTGTACGCATTTTCTGGGGTCCTATTTTCAATTATTCTCAGATTCAGGATAGGGATGTATTTAGGGTTGTTCAGAAAGAGCGAACACAGAGAGTCCAGCTGCATGTGGGGCTTCCTAAAGGCTCCCCTGGGGAGTTCAGTTGTACCCAAAAGCTTTCTTTTGGGGCAATTTTTGATGTGCGTAAGGGGCTATGTACGTGATTTCTGGGGTCCTATTTTCAATTTCTCTCAGATTCCGGGTAGTGGGATATATAGGGTTGTTCAGAAAAAGCGAACACAGAGAGTCCAGTTGCATGTGGGGCTGCGTAAAGGCTCCCCTGGGGAGTTCAGTTGTACCCAAAGGCTTCCTTTGGGGGCAATTTTTGATGGGTGAAAGGGGCTCTGTATGCGATTTCTGGGGTCCTATTTTCAATTTCCTCTCAGATTCCGGGTAGGGATGTCTTTAGGGTTGTTCAGAAAGAGCGAACACAGAGAGTCCAGCTGCATGTGGGGCTGCGTAAAGACTCCCCTGGGGAGTTCAGTTGTACCCAAAGGCTTCCTTTGGGGGCAATTTTTGATGGGCGAAAGGGGCTCTGTACGCGTATTCTGGGGTCCTATTTTCAATTCCTCTCAGATTCCAGGTAGGGAGATATTTGGGGTTGTTCAGAAAGAGCGAACACAGAGAGTCCAGTTGCATGTGGGGCTGCGTAAAGGCTCCCCTGGGGAGTTCAGTTGTACCCAAAGGCTTCTTTTGGGGGGCAATTTTTGATGGGTGAAAGGGGCTCTGTATGCGATTTCTGGGGTCCTATTTTCAATTTCCTCTCAGATTCCAGGTAGGGCTGTATTTAGGGTTGTTCAGAAAGAGCGAACACAGAGAGTCCAGTTGCATGTGGGGCTGCGTAAAGGCTCCCCTGGGGAGTTCAGTTGTACCCAAAGGCTTCCTTTGGGGGCAATTTTTGATGGGCGAAAGGGGCTCTGTACGCGTATTCTGGGGTCCTATTTTCAATTCCTCTCAGATTCCAGGTAGGGAGATATTTGGGGTTGTTCAGAAAGAGCGAACACAGAGAGTCCAGTTGCATGTGGGGCTGCGTAAAGGCTCCCCTGGGGAGTTCAGTTGTACCCAAAGGCTTCTTTTGGGGGGCAATTTTTGATGGGTGAAAGGGGCTCTGTATGCGATTTCTGGGGTCCTATTTTCAATTTCCTCTCAGATTCCAGGTAGGGCTGTATTTAGGGTTGTTCAGAAAGAGCGAACACAGAGAGTCCAGTTGCATGTGGGGCTGCGTAAAGGCTCCCCTGGGGAGTTCAGTTGTACCCAAAGGCTTCCTTTGGGGGCAATTTTTGATAGGCAAAATGGGCCTTGTACACGTTTTCTGGGGTCCTATTTTCAATTCCTCTCAGATTCAGGATAGGGAGATATTTGGGGTTCTTCAGAAAGAGCGAACACAGAGAGTCCAGTTGCATGTGGGGCTGCGTAAAGGCTCCCCTGGGGAGTTCAGTTGTACCCAAAGGCTTCCTTTGGGGGCAATTTTTGATGGGTGAAAGGGGCTCTGTACGCGATTTCTGGGGTCCTATTTTCAATTTCCTCTCAGATTCCGGGTAGGGATGTCTTTAGGGTTGTTCAGAAAGAGCGAACACAGAGAGTCCAGTTGCATGTGGGGCTGCGTAAAGGCTCCCCTGGGGAGTTCAGTTGTACCCAAAGGCTTCCTTTGGGGGTAATTTTTGATGGGCGAAAGGGGCTCTGTACGCGATTTCTGGGGTCCTATTTTCATTTCCTCTCAGATTCCGGGTAGGGATGTCTTTAGGGTTGTTCAGAAAGAGCGAACACAGAGAGTCCAGTTGCATGTGGGGCTGCGTAAAGGCTCCCCTGGGGAGTTCAGTTGTACCCAAAGGCTTCCTTTGGGGGCAATTTTTGATGGGTGAAAGGGGCTCTGTACGCGATATATCTGGGAGAAATTGAAAATAGGACCCCAGAAAACGCCTACAGAGCCCCTTTTGCCCATCAAAAATTGCCCCCAAAGGAAGCCTTTGGGTACAACTGAACTCCCCAGTGGAGCGTTTACGCAGCCCCTCATGCAACTGAACTCTCTGTGTTCACTCTTTCTTAAAAACCCTAAATACATACCTACCCGGAATCTGCGAGAAAATGAAAATAGGACCCCAGAAAATGCATACAGAGCCCCTTTCACACATCAAAAATTGCCCGCAAAGGAAGCCTTTGGGTACAACTGAACTCCCCAGGGGAGCCTTTACGCAGCCCCACATGCAACTGGACTCTCTGTGTTCACACTTTCTTAAAAACCCTAAATACATACCTACCTGGAATCTGAGAGGAATTGAAAATAGGACCCCAGAAAACGTGTACAGAGCCCCTTTTGCCCATCAAAAATTGCCTCCAAAGGAAGCCTTTGGGTACAAATGAACTCCCCAGGGGAGCCTTTACGCAGCCCCACATGCACCTGGAATCTCTGTGTTCGCTTTTTCTGAACAGCCCTAAATAAAGCCCTACCTGCAATCTGAGAGGAATTGAAAATAGGACCCCAGAAAACGTGTACAAGGCCCATTTTGCCCATCAAAAATTGCCCCCAAAGGAAGCCTTTGGGTACAACTGAACTCCCCAGGGGAGCCTTTACGCAGCCCCACATGCAACTGGACTCTCTGTGTTCGCTTTTTCTGAACAGCCCTAAATACAACCCTACATGGAATCGAGAGGAATTGAAAATAGGACCCCAGAAAAAGTGTACAATGCCCATTTTGCCCATCAAAAATTGCCCCCAAAGGAAGCCTTTGGGTACAACTGAACTCCCCAGGGGAGCCTTTACGCAGCCCCACATGCAACTGGACTCTCTGTGTTCGCTCTTTCTGAACAGCGCTAAATATCTCCCTACCCGGAATCTAAGAGGAATTGAAAATAGGACCCCAGAAAACGTGTACAAGGCCCATTTTGCCCATCAAAAATTGCCCCCAAAGGAAGCCTTTGGGAACTACTGAACTCCCCAGGGGAGCCTTTACGCAGCCCCACATGCAACTGGACTCTCTGTGTTCGCTCATTCTGAACAACGCCAAATATCTCCCTACCCGGAATCTGAGAGGAATTGAAAATAGAACCCCAGAAATCGAGTACAGAGCCCCTTTCGCCCATCAAAAATTGCCCCCAAAGGAAGCCTTTGGGTACAACTGAACTCCCCAGGGGAGCCTTTACGCAGCCCCACATGCAACTGGACTCTCTGTGTTCGCTCTTTCTGAACAACCCTAAAGACATCCCTACCCGGAATCTGAGAGGAAATTGAAAATAGGACCCCAGAAATCGCGTACAGAGCCCCTTTCACCCATCAAAAATTTCCCCCAAAGGAAGCCTTTGGGTACAACTGAACTCCCCAGGGGAGCCTTTACGCAGCCCGACATGCAACTGGACTCTCTGTGTTCGCTCTTTCTGAACAACCCTAAAGACATCCCTACCCGGAATCTGAGAGGAAATTGAAAATAGGACCCCAGAAATCGCGTACAGAGCCCCTTTCACCCATCAAAAATTGCCCCCAAAGGAAGCCTTTGGGTACAACTGAACTCCCCAGGAGAGCCTTTACGCAGCCCCACATGCAACTGGACTCTCTGTGTTCGCTCTTTCTGAAGAACCCCAAATATCTCCCTATCCTGAATCTGAGAGGAATTGAAAATAGGACCCCAGAAAACGTGTACAAGGCCCATTTGCCCATCAAAAATTGCCCCCAAAGGAAGCCTTTGGGTACAACTGAACTCCCCAGGGGAGCCTTTACGCAGCCCCACATGCAACTGGACTCTCTGTGTTCGCTCTTTCTGAACAGCGCTAAATATCTCCCTACCCGGAATCTAAGAGGAATTGAAAATAGGACCCCAGAAAACGTGTACAAGGCCCATTTTGCCTATCAAAAATTGCCCCCAAAGGAAGCCTTTGGGTACAACTGAACTCCCCAGGGGAGCCTTTACGCAGCCCCCCATGCAACTGGACTCTCTGTGTTCGCTCTTTCTGAACAACCCTATATATCTCCCTACCTGGAATCTGAGAGGAATTGAAAATAGGACCCCAGAATACGCATACAGAGCCCCTTTCGCCCATCAAAAATTGCCCCCAAAGGAAGCCTTTGGGTACAAATGAACTCCCCAGGGGAGCCTTTACGCAGCCCCACATGCAACTGGACTCTCTGTGTTCGCTTTTTCTGAACAGCCCTAAATACAAACCTACATGGAATCGAGAGGAATTGAAAATAGGACCCCAGAAAAAGTGTACAATGCCCATTTCGCCCATCAAAAATTGCCCCCAAAGGAAGCCTTTGGGTACAACTGAACTCCCCAGGGGAGCCTTTACGCAGCCCCACATGCAACTGGACTCTCTGTGTTCGCTCTTTCTGAACAGCGCTAAATATCTCCCTACCCGGAATCTAAGAGGAATTGAAAATAGGACCCTGGAAAACGTGTACAAGGCCCATTTTGCCCATCAAAAATTGCCCCCAAAGGAAGCCTTTGGGAACTACTGAACTCCCCAGGGGAGCCTTTACGCAGCCCCACATGCAACTGGACTCTCTGTGTTCGCTCTTTCTGAACAACGCCAAATATCTCCCTACCCGGAATCTGAGAGGAATTGAAAATAGGACCCCAGAAATCGCGTACAGAGCCCCTTTCGCCCATCAAAAATTGCCCCCAAAGGAAGCCTTTGGGTACAACTGAACTCCCCAGGGGAGCCTTTACGCAGCCCCACATGCAACTGGACTCTCTGTGTTCGCTCTTTCTGAACAACCCTAAAGACATCCCTACCCGGAATCTGAGAGGAAATGAAAATAGGACCCCAGAAATCGCGTACAGAGCCCCTTTCGCCCATCAAAAATTACCCCCAAAGGAAGCCTTTGGGTACAACTGAACTCCCCAGGGGAGCCTTTACGCAGCCCGACATGCAACTGGACTCTCTGTGTTCGCTCTTTCTGAACAACCCTAAAGACATCCCTACCCGGAATCTGAGAGGAAATTGAAAATAGGACCCCAGAAATCGCGTACAGAGCCCCTTTCACCCATCAAAAATTGCCCCCAAAGGAAGCCTTTGGGTACAACTGAACTCCCCAGGAGAGCCTTTACGCAGCCCCACATGCAACTGGACTCTCTGTGTTCGCTCTTTCTGAAGAACCCCAAATATCTCCCTATCCTGAATCTGAGAGGAATTGAAAATAGGACCCCAGAAAACGTGTACAAGGCCCATTTGCCCATCAAAAATTGCCCCCAAAGGAAGCCTTTGGGTACAACTGAACTCCCCAGGGGAGCCTTTACGCAGCCCCACATGCAACTGGACTCTCTGTGTTCGCTCTTTCTGAACAGCGCTAAATATCTCCCTACCCGGAATCTAAGAGGAATTGAAAATAGGACCCCAGAAAACGTGTACAAGGCCCATTTTGCCTATCAAAAATTGCCCCCAAAGGAAGCCTTTGGGTACAACTGAACTCCCCAGGGGAGCCTTTACGCAGCCCCCCATGCAACTGGACTCTCTGTGTTCGCTCTTTCTGAACAACCCTATATATCTCCCTACCTGGAATCTGAGAGGAATTGAAAATAGGACCCCAGAATACGCGTACAGAGCCCCTTTCGCCCATCAAAATTTGCCCCCAAAGGAAGCCTTTGGGTACAAATGAACTCCCCAGGGGAGCCTTTACGCAGCCCCACATGCAACTGGACTCTCTGTGTTCGCTTTTTCTGAACAGCCCTAAATACAAACCTACATGGAATCGAGAGGAATTGAAAATAGGACCCCAGAAAAAGTGTACAATGCCCATTTTGCCCATCAAAAATTGCCCCCAAAGGAAGCCTTTGGGTACAACTGAACTCCCCAGGGGAGCCTTTACGCAGCCCCACATGCAACTGGACTCTCTGTGTTCGCTCTTTCTGAACAACGCCAAATATCTCCCTACCCGGAATCTGAGAGGAATTGAAAATAGGACCCCAGAAATCGCGTACAGAGCCCCTTTCGCCCATCAAAAATTGCCCCCAAAGGAAGCCTTTGGGTACAACTGAACTCCCCAGGGGAGCCTTTACGCAGCCCCACATGCAACTGGACTCTCTGTGTTCGCTCTTTCTGAACAACCCTAAAGACATCCCTACCCGGAATCTGAGAGGAAATGAAAATAGGACCCCAGAAATCGCGTACAGAGCCCCTTTCGCCCATCAAAAATTACCCCCAAAGGAAGCCTTTGGGTACAACTGAACTCCCCAGGGGAGTCTTTACGCAGCCCGACATGCAACTGGACTCTCTGTGTTCGCTCTTTCTGAACAACCCTAAAGACATCCCTACCCGGAATCTGAGAGGAAATTGAAAATAGGACCCCAGAAATCGCGTACAGAGCCCCTTTCACCCATCAAAAATTGCCCCCAAAGGAAGCCTTTGGGTACAACTGAACTCCCCAGGAGAGCCTTTACGCAGTCCCACATGCAACTGGACTCTCTGTGTTCGCTCTTTCTGAAGAACCCCAAATATCTCCCTATCCTGAATCTGAGAGGAATTGAAAATAGGACCCCAGAAAACGTGTACAAGGCCCATTTGCCCATCAAAAATTGCCCCCAAAGGAAGCCTTTGGGTACAAATGAACTCCCCAGGGGAGCCTTTACGCAGCCCCACATGCAACTGGACTCTCTGTGTTCGCTCTTTCTGAACAACGCCAAATATCTCCCTACCCGGAATCTGAGAGGAATTGAAAATAGGACCCCAGAAATCGCGTACAGAGCCCCTTTCGCCCATCAAAAATTGCCCCCAAAGGAAGCCTTTGGGTACAACTGAACTCCCCAGGGGAGCCTTTACGCAGCCCCACATGCAACTGGACTCTCTGTGTTCGCTCTTTCTGAACAACCCTAAAGACATCCCTACCCGGAATCTGAGAGGAAATGAAAATAGGACCCCAGAAATCGCGTACAGAGCCCCTTTCGCCCATCAAAAATTACCCCCAAAGGAAGCCTTTGGGTACAACTGAACTCCCCAGGGGAGCCTTTACGCAGCCCGACATGCAACTGGACTCTCTGTGTTCGCTCTTTCTGAACAACCCTAAAGACATCCCTACCCGGAATCTGAGAGGAAATTGAAAATAGGACCCCAGAAATCGCGTACAGAGCCCCTTTCACCCATCAAAAATTGCCCCCAAAGGAAGCCTTTGGGTACAACTGAACTCCCCAGGAGAGCCTTTACGCAGCCCCACATGCAACTGGACTCTCTGTGTTCGCTCTTTCTGAAGAACCCCAAATATCTCCCTATCCTGAATCTGAGAGGAATTGAAAATAGGACCCCAGAAAACGTGTACAAGGCCCATTTGCCCATCAAAAATTGCCCCCAAAGGAAGCCTTTGGGTACAACTGAACTCCCCAGGGGAGCCTTTACGCAGCCCCACATGCAACTGGACTCTCTGTGTTCGCTCTTTCTGAACAGCGCTAAATATCTCCCTACCCGGAATCTAAGAGGAATTGAAAATAGGACCCCAGAAAACGTGTACAAGGCCCATTTTGCCTATCAAAAATTGCCCCCAAAGGAAGCCTTTGGGTACAACTGAACTCCCCAGGGGAGCCTTTACGCAGCCCCCCATGCAACTGGACTCTCTGTGTTCGCTCTTTCTGAACAACCCTATATATCTCCCTACCTGGAATCTGAGAGGAATTGAAAATAGGACCCCAGAATACGCGTACAGAGCCCCTTTCGCCCATCAAAATTTGCCCCCAAAGGAAGCCTTTGGGTACAAATGAACTCCCCAGGGGAGCCTTTACGCAGCCCCACATGCAACTGGACTCTCTGTGTTCGCTTTTTCTGAACAGCCCTAAATACAAACCTACATGGAATCGAGAGGAATTGAAAATAGGACCCCAGAAAAAGTGTACAATGCCCATTTTGCCCATCAAAAATTGCCCCCAAAGGAAGCCTTTGGGTACAACTGAACTCCCCAGGGGAGCCTTTACGCAGCCCCACATGCAACTGGACTCTCTGTGTTCGCTCTTTCTGAACAACGCCAAATATCTCCCTACCCGGAATCTGAGAGGAATTGAAAATAGGACCCCAGAAATCGCGTACAGAGCCCCTTTCGCCCATCAAAAATTGCCCCCAAAGGAAGCCTTTGGGTACAACTGAACTCCCCAGGGGAGCCTTTACGCAGCCCCACATGCAACTGGACTCTCTGTGTTCGCTCTTTCTGAACAACCCTAAAGACATCCCTACCCGGAATCTGAGAGGAAATGAAAATAGGACCCCAGAAATCGCGTACAGAGCCCCTTTCGCCCATCAAAAATTACCCCCAAAGGAAGCCTTTGGGTACAACTGAACTCCCCAGGGGAGTCTTTACGCAGCCCGACATGCAACTGGACTCTCTGTGTTCGCTCTTTCTGAACAACCCTAAAGACATCCCTACCCGGAATCTGAGAGGAAATTGAAAATAGGACCCCAGAAATCGCGTACAGAGCCCCTTTCACCCATCAAAAATTGCCCCCAAAGGAAGCCTTTGGGTACAACTGAACTCCCCAGGAGAGCCTTTACGCAGTCCCACATGCAACTGGACTCTCTGTGTTCGCTCTTTCTGAAGAACCCCAAATATCTCCCTATCCTGAATCTGAGAGGAATTGAAAATAGGACCCCAGAAAACGTGTACAAGGCCCATTTGCCCATCAAAAATTGCCCCCAAAGGAAGCCTTTGGGTACAAATGAACTCCCCAGGGGAGCCTTTACGCAGCCCCACATGCAACTGGACTCTCTGTGTTCGCTCTTTCTGAACAGCGCTAAATATCTCCCTACCCGGAATCTAAGAGGAATTGAAAATAGGACCCCAGAAAACGTGTACAAGGCCCATTTTGCCTATCAAAAATTGCCCCCAAAGGAAGCCTTTGGGTACAACTGAACTCCCCAGGGGAGCCTTTACGAAGCCCCACACGCAACTGGACTCTCTGTGTTCGCTCTTTCTGAACAACCCTATATATCTCCCTACCTGGAATCTGAGAGGAATTGAAAATAGGACCCCAGAATACGCGTACAGAGCCCCTTTCGCCCATCAAAAATTGCCCCCAAAGGAAGCCTTTGGGTACAACTTAACTCCCCAGGGGAGCCTTTACGCAGCCCCACATGCAACTGGACTCTCTGTGTTCGCTTTTTCTGAACAGCCCTAAATACAGCCCTACCTGGAATCTGAGAGGAAATTGAAAATAGGACCCCAGAAATCGCATACAGAGCCCCTTTCACCCATCAAAAATTGCCCCCAAAGGAAGCCTTTGGGTACAACTTAACTCCCCAGGGGAGCCTTTACGCAGCCCCACATGCAACTGGACTCTCTGTGTTCGCTCTTTCTGAACAACCCTATATATCTCCCTACCTGGAATCTGAGAGGAATTGAAAATAGGACCCCAGAATACGCGTACAGAGCCCCTTTCACCCATCAAAAATTGCCCCCAAAGGAAGCCTTTGGGTACAACTTAACTCCCCAGGGGAGTCTTTACGCAGCCCCACATGCAGCTGGACTCTCTGTGTTCTCTCTTTCTGAACAACCCTAAAGACATCCCTACCCGGAATCTGAGAGGAAATTGAAAATAGGACCCCAGAAATCGCATACAGAGCCCCTTTCACCCATCAAAAATTGCCCCCAAAGGAAGCCTTTGGGTACAACTGAACTCCCCAGGGGAGCCTTTACGCAGCCCCACATGCAACTGGACTCTCTGTGTTCGCTTTTTCTGAACAACCCTATATATCCCACTACCCGGAATCTGAGAGAAATTGAAAATAGGACCCCAGAAATCACGTACATAGCCCCTTACGCACATCAAAAATTGCCCCAAAAGAAAGCTTTTGGGTACAACTGAACTCCCCAGGGGAGCCTTTAGGCAGCCCCATATGCAGCTGGACTCTCTGTGTTCGCTCTTTCTGAACAACCCTAAATATCTCCCCAACCGAGGAGTTGAAAATAGGAGAGGACTTGAAAATAGGACCCCAGAAATCGCGTACAGAGCCCCTTCCGCACATCAAAAATTGCCCCGAAAAGAAGCCTTTGGGTACAACAGAACTCCCCAGAGGAGCCTTTACCAAGCCCGACATGCAACTGGACTGTGTTCACTCTTTCTTAAAAACCCTAAATACATCCCTACCCGGAATCAGAGAGGAAATGAAAATAGGACCCCAGAAAACGCGTACAGAGCCCCTTTCAACCATCAAAAATGCTCCCAAAGGAAGCCTTTGGGTACAACTGAACTCCCCAGGGGAGCCTTCACTTAGCCCCACATGCAGCTGGACTCCTTGCGTTCGCTCTTTCTGAACAATGCTAAATATCTCCCTACCCGGAATCTGAGAGAAATTGAAAATAGGACCGCAGAAATCACGTACAGAGCCCTTTACGCACATCAAAAATTGCCCCGAAAGGAAGCTTTTGGGTACAAAAGAACTCCCCAGGGGAACCTTTACGCAGCCCCACATGCAACTGGACTCCCTGTGTTCCCTCTTTCTGAACAACCCTAAATACATCCCTACCCGGAATCTGAGAGCAATTGAAAATAGGACCCCAGAAAATGCGTACAAGGCCCATTTTGCCCACTAAAAATTGCCCCCAAAGGAAGCCTTTCGGTACAACTGAACTCCCCAGGGGAGCCTTTACGCAGCCCCACATGCAACTGGACTCTCTGTGTTCGCTCTTTCTGAACAACGCTAAATATCTCCCTACCCGGAATCTAAGAGGAATTGAAAATAGGACCCCAGAAAATGTGTACAAGGCCCATTTTGCCTATCAAAAATTGCCGCCAAAGGAAGCCTTTGGGTACAACTGAACTCCCCAGGAGAGCCTTTACGCAGCCCCACATGCAACTGGACTCTCTGTGTTCGCTCTTTCTGAACAACCCAAAATACATCCCTACCCGGAATCTGAGAGGAATTGAAAATAGGACCCCAGAAATCGCGTACAGAGCCGCTTTCACCCGTCAAAAATTGCCCCTCAAGGAAGCCTTTGGGTACAACTGAACTCCCCAGGGGAGCCTTTACGCAGCCACACATGCAACTGGACTCTCTGTGTTAGCTCTTTTTGAACAACCCTACAATAGAACTCCCCAAGAGGAGCCTTACCAAGCCCGACATGCAACTGGACTGTGTTCACTCTTTCTTAAAATCCCTAAATACATCCCTACCCGGAATCAGAGAGGAAATGAAAATAGGACCCCAGAAAACGCGTACAGAGCCCCTTTCAACCATCAAATATGCCCCCAAAGGAAGCCTTTGGGTACAACTGAACTCCCCAGGGGAGCCTTTACGCAGCCCCACATGCAACTGGACTCTCTGTGTTCACACTTTATGAACAACACTAAATACATCCCTACCTGGAATCTGAGAGGAATTGAAAATAGTACCCCAGAAAATGCGTACAAGGCCCATTTTGCCCATTAAAAATTGTCCCCAAAGGAAGCCTTTGGGTACAACTGAACTCCCCAGGGGAGCCTTTACGCAGCCCCACACGCAACTGGACTCTCTGTGTTCGCTCTTTCTGAAGAAACCTGAAGACATCCCTACCCGGAATCTGAGAGGAATTGAAAATAGGACCCCAGAAATCGCGTAGAGAGCCCCTTTCATCTGTCAAAAATTGCCCTCAAAGGAAGCCTTTGGGTACGGCTGAACTGCCCTGGGGAGCCTTTACGCAGCCTCACATGCAACTGGACTCTCTGTGTTCGCTCTTTCTGAACAACCCTAAATACATCCCTTCCCGGAATGTGAGAGGAATTGTAAATAGGACCCCAGAAAACGCATACAAAGCCCCTTTCACCCATCAAAAATTGTCCTGAATTTAAGCCTTTGGGTACATCTGAACTCCCCCGGGTATCCTCTGCGCAGCCCCACATGCAACTGGACTCTCTGCGTTCGCTCTTTCTGAACAATGCTAAATACATCCCTTCCCGGAATGTGAGAGGAATTGAAAATATAACCATAGAAATCACGTAGAGAGCCCCTTTCACCCATCAAAAATTTCCCTGAAAGGAAGCCTTTGGGTACAACTGAACTCCCCAGGGGAGCCTTTACGCAGCCCCACATGCAACTGGACTCTCTGTGTTCGCTCTTTCTGAACAACCCTAAATACATCCCTTCCTGGAATGTGAGAGGAATTGAAAATATGACCATAGAAATCACGTTCAGAGCCCCTTTCACCCATCAAAAATTGCCCCCAAAGGAAGCCTTTGGGTACAACTGAACTCCCCAGGGGAGCCTTTACGCAGCCCCACATGTAACTGGACTCTCTGTGTTCGCTCTTTCAGAACAAGCCTAAATACATCCCTAACCGGAATGTGAGAGGAATTGAAAATATGGTCCCAGAAATCACGTACAGAGACCCTTTCACCCATCAAAAATCGCCCCCAGAGGAAGCCTTTTGGAACAACTGAACTCCCCCGGGGAGCCTTTACGCAGCCCCACATGCAACTGGAATCTCTGTGTTCGCCCTTTCTGAACAACCCTAAATATCTCCCTAACCGGAATCTGAGAGGAATTTGAAATAAGACCCCAGAAAACGCGTACAGAGCCCCTTTCAACCATCAAAAATTGCCCCCAAAGGAAGCCTTTGGGTACAACTGAACTCCCCAGGGGAGCCTTCACGCAGCCCCACATGCAGCTGGACTCTCTGTGTTCTCTCTTTCTGAACAACCCTAAATATCTCCCCAACCGGAATCTGAGAGGAATTGAAAATAGGACCCCAGAAATCGCGTACAGAGCCCCTTCCGCACATCAAAAATTGCCCCCAAAGGAAGCCTTTGGGTACAACTGAACTCCCCAGAGGAGCCTTTACCCAGCCCCACATGCAACTGGACTGTGTTCACTCTTTCTTAAAAACCCTAAATACATCCCCACCCGGAATCAGTGAGGAAATGAAAATAGGACCCCAGAAAAGGCGTACAGAGCCCTTTTCAACCATCAAAAATTGCCCCCAAAGGAAGTCTTTGGATACAACTGAACTCCCCAGGGGAGCCTTTACGCAGCCCCACATGCAACTGGACTCTCTGTGTTCGCTCTTTCTGAACAACCCTAAATACATCCCTAACCGGAATCTGAGAGGAATTGAAAATATGCCCCCAGAAATCACGTACAGAGCCCCTTTCACCCATCAAAAATTACCCTGAAAGGAAGCCTTTGGGTACAACTGAACTCCCCAGGGGAGCCTTTACGCAGCCCCACATGCAACTGGACTCTCTGTGTTCACTCTTTCTGAAGAACCCTAAATACATCCCTAACCGGAATCTGAGAGGAATTGCAAATAGGACCCCAGTAATCGCGTACACAGCCCCTTTCAACCATCAAAAATTACCCCAAAAGGAAGCCTTTGGGTACAACTGAACTCCCCAGGGGAGCCTTTACGCAGCCCCACATGCAACTGGACTCTCTGTGTTCGCACTTTCTGAACAGCCCTAAATATCTCCCTACCCGGAATCTGAGAGGAATTGAAAATAGGACCCTATAAAATGCCAACAGAGTCCCTTTCGCCCATCAAAAATTGCCCCCAAAGGAAGCCTTTGGGAACAACTGAACTCCCCAGGGGAGCCTTTACGCAGCCCCACATGCAACTGGACTCTCTGTGTTCGCTCTTTCTGAACAGCCCTAAATACAGCCCTACCTGGAATCTCAGAGGAATTGAAAATAGGTCCTCAGAAATCGTGTTCAGAGCCCCTTTCGCCCATCAAATATTACCCCGAAAGGAAGCCTTTGGGTACAACTGAACTCCCCAAGGGAGCCTTGACTCAGCACCACATGCAACTGGACTCTCTGTGTTCGCTCTTTCTGAACAATGCTAAATATCTCCCTAACCGTAATCTGAGATGAATTTAAAATAAGACCCCAGAAAACGCGTACAGAGCCCCTTTTCCCCATCAAAAATTGCCCCCAAAGGAAGTCTTTGGGTACAACTGAACTCCCCAGGGGAGCCTTCACGCAGCCCCACATGCAGCTGGACTCTCTGTGTTCGCTCTTTCTGAACAACCCTAAATATCTCCCCAACCGAGGAGTTGAAAATAGGAGAGGACTTGAAAATAGGACCCCAGAAATCGCGTACAGAGCCCCTTCCGCATATCAAAAATGGCCCCGAAAAGAAGCCTTTGGGTACAACAGAACTCCCCAGAGGAGCCTTTACCAAGCCCGACATGCAACTTGACTGTGTTCACTCTTTCTTAAAAACCCTAAATACATCCCTACCCGGAATCAGAGAGGAAATGAAAATAAGACCCCAGAAAACGCGTACAGAGCCCCTTTCAACCATCAAATATGCCCCCAAAGGAAGCCTTTGGGTACAACTGAACTCCCCAGGGGAGCCTTTACGCAGCCCCACATGCAACTGGACTCTCTGTGTTCACACTTTATGAACAACCCTAAATACATCCCTACCCGGAAACTGAGAGGAATTGAAAATAGGACCCCAGAAAATGCGTACAAGGCCCATTTTGCCCATTAAAAATTGCCCCCAAAGGAAGCCTTTGGGTACAACTGAACTCCCCAGGGGAGCCTTTACGCAGCCCCACATGCAACTGGACTCTCTGTGTTCGCTCTTTCTGAAGAACCCTGAAGACATCCCTACCCGGAATCTGAGAGGAATTGAAAATAGGACCCCAGAAATCGCGTAGAGAGCCCCTTTCAACCATCAAAAATTGCCCCAAAAGCAAGCCTTTGGGTACAACTGAATTCCCCAGGGGAGCCTTTACGCAGCCTCACATGCAACTGGACTCTCTGTGTTCGCTGTTTCTGAACAAAGCTAAATACAGCTCTACCCGGAATCTTAAAGGAATTGAAAATAGGACCGCAGAAAATGTGTACAAGGCCCATTTTGCACATCAAAAATATCCCCAAAGGAAGCCTTTGGGTACAGCTGAACTACCCAGGGCAGCCTTTACGCAGCCCGACATGCAACTGGATTCTCAGAGTTAACTCTTTCTTAAAAACTCTAAGTACATCCCTACCCGGAATGTGAGAGAATTGAAAATAAGGCCCCAGAAATGGCGTACAGAGCCCCTTTCACCCTTGAAAAATTGCCCCCAAAGGAAGCCTTTGGGTACAAATGAACTCCCCAGGGGAGCCTTTACGCAGCCCCACATGCAACTGGACTCTCTGTGTTCGAACTTTCTGAACAACCCCAAATATCTCCCTACCCGGAATCTGAGAGGAATTGAAAATAGGACCCCAGAAAACGCGTACAGAGCCCCTTTCACCCATCAAAAATTGCCCCCAAATGAAGCCTTTGGGTACAAATGAACTCCCCAGGGGAGCCTTTACGCAGCCCCACATGCTACTGGACTCTCTGTGTTCGCTCTTTCTGAACAACCCTAAAGGCATCCCTACCCGGAATCTGAGAGGAATTGAAAATAGGACCCCAGAAATCGCGTACAGAGCCCCTTTCACCCATCAAAAATTTCCCCCAAAGGAAGCCTTTGGGTACAACTGAACTCCCCAGGGGAGCATTTACGCCCCTGGGCATAAATGGTTGGGGAGATATTTAGGGTTGTTCAGAAAGAGTGAACACAGAGAGTCCAGCTGCATGTGGGGCTGCGTAAAGGCACCCCTGGGGAGTTCAGTTGTACCCAAAGGCTTGCTTTTTGGGCAATTTTTGCTGGTTGAAAGGGGCTCTGTACGCGTTTTCTGGGGTCCTATTTTCAATTCCTCTCACATTCCGAGAAGGGATGTACTTTTTTGTTTTTAAGAGAGTTAACACTGAGAGTCCAGTTGCATGTTGGGCTGCGTAAAGGCTCCCCTGGGGCGTTCAGTTGTACCCAAAGACTTCCTTTGGGGGCAATTTTTGATGTGCGTAAGGGGCTCTGTACGCGTTTTCTGGGGTCCTATTTTAAATTCCTCTCAGATTCCTTGTAGGGAGATATTTGGGGTTTTTCAGAAAGAGCGAACACAGAGAGTCCAGTTGCATGTGGGGCTGCGTAAAGGCTCCCCTGGGGAGTACAGTTGTACACGAAGGCTAACTTTGGGGGCAATTTTTGATGGGTGAAAGGGGCTTTGTATGCGTTTTCTGGGGTCCTATTTTCATTTCTCTCAGATTCCGGGTAGGGATGTACTTAGGGTTTTTAAGAAAGAGTTAACACTGAGAGTCCAGTTGCATGTCGGGCTGCATGAAGGCTCCCCTGGGGAGTTCAGTTGTACCCAAAGGCTTCCTTTCGGGGCATTTTTTGATGGGCGAAAGGGGCTCTATACATGATTTCCGGGGACCTATTTTCAATTCCTCTCAGATTCCAGGTAGGGCTGTATTTAGGGCTGTTCAGAAAGAGCGAACACAGAGAGTCCAGTTGCATGTGGGGCTGCGTAAAGGCTCCCCTGGGGAGTTCAGTTGTACCCAAAGACTTCCTTTGGGGGCAATTTTTGATGTGCGTAAGGGGCTCTGTACGCGTTTTCTGGGGTCCTATTTTAAATTCCTCTCAGATTCCTTGTAGGGAGATATTTGGGGTTGTTCAGAAAGAGCGAACACAGAGAGTCCAGTTGCATGGGGGGCTGCGTAAAGGCTCCCCTGGGGAGTACAGTTGTACACGAAGGCTAACTTTGGGGGCAATTTTTGATGGGTGAAAGGGGCTCTGTACACGTTTTCCAGGGTCCTATTTTAAATTCCTCTCACATTCCGGGAAGGGATGTATTTAGGGTTGTTCAGAAAGAGCGAACACAGAGAGTCCAGTTGCATGTGGGGCTGCGTAAAGGCTCCCCTGGGGAGTTCAGTTGTTCCCAAAGGCTTCCTTTGGGGGCAATTTTTGATGGGTGAAAGGGGCTCTCTACGTGATTTCTATGGTCATATTTTCAATTCCTCTCACATTCCGGGAAGGGATGTAGTTAGGGTTGTTCAGAAAGTGCGAACACAGAGAGTCCAGTTGCATGTGGGGCTGCGTAAAGGCTCCCCTGGGGAGTTCAGTTGTACCCAAAGGCTTCCTTTCAGGGCAATTTTTGATGGGTGAAAGTGGCTCTATACGTGATTTCTGGGATCATATTTTCAATTCCTCTCAGATTCCTGTTAGGGATGTATTTAGGGTTGTTCAGAAAGAGCGAACAGAGAGATTCCAGTTGCATGTGGGGCTGCGTAAGGGCTCCCCTGGGGAGTTCAGTTGTTCCCAAAGGCTTCCTTTCGGGGCGATTTTTGATGGGTGAAAGGGGCTCTGTAAGTGATTTCTGGGGTCATATTTACAATTCCTCTCAGATTCCGGTTAGGGATGTATTTAGGCTTGTTCAGAAATAGCGAACACAGAGAGTCCAGTTGCATGTGGGGCTGCGCAGAGGATCCCCGGGGGAGTTCAGATGTACCCAAAGGCTTAAATTCAGGACAATTTTTGATGGGTGAAAGGGGCTTTGTATGCGTTTTTTGGGGTCCTATTTTAAATTCCTCTCACATTCCGGGAAGAGATGTATTTAGGGTTGTTCAGAAAGAGCGAACACAGAGAGTCCAGTTGCATGTTGGGCTGCGTAAAGGATCCCCTGGGGAGTTCAGTTGTACCCAAAGACTTCCTTTGGGGGCAATTTTTGATGGGCAAAATGGGCCTTGTACACGTTTTCTGGGGTCCTATTTTCAATTCCTCTCAGATTCCGGGTAGGGAGATATTTAGCGCTGTTCAGAAAGAGCGAACACAGAGAGTCCAGTTGCATGTGGGGCTGCGTAAAGGCTCCCCTGGGGAGTTCAGTTGTACCCAAAGGCTTCCTTTGGGGGCAATTTTTGATGGGCAAAATGGGCCTTGTACGCGATTTCTGGGGTCCTATTTTCAATTCCTCTCAGATTCCGGGTAGGGATGTCCTTAGGTTTCTTCAGAAGGAGCGAACACAGAGAGTCCAGCTGCATGTGGGGCTGCGTAAAGGCTCCCCTGGGGAGTTCAGTTGTACCCAAAGGCTTCCTTTCAGGGAAATTTTTGATGGGCAAAAGGGGCTCTGTAGGTGTTTTCTGGGGTCCTATTTTCAATTCCTCTCAGATTCCGGATAGGGAGATATTTGTGGTTCTTCAGAAAGAGCGAACACAGAGAGTCCAGTTGCATGTGGGGCTGCGTAAAGGCTCCCCTGGGGAGTTCAGTTGTACCCAAAGGCTTCCTTTGGGGGCAATTTTTGATAGGCAAAATGGGTCTTGTACACGTTTTCTGGGGTCCTATTTTCAATTCCTCTTAGATTCCGGGCAGAGAGATATTTAGCACTGTTCAGAAAGCGCGAACACAGAGAGTCCAGTTGCATGTGGGGCTGCGTAAAGGCTCCCCTGGGGAGTTCAGTTGTACCCAAAGGCTTCCTTTGGGGGCAATTTTTGATAGGCAAAATGGGCCTTGTACACGTTTTCTGCGGTCCTATTTTCAATTCCTCTTAGATTCCGGGTAGGGAGATATTTAGCGCTGTTCAGAAAGCACGAACACAGAGAGTCCAGTTGCATGTGGGGCTGCGTAAAGGCTTCCCTGGGGAGTTCAGTTGTACCCAAAGGCTTCCTTTGGGGGCAATTTTTGATAGGCAAAATGGGTCTTGTACACGTTTTCTGGGGTCCTATTTTCAATTCCTCTTAGATTCCGGGCAGAGAGATATTTAGCGCTGTTCAGAAAGCGCGAACAGAGAGAGTCCAGTTGCATGTGGGGCTGCGTAAAGGCTCCCCTGGGGAGTTCAGTTGTACCCAAAGGCTTCCTTTGGGGGCAATTTTTGATAGGCAAAATGGGCCTTGTACACGTTTTCTGGGGTCCTATTTTCAATTCCTCTTAGATTCCGGGTAGGGAGATATTTAGCGCTGTTCAGAAAGAGCGAACACAGAGAGTCCAGTTGCATGTGGGGCTGCGTAAAGGCTCCCCTGGGGAGTTCAGTTGTACCCAAAGTCTTCCTATGGGGGAAATTTTTGACGGGTGAAAGGGGCTCTGTACGCGATTTCTGGGGTCCTATTTTCAATTCCTCTCAGATTCCGGGTAGGGATGTATTTAGGGTTGTATTTAGGGTTGTTCAGAAAGAGCGAACACAGAGAGTCCAGTTGCATGTGGGGCTGCGTAAAGGCTCCCCTGGGGAGTTCAGTTGTACCCAAAGGCTTCCTTTGGGGGCAATTTTTTATGGGCAAAGGGGCTCTGTAGGCGTTTTCTGGGGTCCTATTTTCAATTCCTCTCAGATTCCGGATTGGGAGATATTTGGGGTTCTTCAGAAAGAGCGAACACAGAGAGTCCAGTTGCATGTGGGGCTGCGTAAAAGCTCCCCTGGGGAGTTCAGTTGTACCCAAAGGCTTCCTTTGGGGGCAATTTTTGATGTGAGTAAGGGGCTCTGTACGCGATTTCTGGGGACCCATTTTCAATTTCTCCCAGATTCCGGGTAGGGAGATATATAGGGTTGTTCAGAAAGAGCGAACGCAAGGAGTCCAGCTGCATGTGGGTCTAAGTGAAGGCTCCCCTGGGGAGTTCAGTTGTACCCAAACACTTCCTTTGGGGGCAATTTTTGATGGTTGAAAGGGGCCTTGTACACGTTTTCTGGGGTCCTATTTTCAATTCCTCTTAGATTCCGGGTAGGGAGATATTTAGCGCTGTTCAGAAAGAGCGAACACAGAGAGTCCAGTTGCATGTGGGGCTGCGTAAAGGCTCCCCTGGGGAGTTCAGTTGTACCCAAAGGCTTCCTTTGGGGGCTATTTTTGATGGGCAAAATGGGACACGTACACGTTTTCTGGGGTCCTATTTTCAATTCCTCTCAGATTCCAGGTAGGGCTGTATTTAGGGCTGTTCAGAAAGAGCGAACACAGAGAGTCCAGTTGCATGTGGGGCTGCGTAAAGGCTCCCCTGGGGAGTTCAGTTGTACCCAAAGGCTTCCTTTGCGGGCAATTTTTGATGTGTGAAAGGGGCTCTGTATGAATTTTCTCGGGTCCTATTTTCATTTTCTCTCAGATTCCGGGTTGGTATGTATTTAGGGTTTTTAAGAAAGAGTGAACACAGAGAGTCCAGTTGCATGTGGGGCTGCGTAAAGGGTCCCCTGGGGAGTTCAGTTTTACCCAAAAGCTTCCTTTCGGGGAAATTTTTGATGTGAGTAAGGGGCTCTGTACGCGATTTCTGGGGACCTATTTTCAATTTCTCCCAGATTCCGGGTAGGGAGATAGATAGGGTTGCTCAGAAAGAGCGAAAGCAAGGAGTCCAGCTGCATGTGGGTCTAAGTGAAGGCTCCCCTGGGGAGTTCAGTTGTACCCAAAGACTTCCTTTGGGGGCAATTTTTGATGGGCAAAATGGGCCTTGTACACGTTTTCTGGGGTCCTATTTTCAATTCCTCTCAGATTCCGGATTGGGAGATATTTGGGGTTCTTCAGAAAGAGCGAACACAGAGAGTCCAGTTGCATGTGGGGCTGCGTAAAGGCTCCCCTGGGGAGTTCAGTTGTACCCAAAGGCTTCCTTTGGGGGCAATTTTTGATGTGAGTAAGGGGCTCTGTACGCGATTTCTGGGGACCCATTTTCAATTTCTCCCAGATTCCGGGTAGGGAGATATATAGGGTTGTTCAGAGAGAGCGAACGCAAGGAGTCCAGCTGCATGTGGGTCTAAGTGAAGGCTCCACTGGGGAGTTCAGTTGTACCCAAAGACTTCCTTTGGGGGCAATTTTTGATTGGAAAAATGGGCCTTGTACACGTTTTCTGGGGTCCTATTTTCAATTCCTCTTAGATTCCGGGTAGGGAGATATTTAGCGCTGTTCAGAAAGAGCGAACACAGAGAGTCCAGTTGCATGTGGGGCTGCGTAAAGGCTCCCCTGGGGAGTTCAGTTGTACCCAAAGGCTTCCTTTGGGGGCAATTTTTGATGGGCAAAATGGGCCTTGTACGCGATTTCTGGGGTCCCCTTTTCAATTCCTCTCAGATTCCAGGTAGGGATGTCTTTAGGGCTGTTCAGAAAGAGCGAACACAGAGAGTCCAGTTGCATGTGGGGCTGCGTAAAGGCTCCCTTGGGGAGTTCAGTTGTACCCAAAGGCTTCCTTTGGGGGCAATTTTTGATGGGCAAAAGGGGCTCTGTACGCGTTTTCTGGGGTCTTATTTTCAATTCCTCTCAGATTCCGGATAGGGAGATATTTGGGGTTCTTCAGAAAGAGCGAACACAGAGAGTCCAGTTGCATGTGGGGCTGCGTAAAGGCTCCCCTGGGGAGTTCAGTTGTACCCAAAGGCTTCCTTTGGGGGCAATTTTTGATAGGCAAAATGGGTCTTGTATACGTTTTCTGGGGTCCTATTTTCAATTCCTCTTAGATTCCGGGTAGAGAGATATTTAGCGCTGTTCAGAAAGCGCGAACACAGAGAGTCCAGTTGCATGTGGGGCTCCGTAAAGGCTCCCCTGGGGAGTTCAGTTGTACCCAAAGGCTTCCTTTGCGGGCAATTTTTGATGTGTGAAAGGGGCTCTGTATGCATTTTCTGGGGTCCTATTTTCATTTTCTCTCAGATTCCAGGTAGGTATGTATTTAGGATTTTTAAGAAAGAGTGAACACAGAGAGTCCAGTTGCATGTGGGGCTGCGTAAAGGCTCCCCTGGGGAGTTAAGTTGTACCCAAAAGCTTCCTATGGGGGAAATTTTTGATGTGAGTAAGGGGCTCTGTACGCGATTTCTGGGGTCCTATTTTCAATTTCTCCCAGATTCCGGTTAGGGAGATATATAGGGTTGTTCAGAAAGAGTGAACGCAAGGAGTCCAGCTGCATGTGGGTCTAAGTGAAGGCTCCCCTGGGGAGTTCAGTTGTACCCAAAGGCTTCCTTTGGGGGCAATTTTTGATGGTTGAAAGGGGCCTTGTACACGTTTTCTGGGGTCCTATTTTCAATTCCTCTTAGATTCCGGGTAGGGAGATATTTAGCGCTGTTCAGAAAGAGCGAACACAGAGAGTCCAGTTGCATGTGGGGCTGCGTAAAGGCTCCCCTGAGGAGTTCAGTTGTACCCAAAGGCTTCCTTTGGGGGCTATTTTTGATGGGCAAAATGGGACTCGTACACGTTTTCTGGGGTCCTATTTTCAATTCCTCTCAGATTCCGGGTAGGGATGTCCTTAGGTTTCTTCAGAAGGAGCGAACACAGAGAGTCCAGTTGCATGTGGGGCTGCGTAAAGGCTCCCCTGGGGAGTTCAGTTGTACCCAAAGGCTTCCTTTGGGGGCAATTTTTGATGAGCGTAAGGGGCTCTGTAGGTGTTTTCTGGGGTCCTATTTTCAATTCCTCTCAGATTCCGGGTAGGGATGTATTTAGGGTTGTTCAGAAAGAGCGAACACAGAGAGTCCAGTTGCATGTGGGGCTGCGTAAAGGCTCCCCTGGGGAGTTCAGTTGTACCCAAAGGCTTCCTTTGGGGACTATTTTTGATGGGCAAAATGGGCCTTGTACACGTTTTCTGGGTCCTATTTTCAGTTCCTCTCAGATTCCAGGTAGGGCTGTACTTAGGGCTGTTCAGAAAAAGCGAACACAGAGAGTCCAGTTGCATGTGGGGCTGCGTAAAGGCTCCCCTGGGGAGTTCAGTTGTACCCAAAGGCTTCCTTTGGGGGCAATTTTAGATGGGCAAACTGGGCCTTGTACACGTTTTCTGGGGTCCTATTTTCAATTCCTCTCAGATTCCTGGTAGGGAGATATTTGGGGTTCTTCAGAAAGAGCGAACACAGAGAGTCCAGTTGCATGTGGGGCTGCGTAAAGGCTCCCCTGGGGAGTTCAGTGTACCCAAAGGCTTCCTTTGGGGGCAATTTTTGATGGGTGAAAGGGGCTCTGTAGGCGATTTCTGGGGTCCTATTTTCAATTCCTCTCGATTCCAGGTAGGGCTGTATTTAGGGCTGTTTAGAAAAAGCGAATACAGAGAGTCCAGCTGCATGTGGGGCTGCGTAAAGACTCCCCTGGGGAGTTTAGTTGTACCCAAAGGCTTCCTTTGGGGACAAATTTTGATAGGCAAAATGGGCCTTGTACACGTTTTCTGGGGTCCTATTTTCAATTCCTCTCAGATTCCAGGTAGGGCTGTAATTAGGACTGTTCAGAAAGAGCGAACACAGAGAGTCCAGTTGCATGTGGGGCTGCGTAAAGGCTCCCCTGGGGAGTTCAGTTGTACCCAAAGGCTTCCTTTGGGGAAATTTTTGACGGGTGAAAGGGGCTCTGTACACGTTTTCTGGGGTCCTATTTTCAATTCCTCTCAGATTCCAGGTAGGGCTGTATTTAGGGCTGTTCAGAAAGAGCGAACACAGAGAGTCCAGCTGCATGTGGGGCTAAGTGAAGGCTCCCCTGAGGAGTTCAGTTGTACCCAAAGACTTCCTTTGGGGGCAATTTTTGATGGGCAAAATGGGCCTTGTACACGTTTTCTGGGGTCCTATTTTCAATTCCTCTTAGATTCCGGGTAGGGAGATATTTGGCGCTGTTCAGAAAGAGCGAACACAGAGAGTCCAGTTGCATGTGGGGCTGCGTAAATGCTCCCCTGGGGAGTTCAGTTGTACCCAAAGGCTTCCTTAGGGGGCAATATTTGATGGGCAAAAGGGGCTCTGTACGCGTTTTCTGGGGTCCTATTTTCAATTCCTCTCAGATTCCGGATAGGGAGATATTTGGGGTTCTTCAGAAAGAGCGAACACAGAGAGTCCAGTTGCATGGGGGGCTGCGTAAAGGCTCCCCTGGGGAGTTCAGTTGTACCCAAAGGCTTCCTTTGGGGGCAATTTTTGATGGGCAAAATGGGCCTTGTACATTTTTTCTGGGGTCCTATTTTTAATTCCTCTCAGATTCCGGGTAGGGAGATATATAGGGTTGTTCAGAAAGAGCGAACGCAAGGAGTCCAGCTGCATGTGGGGCTAAGTGGAAGCTCCCCTGGGGAGTTCAGTTGTACCCAAAGGCTTCCTTTGGGGGCAATTTTTGATGGGTGAAAGGGGCTCTGTACGCGATTTCTGGGGTCCTATTTTCAATTCCTCTCAGATTCCGGATAGGGAGATATTTGGGGTTCTTCAGAAGGAGCGAACACAGAGAGTCCAGTTGCATGTGGGGCTGCGTAAAGGCTCCCCTGGGGAGTTCAGTTGTACCCAAAGGCTTCCTTTGGGGGCAATTTTTGATGTGTGAAAGGGGCTCTGTATGCATTTTCTGGGGTCCTATTTTCATTTTCTCTCAGATTCCAGGTAGGTATGTATTTAGGGTTTTTAAGAAAGAGTGAACACAGAGAGTCCAGTTGCATGTGGGGCTGCGTAAAGGCTCCCCTGGGGAGTTAAGTTGTACCCAAAAGCTTCCTATGGGGGAAATTTTGGATGTAAGGGGCTCTGTACGCGATTTCTGGGGTCCTATTTTCAATTTCTCCCAGATTCCGGTTAGGGAGATATATAGGGTTGTTCAGAAAGAGTGAACGCAAGGAGTCCAGCTGCATGTGGGTCTAAGTGAAGGCTCCCCTGGGGAGTTCAGTTGTACCCAAAGGCTTCCTTTGGGGGCAATTTTTGATGGTTGAAAGGGGCCTTGTACACGTTTTCTGGGGTCCTATTTTCAATTCCTCTTAGATTCCGGGTAGGGAGATATTTAGCGCTGTTCAGAAAGAGCGAACACAGAGAGTCCAGTTGCATGTGGGGCTGCGTAAAGGCTCCCCTGGGGAGTTCAGTTGTACCCAAAGGCTTCCTTTGGGGGAAATTTTTGACGGGTGAAAGGGGCTCTGTACGCGATTTCTGGGGTCCTATTTTCAATTCCTCTCAGATTCCAGGTAGGGCTGTATTTAGGGCTGTTCAGAAAGAGCGAACACAGAGAGTCCAGTTGCATGTGGGGCTGCGTAAAGGCTCCCCTGGGGAGTTCAGTTGTACCCAAAGGCTTCCTTTGGGGCAATTTTTGATGGGCAAAATGGGCCTTGTACACGTTTTCTGGGGTCCTATTTTCAATTCCTCTCAGATTCCGGATAGGGAGATATTTGGGGTTCTTCAGAAAGAGCGAACACAGAGAGTCCAGTTGCATGTGGGGCTGCGTAAAGGCTCCCCTGGGGAGTTCAGTTGTACCCAAAGGCTTCCTTTGGGGGCAATTTTTGATGTGAGTAAGGGGCTCTGTACGCGATTTCTGGGGACCCATTTTCAATTTCTCCCAGATTCCGGGTAGGGAGATATATAGGGTTGTTCAGAAAGAGCGAACGCAAGGAGTCCAGCTGCATGTGGGTCTAAGTGAAGGCTCCCCTGGGGAGTTCAGTTGTACCCAAAGACTTCCTTTGGGGGCAATTTTTGATGGGCAAAATGGGCCTTGTACACGTTTTCTGGGGTCCTATTTTCAATTCCTCTCAGATTCCGGATTGGGAGATATTTGGGGTTCTTCAGAAAGAGCGAACACAGAGAGTCCAGTTGCATGTGGGGCTGCGTAAAGGCTCCCCTGGGGAGTTCAGTTGTACCCAAAGGCTTCCTTTGGGGGCAATTTTTGATGTGAGTAAGGGGCTCTGTACGCGATTTCTGGGGACCCATTTTCAATTTCTCCCAGATTCCGGGTAGGGAGATATATAGGGTTGTTCAGAAAGAGCGAACGCAAGGAGTCCAGCTGCATGTGGGTCTAAGTGAAGGCTCCCCTGGGGAGTTCAGTTGTACCCAAAGACTTCCTTTG
This sequence comes from Mergus octosetaceus, assembly GCA_036873955.1. Taxonomy (NCBI): domain Eukaryota; kingdom Metazoa; phylum Chordata; class Aves; order Anseriformes; family Anatidae; genus Mergus; species Mergus octosetaceus. Next base: position 225,894 of record JBAGBL010000074.1, read on the forward strand.
GGGGAAATTTTTGATTGGAAAAATGGGCCTTGTACACGTTTTCTGGGGTCCTATTTTCAATTCCTCTTAGATTCCGGGTAGGGAGATATTTGGGGTTCTTCAGAAAGAGCGAACACAGAGAGTCCAGTTGCATGTGGGGCTGCGTAAAGGCTCCCTTGGGGAGTTCAGTTGTACCCAAAGGCTTCCATTGGGGGCAATTTTTGATGGGAAAAATGGGCCTTGTACACGTTTTCTGGGGTCCTATTTTCAATTCCTCTTAGATTCCGGGTAGGGAGATATTTGGGGTTCTTCAGAAAGAGCGAACACAGAGAGTCCAGTTGCATGTGGGGCTGCGTAAAGGCTCCCCTGGGGAGTTCAGTTGTACCCAAAGGCTTCCTTTGGGGGCAATTTTTGATGTGAGTAAGGGGCTCTGTACGCGATTTCTGGGGACCCATTTTCAATTTCTCCCAGATTCCGGGTAGGGAGATATATAGGGTTGTTCAGAAAGAGCGAACGCAAGGAGTCCAGCTGCATGTGGGTCTAAGTGAAGGCTCCCCTGGGGAGTTCAGTTGTACCCAAAGACTTCCTTTGGGGGCAATTTTTGATTGGAAAAATGGGTCTTGTACACGTTTTCTGGGGTCCTATTTTCAATTCCTCTTAGATTCCGGGTAGGGAGATATTTAGCGCTGTTCAGAAAGAGCGAACACAGAGTCCAGTTGCATGTGGGGCTGCGTAAAGGCTCCCCTGGGGAGTTCAGTTGTACCCAAAGGCTTCCTTTGGGGGAAATTTTTGACGGGTGAAAGGGGCTCTGTACGCGATTTCTGGGGTCCTATTTTCAATTCCTCTCAGATTCCAGGTAGGGCTGTATTTAGGGCTGTTCAGAAAGAGCGAACACAGAGAGTCCAGTTGCATGTGGGGCTGCGTAAAGGCTCCCCTGGGGAGTTCATTTGTACCCAAAGGCTTCCTTTGGGGGCAATTTTTGATGGGCAAAATGGGCCTTGTACACGTTTTCTGGGGTCCTATTTTCAATTCCTCTCAGATTCCGGATAGGGAGATATTTGGGGTTCTTCAGAAAGAGCGAACACAGAGAGTCCAGTTGCATGGGGGGCTGCGTAAAGGCTCCCCTGGGGAGTTCAGTTGTACCCAAAGGCTTCCTTTGGGGGCAATTTTTGATGTGAGTAAGGGGCTCTGTACGCGATTTCTGGGGACCCATTTTCAATTTCTCCCAGATTCCGGGTAGGGAGATATATAGGGTTGTTCAGAAAGAGCGAACGCAAGGAGTCCAGCTGCATGTGGGTCTAAGTGAAGGCTCCCCTGGGGAGTTCAGTTGTACCCAAACACTTCCTTTGGGGGCAATTTTTGATGGGAAAAATGGGCCTTGTACACGTTTTCTGGGGTCCTATTTTCAATTCCTCTTAGATTCCGGGTAGGGAGATATGTAGCGCTGTTCAGAAAGAGCGAACACAGAGAGTCCAGTTGCATGTGGGGCTGCGTAAAGGCTCCCCTGGGGAGTTCAGTTGTACCCAAAGGCTTCCTTTGGGGGAAATTTTTGACGGGTGAAAGGGGCTCTGTACGTGTTTTCTGGGGTCCTATTTTCAATTCCTCTTAGATTCCGGGTAGAGAGATATTTAGCGCTGTTCAGAAAGCGCGAACACAGAGAGTCCAGTTGCATGTGGGGCTGCGTAAAGGCTCCCCTGGGGAGTTCCGTTGTACCCAAAGGCTTCCTTTGGGGGCAATTTTTGATGGGCAAAATGGGCCTTGTACACGTTTTCCGGGGTCCTATTTTCAATTCCTCTCAGATTCCGGGTAGGTATGTATTTAGGGTTTTTAAGAAAGAGTGAACACAGAGAGTCCAGTTGCATGTGGGGCTGCGTAAAGGCTCCCCTGGGGAGTTCAGTTGTACCCAAAGGCTTCCTTTGCGGGCAATTTTTGATGTGTCAAAGGGGCTCTGTATGCATTTTCTCGGGTCCTATTTTCATTTTCTCTCAGATTCCGGGTAGGTATGTATTTAGGGTTTTTAAGAAAGAGTGAACACAGAGAGTCCAGTTGCATGTGGGGCTGCGTAAAGGCTCCCCTGGGGAGTTAAGTTGTACCCAAAAGCTTCCTTTCGGGGAAATTTTTGATGTGAGTAAGGGGCTCTGTACGCGATTTCTGGGGACCTATTTTCAATTTCTCCCAGATTCCGGGTAGGGAGATATATAGGGTTGTTCAGAAAGAGCGAACGCAAGGAGTCCAGCTGCATGTGGGTCTAAGTGAAGGCTCCCCTGGGGAGTTCAGTTATACCCAAAGACTTCCATTGGGGGCAATTTTTGATGGGAAAAATGGGCCTTGTACACGTTTTCTGGGGTCCTATTTTCAATTCCTCTTAGATTCCGGGTAGGGAGATATTTAGCGCTGTTCAGAAAGAGCGAACACAGAGAGTCCAGTTGCATGTGGGGCTGCGTAAAGGCTCCCCTGGGGAGTTCAGTTGTACCCAAAGGCTTCCTTTGGGGGAAATTTTTGACGGGTGAAAGGGGCTCTGTACGCGATTTCTGGGGTCCTATTTTCAATTCCTCTCAGATTCCGGGTAGGGATGTCCTTAGGTTTCTTCAGAAGGAGCGAACACCGAGAGTCCAGTTGCATGTGGGGCTGCGTAAAGGCTCCCCTGGGGAGTTCAGTTGTACCCAAAGGCTTCCTTTGGGGGCAATTTTTGATGGGCAAAAGTGGCTCTGAAGGTGTTTTCTGGGGTCCTATTTTCAATTCCTCTCAGATTCTGGATAGGGAGATATTTGGGGTTCTTCAGAAAGAGCGAACACAGAGAGTCCAGTTGCATGTGGGGCTGCGTAAAGGCTCCCCTGGGGAGTTCAGTTGTACCCAAAGGCTTCCTTTGGGGGCAATTTTTGATAGGCAAAATGGGTCTTGTACACGTTTTCTGGGGTCCTATTTTCAATTCCTCTTAGATTCCGGGCAGAGAGATATTTAGCGCTGTTCAGAAAGCGCGAACACAGAGAGTCCAGTTGCATGTGGGGCTGCGTAAAGGCTCCCCTGGGGAGTTCAGTTGTACCCAAAGGCTTCCTTTGGGGGCAATTTTTGATAGGCAAAATGGGCCTTGTACACGTTTTCTGGGGTCCTATTTTCAATTCCTCTTAGATTTCGGGTAGGGAGATATTTAGCGCTGTTCAGAAAGAGCGAACACAGAGAGTCCAGTTGCATGTGGGGCTGCGTAAAGGCTCCCCTGGGGAGTTCAGTTGTATCCAAAGTCTTCCTATGGGGGAAATTTTTGACGGGTGAAAGGAGCTCTGTACGCGATTTCTGGGGTCCTATTTTCAATTCCTCTCAGATTCCGGGAAGGGATGTATTTAGGGTTGTTCAGAAAGAGCGAACACAGAGAGTCCAGTTGCATGTGGGGCTGCGTAAAGGCTCCCCTGGGGAGTTCAGTTGTACCCAAAGGCTTCCTTTGGGGGCTATTTTTGATGGGCAAAATGGGCCTTGTACACGTTTTCTGGGGTCCTATTTTCAATTCCTCTCAGATTCCAGGTAGGGCTGTATTTAGGGCTGTTCAGAAAGAGCGAACACAGAGAGTCCAGTTGCATGTGGGGCTGCATAAAGGCTCCCCTGGGGAGTTCAGTTGTACCCAAAGGCTTCCTTTGGGGGCAATTTTTGATGGGCAAAGGGGCTCTGTAGGCGTTTTCTGGGGTCCTATTTTCAATTCCTCTCAGATTCCGGATTGGGAGATATTTCGGGTTCTTCAGAAAGAGCGAACACAGAGAGTCCAGTTGCATGTGGGGCTGCGTAAAGGCTCCCCTGGGGAGTTCAGTTGTACCCAAAGGCTTCCTTTGGGGGCAATTTTTGATGTGAGTAAGGGGCTCTGTACGCGATTTCTGGGGACCCATTTTCAATTTCTCCCAGATTCCGGGTAGGGAGATATATAGGGTTGTTCAGAAAGAGCGAACGCAAGGAGTCCAGCTGCATGTGGGTCTAAGTGAAGGCTCCCCTGGGGAGTTCAGTTGTACCCAAAGACTTCCTTTGGGGGCAATTTTTGATTGGAAAAATGGGCCTTGTACACGTTTTCTGGGGTCCTATTTTCAATTCCTCTTAGATTCCGGGTAGGGAGATATTTAGCGCTGTTCAGAAAGAGCGAACACAGAGTCCAGTTGCATGTGGGGCTGCGTAAAGGCTCCCCTGGGGAGTTCAGTTGTACCCAAAGGCTTCCTTTGGGGGCAATTTTTGATGGGCAAAATGGGCCTTGTACGCGATTTCTGGGGTCCCCTTTTCAATTCCTCTCAGATTCCAGGTAGGGATGTCTTTAGGGCTGTTCAGAAAGAGCGAACACAGAGAGTCCAGTTGCATGTGGGGCTGCGTAAAGGCTCCCTTGGGGAGTTCAGTTGTACCCAAAGGCTTCCTTTGGGGGCAATTTTTGATGGGCAAAAGGGGCTCTGTACGCGTTTTCTGGGGTCCTATTTTCAATTCCTCTCAGATTCCGGAAAGGGAGATATTTGGGGTTCTTCAGAAAGAGCGAACACAGAGAGTCCAGTTGCATGTGGGGCTGCGTAAAGGCTCCCCTGGGGAGTTCAGTTGTACCCAAAGGCTTCCTTTGGGGGCAATTTTTGATAGGCAAAATGGGTCTTGTATACGTTTTCTGGGGTCCTATTTTCAATTCCTCTTAGATTCCGGGTAGAGAGATATTTAGCGCTGTTCAGAAAGCGAGAACACAGAGAGTCCAGTTGCATGTGGGGCTGCGTAAAGGCTCCCCTGGGGAGTTCAGTTGTACCCAAAGGCTTCCTTTGGGGGCAATTTTTGATGTGTGAAAGGGGCTCTGTATGCATTTTCTGGGGTCCTATTTTCATTTTCTCTCAGATTCCAGGTAGGTATGTATTTAGGGTTTTTAAGAAAGAGTGAACACAGAGAGTCCAGTTGCATGTGGGGCTGCGTAAAGGCTCCCCTGGGGAGTTAAGTTGTACCCAAAAGCTTCCTATGGGGGAAATTTTGGATGTGAGTAAGGGGCTCTGTACGCGATTTCTGGGGTCCTATTTTAAATTTCTCCCAGATTCCGGTTAGGGAGATATATAGGGTTGTTCAGAAAGAGTGAACGCAAGGAGTCCAGCTGCATGTGGGTCTAAGTGAAGGCTCCCCTGGGGAGTTCAGTTGTACCCAAAGGCTTCCTTTGGGGGCTATTTTTGATGGGCAAAATGGGACACGTACACGTTTTCTGGGGTCCTATTTTCAATTCCTCTCAGATTCCAGGTAGGGCTGTATTTAGGGCTGTTCAGAAAGAGCGAACACAGAGAGTCCAGTTGCATGTGGGGCTGCGTAAAGGCTCCCCTGGGGAGTTCAGTTGTACCCAAAGGCTTCCTTTGGGGGCAATTTTGGATGGGCAAAAGGGGCTCTGTAGGCGTTTTCTGGGGTCCTATTTTCAATTCCTCTCAGATTCCGGATAGGGAGATATTTGGGGTTCTTCAGAAAGAGCGAACACAGAGAGTCCAGTTGCATGTGGGGCTGCGTAAAGGCTCCCATGGGGAGTTCAGTTGTACCCAAAGGCTTCCTTTGCGGGCAATTTTTGATGTGTGAAAGGGGCTCTGTATGCATTTTCTCGGGTCCTATTTTCATTTTCTCTCAGATTCCGGGTAGGTATGTATTTAGGGTTTTTAAGAAAGAGTGAACACAGAGAGTCCAGTTGCATGTGGGGCTGCGTAAAGGCTCCCCTGGGGAGTTAAGTTTTACCCAAAAGCTTCCTTTCGGGGAAATTTTTGATGTGAGTAAGGGGCTCTGTACGCGATTTCTGGGGACCTATTTTCAATTTCTCCCAGATTCCGGGTAGGGAGATATATAGGGTTGTTCAGAAAGAGCGAAAGCAAGGAGTCCAGCTGCATGTGGGTCTAAGTGAAGGCTCCCCTGGGGAGTTCAGTTGTACCCAAAGACTTCCTTTGGGGGCAATTTTTGATGGGCAAAATGGGCCTTGTACACGTTTTCTGGGGTCCTATTTTCAATTCCTCTTAGATTCCGGGTAGGGAGATATTTAGCGCTGTTCAGAAAGAGCGAACACAGAGAGTCCAGTTGCATGTGGGGCTGCGTAAAGGCTCCCCTGGGGAGTTCAGTTGTACCCAAAGGCTTCCTTTGGGGGCAATTTTTGATGGGCAAAATGGGCCTTGTACGCGATTTCTGGGGTCCCCTTTTCAATTCCTCTCAGATTCCAGGTAGGGATGTCTTTAGGGCTGTTCAGAAAGAGCGAACACAGAGAGTCCAGTTGCATGTGGGGCTGCGTAAAGGCTCCCTTGGGGAGTTCAGTTGTACCCAAAGGCTTCCATTGGGGGCAATTTTTGATGGGAAAAATGGGCCTTGTACACGTTTTCTGGGGTCCTATTTTCAATTCCTCTTAGATTCCGGGTAGGGAGATATTTAGCGCTGTTCAGAAAGAGCGAACACAGAGAATCCAGTTGCATGTGGGGCTGCGTAAAGGCTCCCCTGGGGAGTTCAGTTGTACCCAAAGGCTTCCTTTGGGGGAAATTTTTGACGGGTGAAAGGGGCTCTGTACGCGATTTCTGGGGTCCTATTTTCAATTCCTCTCAGATTCCGGGTAGGGATGTCCTTAGGTTTCTTCAGAAGGAGTGAACACAGAGAGTCCAGCTGCATGTGGGGCTGCGTAAAGGCTCCCCTGGGGAGTTCAGTTGTACCCAAAGGCTTCCTTTGGGGGAAATTTTTGATGGGCAAAAGGGGCTCTGTAGGTGTTTTCTGGGGTCCTATTTTCAATTCCTCTCAGATTCCGGATAGGGAGATATTTGTGGTTCTTCAGAAAGAGCGAACACAGAGAGTCCAGTTGCATGTGGGGCTGCGTAAAGGCTCCCCTGGGGAGTTCAGTTGTACCCAAAGGCTTCCTTTGGGGGCAATTTTTGATAGGCAAAATGGGTCTTGTACACGTTTTCTGGGGTCCTATTTTCAATTCCTCTTAGATTCCGGGCAGAGAGATATTTAGCACTGTTCAGAAAGCGCGAACACAGAGAGTCCAGTTGCATGTGGGGCTGCGTAAAGGCTCCCCTGGGGAGTTCAGTTGTACCCAAAGGCTTCCTTTGGGGGCAATTTTTGATAGGCAAAATGGGCCTTGTACACGTTTTCTGGGGTCCTATTTTCAATTCCTCTTAGATTCCGGGTAGGGAGATATTTAGCGCTGTTCAGAAAGCACGAACACAGAGAGTCCAGTTGCATGTGGGGCTGCGTAAAGGCTCCCCTGGTGAGTTCAGTTGTACCCAAAGTCTTCCTATGGGGGAAATTTTTGACGGGTGAAAGGGGCTCTGTACGCGATTTCTGGGGTCCTATTTTCAATTCCTCTCAGATTCCGGGTAGGGATGTATTTAGGGTTGTTTTGAAATAGCGAACACAGAGAGTCCAGTTGCATGTGGGGCTGCGTAAAGGCTCCCCTGGGGAGTTCAGTTGTACCCAAAGGCTTACTTTGCGGGCAATTTTTGATGTGTGAAAGGGGCTCTGTATGCATTTTCTGGGGTCCTATTTTCATTTTCTCTCAGATTCCAGGTAGGTATGTATTTAGGGTTTTTAAGAAAGAGTGAACACAGATAGTCCAGTTGCATGTGGGGCTGCGTAAAGGCTCCCCTGGGGAGTTAAGTTGTACCCAAAAGCTTCCTTTTGGGGAAATTTTTGATGTGAGTAAGGGGCTCTGTACGCGATTTCTGGGGTCCTATTTTCAATTTCTCCCAGATTCCGGGTAGGGAGATATATAGGGTTGTTCAGAAAGAGTGAACGCAAGGAGTCCAGCTGCATGTGGGTCTAAGTGAAGGCTCCCCTGGGGAGTTCAGTTGTACCCAAAGGCTTCCTTTGGGGGCAATTTTTGATGGTTGAAAGGGGCCTTGTACACGTTTTCTGGGGTCCTATTTTCAATTCCTCTCAGATTCTGGGTAGGGAGATATTTAGCGCTGTTCAGAAATAGCGAACACAGAGAGTCCAGTTGCATGTGGGGCTGCCTAAAGGCTCCCCTGGGGAGTTCAGTTGTACCCAAAGGCTTATTTTGGGGGCTATTTTTGATGGGCAAAATGGGACTCGTACACGTTTTCTGGGGTCCTATTTTCAATTCCTCTCAGATTCCAGGTAGGGCTGTATTTAGGGCTGTTCAGAAAGAGCGAACACAGAGAGTCCAGTTGCATGTGGGGCTGCGTAAAGGCTCCCCTGGGGAGTTCAGTTGTACCCAAAGGCTTCCTTTGGGGGCAATTTTTGATGGGCAAAAGGGGCTCTGTAGGCGTTTTCTGGGGTCCTATTTTCAATTCCTCTCAGATTCCGGATAGGGAGATATTTGGGGTTCTTCAGAAAGAGCGAACACAGAGAGTCCAGTTGCATGTGGGGCTGCGTAAAGGCTTCCCTGGGGAGTTCAGTTGTACCCAAAGGCTTCCTTTGGGGGCAATTTTTGATAGGCAAAATGGGTCTTGTACACGTTTTCTGGGGTCCTATTTTGAATTCCTCTTAGATTCCGGGCAGAGAGATATTTAGCGCTGTTCAGAAAGCGTGAACAGAGAGAGTCCAGTTGCATGTGGGGCTGCGTAAAGGCTCCCCTGGGGAGTTCAGTTGTACCCAAAGGCTTCCTTTGGGGGCAATTTTTGATAGGCAAAATGGGCCTTGTACACGTTTTCTGGGGTCCTATTTTCAATTCCTCTTAGATTCCGGGTAGGGAGATATTTAGCGCTGTTCAGAAAGAGCGAACACAGAGAGTCCAGTTGCATGTGGGGCTGCGTAAAGGCTCCCCTGGGGAGTTCAGTTGTACCCAAAGGCTTCCTTTGGGGGCAATATTTGACGAGTGAAAGGGGCTCTGTACGTGATTTCTGGGGTCCTATTTTCAATTCCTCTCAGATTCCAGGTAGGGCTGTATTTAGGGCTGTTCAGAAAGAGCGAACACAGAGAGTCCAGTTGCATGTGGGGCTGCGTAAAGGCTCCCCTGGGGAGTTCAGTTGTACCCAAAGGCTTCCTTTGGGGGCAATTTTTGATGTGAGTAAGGGGCTCTGTACGCGATTTCTGGGGACCCATTTTCAATTTCTCGCAGATTCCGGGTAGGGAGATATATAGGGTTGTTCAGAAAGAGCGAACGCAAGGAGTCCAGCTGCATGTGGGTCTAAGTGAAGGCTCCCCTGGGGAGTTCAGTTGTACCCAAACACTTCCTTTGGGGGCAATTTTTGATGGGAAAAATGGGCCTTGTACACGTTTTCCGGGGTCCTATTTTCAATTCCTCTTAGATTCCGGGTAGGTATGTATTTAGGGTTTTTAAGAAAGAGTGAACACAGAGAGTCCAGTTGCATGTGGGGCTGCATAAAGGCTCCCCTGGGGAGTTCAGTTGTACCCAAAGGCTTCCTTTGGGGGAAATTTTTGACGGGCAAAATGGGCCTTGTACACGTTTTCTGGGGTCCTATTTTCAATTCCTCTTAGATTCCGGGTAGAGAGATATTTAGCGCTGTTCAGAAAGCGCGAACACAGAGAGTCCAGTTGCATGTGGGGCTGCGTAAAGGCTCCCCTGGGGAGTTCAGTTGTACCCAAAGGCTTCCTTTGGGGGAAATTTTTGACGGGTGAAAGGGGCTCTGTACGCGATTTCTGGGGTCCTATTTTCAATTCCTCTCAGATTCCGGGTAGGGATGTCCTTAGGTTTCTTCAGAAGGAGCGAACACAGAGAGTCCAGTTGCATGTGGGGCTGCGTAAAGGCTCCCCTGGGGAGTTCAGTTGTACCCAAAGGCTTCCTTTGGGGGCAATTTTTTATGGGCAAAGGGGCTCTGTAGGCGTTTTCTGGGGTCCTATTTTCAATTCCTCTCAGATTCCGGATTGGGAGATATTTGGGGTTCTTCAGAAAGAGCGAACACAGAGAGTCCAGTTGCATGTGGGGCTGCGTAAAAGCTCCCCTGGGGAGTTCAGTTGTACCCAAAGGCTTCCTTTGGGGGCAATTTTTGATGTGAGTAAGGGGCTCTGTACGCGATTTCTGGGGACCCATTTTCAATTTCTCCCAGATTCCGGGTAGGGAGATATATAGGGTTGTTCAGAAAGAGCGAACGCAAGGAGTCCAGCTGCATGTGGGTCTAAGTGAAGGCTCCCCTGGGGAGTTCAGTTGTACCCAAACACTTCCTTTGGGGGCAATTTTTGATGGTTGAAAGGGGCCTTGTACACGTTTTCCGGGGTCCTATTTTCAATTCCTCTTAGATTCCGGGTAGGGAGATATTTAGCGCTGTTCAGAAAGAGCGAACACAGAGAGTCCAGTTGCATGTGGGGCTGCGTAAAGGCTCCCCTGGGGAGTTCAGTTGTACCCAAAGGCTTCCTTTGGGGGCTATTTTTGATGGGCAAAATGGGACACGTACACGTTTTCTGGGGTCCTATTTTCAATTCCTCTCAGATTCCAGGTAGGGCTGTATTTAGGGCTGTTCAGAAAGAGCGAACACAGAGAGTCCAGTTGCATGTGGGGCTGCGTAAAGGCTCCCCTGGGGAGTTCTGTTGTACCCAAAGGCTTCCTTTGCGGGCAATTTTTGATGTGTGAAAGGGGCTCTGTATGCATTTTCTCGGGTCCTATTTTCATTTTCTCTCAGATTCCGGGTAGGTATGTATTTAGAGTTTTTAAGAAAGAGTGAACACAGAGAGTCCAGTTGCATGTGGGGCTGCGTAAAGGCTCCCCTGGGGAGTTAAGTTTTACCCAAAAGCTTCCTTTCGGGGAAATTTTTGATGTGAGTAAGGGGCTCTGTACGCGATTTCTGGGGACCTATTTTCAATTTCTCCCAGATTCCGGGTAGGGAGATATATAGGGTTGTTCAGAAAGAGCGAAAGCAAGGAGTCCAGCTGCATGTGGGTCTAAGTGAAGGCTCCCCTGGGGAGTTCAGTTGTACCCAAAGACTTCCTTTGGGGGCAATTTTTGATGGGCAAAATGGGCCTTGTACACGTTTTCTGGGGTCCTATTTTCAATTCCTCTCAGATTCCGGATTGGGAGATATTTGGGGTTCTTCAGAAAGAGCGAACACAGAGAGTCCAGTTGCATGTGGGGCTGCGTAAAGGCTCCCCTGGGGAGTTCAGTTGTACCCAAAGGCTTCCTTTGGGGGCAATTTTTGATGTGAGTAAGGGGCTCTGTACGCGATTTCTGGGGACCCATTTTCAATTTCTCCCAGATTCCGGGTAGGGAGATATATAGGGTTGTTCAGAAAGAGCGAACGCAAGGAGTCCAGCTGCATGTGGGTCTAAGTGAAAGCTCCCCTGGGGAGTTCAGTTGTACCCAAACACTTCCTTTGGGGGCAATTTTTGATTGGAAAAATGGGCCTTGTACACGTTTTCTGGGGTCCTATTTTCAATTCCTCTTAGATTCCGGGTAGGGAGATATTTAGCGCTGTTCAGAAAGAGCGAACACAGAGAGTCCAGTTGCATGTGGGGCTGCGTAAAGGCTCCCCTGGGGAGTTCAGTTGTACCCAAAGGCTTCCTTTGGGGGAAATTTTTGACGGGTGAAAGGGGCTCTGTACGCGATTTCTGGGGTCCTATTTTCAATTCCTCTCAGATTCCGGGTAGGGATGTCCTTAGGTTTCTTCAGAAGGAGCGAACACAGAGAGTCCAGTTGCATGTGGGGCTGCGTAAAGGCTCCCCTGGGGAGTTCAGTTGTACCCAAAGGCTTGCTTTGGGGGAAATTTTTGATGGGCAAAAGGGGCTCTGTAGGTGTTTTCTGGGGTCCTATTTTCAATTCCTCTCAGATTCCGGATAGGGAGATATTTGTGGTTCTTCAGAAAGAGCGAACACAGAGAGTCCAGTTGCATGTGGGGCTGCGTAAAGGCTCCCCTGGGGAGTTCAGTTGTACCCAAAGGCTTTCTTTGGGGGCAATTTTTGATAGGCAAAATGGGTCTTGTACACGTTTTCTGGGGTCCTATTTTCAATTCCTCTTAGATTCCGGGCAGAGAGATATTTAGCGCTGTTCAGAAAGCGCGAACACAGAGAGTCCAGTTGCATGTGGGGCTGCGTAAAGGCTCCCCTGGGGAGTTCAGTTGTACCCAAAGGCTTCCTTTGGGGGCAATTTTTGATGTGAGTAAGGGGCTCTGTACGCGATTTCTGGGGACCCATTTTCAATTTCTCCCAGATTCCGGGTAGGGAGATATATAGGGTTGTTCAGAAAGAGCGAACGCAAGGAGTCCAGCTGCATGTGGGTCTAAGTGAAAGCTCCCCTGGGGAGTTCAGTTGTACCCAAACACTTCCTTTGGGGGCAATTTTTGATTGGAAAAATGGGCCTTGTACACGTTTTCTGGGGTCCTATTTTCAATTCCTCTTAGATTCCGGGTAGGGAGATATTTAGCGCTGTTCAGAAAGAGCGAACACAGAGAGTCCAGTTGCATGTGGGGCTGCGTAAAGGCTCCCCTGGGGAGTTCAGTTGTACCCAAAGGCTTCCTTTGGGGGAAATTTTTGACGGGTGAAAGGGGCTCTGTACGCGATTTCTGGGGTCCTATTTTCAATTCCTCTCAGATTCCGGGTAGGGATGTCCTTAGGTTTCTTCAGAAGGAGCGAACACAGAGAGTCCAGTTGCATGTGGGGCTGCGTAAAGACTCCCCTGGGGAGTTCAGTTGTACCCAAAGGCTTGCTTTGGGGGAAATTTTTGATGGGCAAAAGGGGCTCTGTAGGTGTTTTCTGGGGTCCTATTTTCAATTCCTCTCAGATTCCGGATAGGGAGATATTTGTGGTTCTTCAGAAAGAGCGAACACAGAGAGTCCAGTTGCATGTGGGGCTGCGTAAAGGCTCCCCTGGGGAGTTCAGTTGTACCCAAAGGCTTTCTTTGGGGGCAATTTTTGATAGGCAAAATGGGTCTTGTACACGTTTTCTGGGGTCCTATTTTCAATTCCTCTTAGATTCCGGGCAGAGAGATATTTAGCGCTGTTCAGAAAGCGCGAACACAGAGAGTCCAGTTGCATGTGGGGCTGCGTAAAGGCTCCCCTGGGGAGTTCAGTTGTACCCAAAGGCTTCCTTTGGGGGCAATTCTTGATAGGCAAAATGGGCCTTGTACACGTTTTCTGGGGTCCTATTTTCAATTCCTCTTAGATTCCGGGTAGGGAGATATTTAGCGCTGTTCAGAAAGCACGAACACAGAGAGTCCAGTTGCATGTGGGGCTGCGTAAAGGCTCCCCTGGGGAGTTCAGTTGTACCCAAAGGCTTCCTTTGGGGGAAATTTTTGACGGGTGAAAGGGGCTCTGTACGCGATTTCTGGGGTCCTATTTTCAATTCCTCTCAGATTCCGGGTAGGGATGTATTTAGGGTTGTTTTGAAATAGCGAACACAGAGAGTCCAGTTGCATGTGGGGCTGCGTAAAGGCTCCCCTGGGGAGTTCAGTTGTACCGAAAGGCTTCCTTTGGGGGCAATTTTTGATGTGTGAAAGGGGCTCTGTATGCATTTTCTGGGGTCCTATTTTCATTTTCTCTCAGATTCCAGGTAGGTATGTATTTAGGGTTTTTAAGAAAGAGTGAACACAGATAGTCCAGTTGCATGTGGGGCTGCGTAAAGGCTCCCCTGGGGAGTTCAGTTGTACCCAAAAGCTTCCTTTTGGGGAAATTTTTGATGTGAGTAAGGGGCTCTGTACGCGATTTCTGGGGTCCTATTTTCAATTTCTCCCAGATTCCGGGTAGGGAGATATATAGGGTTGTTCAGAAAGTGTGAACGCAAGGAGTCCAGCTGCATGTGGGTCTAAGTGAAGGCTCCCCTGGGGAGTTCAGTTGTACCCAAAGGCTTCCTTTTGGGGCAATTTTTGATGGTTGAAAGGGGCCTTGTACACGTTTTCTGGGGTCCTATTTTCAATTCCTCTCAGATTCCGGGTAGGGAGATATTTAGAGCTGTTCAGAAATAGCGAACACAGAGAGTCCAGTTGCATGTGGGGCTGCCTAAAGGCTCCCCTGGGGAGTTCAGTTGTACCCAAAGGCTTATTTTTGGGGCTATTTTTGATGGGCAAAATGGGACTCGTACACGTTTTCTGGGGTCCTATTTTCAATTCCTCTCAGATTCCAGGTAGGGCTGTATTTAGGGCTGTTCAGAAAGAGCGAACACAGAGAGTCCAGTTGCATGTGGGGCTGCGTAAAGGCTCCCCTGGGGAGTTCAGTTGTACCCAAAGGCTTCCTTTGGGGGCAATTTTGATGTGAGTAAGGGGCTCTGTACGCGATTTCTGTGGACCCATTTTCAATTTCTCCCAGATTCCGGGTAGGGAGATATATAGGGTTGTTCAGAAAGAGCGAACGCAAGGAGTCCAGCTGCATATGGGTCTAAGTGAAGGCTCCCCTGGGGAGTTCAGTTGTACCCAAAGACTTCCTTTGGGGGCAATTTTTGATGGGAAAAATGGGCCTTGTACACGTTTTCTGGGGTCCTATTTTCAATTCCTCTTAGATTCCAGGTAGGTATGTATTTAGGGTTTTTAAGAAAGAGTGAACACAGAGAGTCCAGTTGCATGTGGGGCTGCATAAAGGCTCCCCTGGGGAGTTCAGTTGTACCCAAAGGCTTCCTTTGGGGGCAATTTTTGATGGGCAAAATGGGCCTTGTACACGTTTTCCGGGGTCCTATTTTCAATTCCTCTCAGATTCCGGGTAGGTATGTATTTAGGGTTTTTAAGAAAGAGTGAACACAGAGAGTCCAGTTGCATGTGGGGCTGCGTAAAGGCTCCCCTGGGGAGTTCAGTTGTACCCAAAGGCTTCCTTTGCGGGCAATTTTTGATGTGTCAAAGGGGCTCTGTATGCATTTTCTCGGGTCCTATTTTCATTTTCTCTCAGATTACGGGTAGGTATGTATTTAGGGTTTTTAAGAAAGAGCGAACACAGAGAGTCCAGTTGCATGTGGGGCTGCGTAAAGGCTCCCCTGGGGAGTTAAGTTGTACCCAAAAGCTTCCTTTCGGGGAAATTTTTGATGTGAGTAAGGGGCTCTGTACGCGATTTCTGGGGACCTATTCTCAATTTCTCCCAGATTCCGGGTAGGGAGATATATAGGGTTGTTCAGAAAGAGCGAACGCAAGGAGTCCAGCTGCATGTGGGTCTAAGAGAAGGCTCCCCTGGGGAGTTCAGTTATACCCAAAGACTTCCATTGGGGGCAATTTTTGATGGGAAAAATGGGCCTTGTACACGTTTTCTGGGGTCCTATTTTCAATTCCTCTTAGATTCCGGGTAGGGAGATATTTAGCGCTGTTCAGAAAGAGCGAACACAGAGAGTCCAGTTGCATGTGGGGCTGCGTAAAGGCTCCCCTGGGGAGTTCAGTTGTACCCAAAGGCTTCCTTTGGGGGAAATTTTTGACGGGTGAAAGGGGCTCTGTACGCGATTTCTGGGGTCCTATTTTCAATTCCTCTCAGATTCCGGGTAGGGATGTCCTTAGGTTTCTTCAGAAGGAGCGAACACAGAGAGTCCAGTTGCATGTGGGGCTGCGTAAAGGCTCCCCTGGGGAGTTCAGTTGTACCCAAAGGCTTCCTTTGGGGGCAATTTTTGATGGGCAAAAGTGGCTCTGTAGGTGTTTTCTGGGGTCCTATTTTCAATTCCTCTCAGATTCCGGATTGGGAGATATTTGGGGTTCTTCAGAAAGAGCGAACACAGAGAGTCCAGTTGCATGTGGGGCTGCGTAAAGGCTCCCCTGGGGAGTTCAGTTGTACCCAAAGGCTTCCTTTGGGGGCAATTTTTGATAGGCAAAATGGGTCTTGTACACGTTTTCTGGGGTCCTATTTTCAATTCCTCTTAGATTCCGGGCAGAGAGATATTTAGCGCTGTTCAGAAAGCGCGAACACAGAGAGTCCAGTTGCATGTGGGGCTGCGTAAAGGATCCCCTGGGGAGTTCAGTTGTACCCAAAGGCTTCCTTTGGGGGCAATTTTTGATAGGCAAAATGGGCCTTGTACACGTTTTCTGGGGTCCTATTTTCAATTCCTCTTAGATTCCGGGTAGGGAGATATTTAGCGCTGTTCAGAAAGAGCGAACACAGAGAGTCAAGTTGCATGTGGGGCTGCGTAAAGGCTCCCCTGGGGAGTTCAGTTGTACCCAAAGTCTTCCTATGGGGGAAATTTTTGACGGGTGAAAGGGGCTCTGTACGCGATTTCTGGGGTCCTATTTTCAATTCCTCTCAGATTCCGGGTAGGGATGTATTTAGGGTTGTTCAGAAAGAGCGAACACAGAGAGTCCAGTTGCATGTGGGGCTGCGTAAAGGCTCCCCTGGGGAGTTCAGTTGTACCCAAAGGCTTCCTTTGGGGGCTATTTTTGATGGGCAAAATGGGCCTTGTACACGTTTTCTGGGGTCCTATTTTCAATTCCTCTCAGATTCCAGGTAGGGCTGTATTTAGGGCTGTTCAGAAAGAGCGAACACAGAGAGTCCAGTTGCATGTGGGGCTGCGTAAAGGCTCCCCTGGGGAGTTCAGTTGTACCCAAAGGCTTCCTTTGGGGGCAATTTTTTATGGGCAAAGGGGCTCTGTAGGCGATTTCTGGGGTCCTATTTTCAATTCCTCTCAGATTCCGGATTGGGAGATATTTGGGGTTCTTCAGAAAGAGCGAACACAGAGAGTCCAGTTGCATGTGGGGCTGCGTAAAAGCTCCCCTGGGGAGTTCAGTTGTACCCAAAGGCTTCCTTTGGGGGCAATTTTTGATGTGAGTAAGGGGCTCTGTACGCGATTTCTGGGGACCCATTTTCAATTTCTCCCAGATTCCGGGTAGGGAGATATATAGGGTTGTTCAGAAAGAGCGAACGCAAGGAGTCCAGCTGCATGTGGGTCTAAGTGAAGGCTCCCCTGGGGAGTTCAGTTGTACCCAAAGGCTTCCTTTGGGGGCAATTTTTGATGGTTGAAAGGGGCCTTGTACACGTTTTCTGGGGTCCTATTTTCAATTCCTCTTAGATTCCGGGTAGGGAGATATTTAGCGCTGTTCAGAAAGAGCGAACACAGAGAGTCCAGTTGCATGTGGGGCTGCGTAAAGGCTCCCCTGGGGAGTTCAGTTGTACCCAAAGGCTTCCTTTGGGGGCTATTTTTGATGGGCAAAATGGGACACGTACACGTTTTCTGGGGTCCTATTTTCAATTCCTCTCAGATTCCAGGTAGGGCTGTATTTAGGGCTGTTCAGAAAGAGCGAACACAGAGAGTCCAGTTGCATGTGGGGCTGCGTAAAGGCTCCCTTGGGGAGTTCAGTTGTACCCAAAGGCTTCCTTTGGGGGCAATTTTTGATGGGCAAAATGGGCCTTGTACGCGATTTCTGGGGTCCCCTTTTCAATTGCTCTCAGATTCCGGTTAGGGATGTCTTTAGGGCTGTTCAGAAAGAGCGAACACAGAGAGTCCAGTTGCATGTGGGGCTGCGTAAAGGCTCCCTTGGGGAGTTCAGTTGTACCCAAAGGCTTCCTTTGGGGGCAATTTTTGATGGGCAAAAGGGGCTCTGTACGCGTTTTCTGGGGTCTTATTTTCAATTCCTCTCAGATTCCGGATAGGGAGATATTTGGGGTTCTTCAGAAAGAGCGAACACAGAGAGTCCAGTTGCATGTGGGGCTGCGTAAAGGCTCCCCTGGGGAGTTCAGTTGTACCCAAAGGCTTCCTTAGGGGGCAATTTTTGATAGGCAAAATGGGTCTTGTATACGTTTTCTGGGGTCCTATTTTCAATTCCTCTTAGATTCCGGGTAGAGAGATATTTAGCGCTGTTCAGAAAGCGCGAACACAGAGAGTCCAGTTGCATGTGGGGCTGCGTAAAGGCTCCCCTGGGGAGTTCAGTTGTACCCAAAGGCTTCCTTTGCGGGCAATTTTTGATGTGTGAAAGGGGCTCTGTATGCATTTTCTGGGGTCCTATTTTCATTTTCTCTCAGATTCCAGGTAGGTATGTATTTAGGGTTTTTAAGAAAGAGTGAACACAGAGAGTCCAGTTGCATGTGGGGCTGCGTAAAGGCTCCCCTGGGGAGTTAAGTTGTACCCAAAAGCTTCCTATGGGGGAAATTTTTGATGTGAGTAAGGGGCTCTGTACGCGATTTCTGGGGTCCTATTTTCAATTTCTCCCAGATTCCGGTTAGGGAGATATATAGGGTTGTTCAGAAAGAGTGAACGCAAGGAGTCCAGCTGCATGTGGGTCTAAGTGAAGGCTCCCCTGGGGAGTTCAGTTGTACCCAAAGGCTTCCTTTGGGGGCAATTTTTGATGGTTGCAAGGGGCCTTGTACACGTTTTCTGGGGTCCTATTTTCAATTCCTCTTAGATTCCGGGTAGGGAGATATTTAGCGCTGTTCAGAAAGAGCGAACACAGAGAGTCCAGTTGCATGTGGGGCTTCTTAAAGGCTCCCCTGAGGAGTTCAGTTGTACCCAAAGGCTTCCTTTGGGGGCTATTTTTGATGGGCAAAATGGGACTCGTACACGTTTTCTGGGGTCCTATTTTCAATTCCTCTCAGATTCCGGGTAGGGATGTCCTTAGGTTTCTTCAGAAGGAGCGAACACAGAGAGTCCAGTTGCATGTGGGGCTGCGTAAAGGCTCCCCTGGGGAGTTCAGTTGTACCCAAAGGCTTCCTTTGGGGGCAATTTTTGATGAGCGTAAGGGGCTCTGTAGGTGTTTTCTGGGGTCCTATTTTCAATTCCTCTCAGATTCCGGGTAGGGATGTATTTAGGGTTGTTCAGAAAGAGCGAACACAGAGAGTCCAGTTGCATGTGGGGCTGCGTAAAGGCTCCCCTGGGGAGTTCAGTTGTACCCAAAGGCTTCCTTTGGGGACTATTTTTGATGGGCAAAATGGGCCTTGTACACGTTTTCTGGGTCCTATTTTCAGTTCCTCTCAGATTCCAGGTAGGGCTGTACTTAGTGCTGTTCAGAAAAAGCGAACACAGAGAGTCCAGTTGCATGTGGGGCTGCGTAAAGGCTCCCCTGGGGAGTTCAGTTGTACCCAAAGGCTTCCTTAGGGGGCAATTTTTGATAGGCAAAATGGGTCTTGTATACGTTTTCTGGGGTCCTATTTTCAATTCCTCTTAGATTCCGGGTAGAGAGATATTTAGCGCTGTTCAGAAAGCGCGAACACAGAGAGTCCAGTTGCATGTGGGGCTGCGTAAAGGCTCCCCTGGGGAGTTCAGTTGTACCCAAAGGCTTCCTTTGGGGACTATTTTTGATGGGCAAAATGGGCCTTGTACACGTTTTCTGGGTCCTATTTTCAGTTCCTCTCAGATTCCAGGTAGGGCTGTACTTAGGGCTGTTCAGAAAAAGCGAACACAGAGAGTCCAGTTGCATGTGGGGCTGCGTAAAGGCTCCCCTGGGGAGTTCAGTTGTACCCAAAGGCTTCCTTAGGGGGCAATTTTTGATAGGCAAAATGGGTCTTGTATACGTTTTCTGGGGTCCTATTTTCAATTCCTCTTAGATTCCGGGTAGAGAGATATTTAGCGCTGTTCAGAAAGCGCGAACACAGAGAGTCCAGTTGCATGTGGGGCTGCGTAAAGGCTCCCCTGGGGAGTTCAGTTGTACCCAAAGGCTTCCTTTGCGGGCAATTTTTGATGTGTGAAAGGGGCTCTGTATGCATTTTCTGGGGTCCTATTTTCATTTTCTCTCAGATTCCAGGTAGGTATGTATTTAGGGTTTTTAAGAAAGAGTGAACACAGAGAGTCCAGTTGCATGTGGGGCTGCGTAAAGGCTCCCCTGGGGAGTTAAGTTGTACCCAAAAGCTTCCTATGGGGGAAATTTTTGATGTGAGTAAGGGGCTCTGTACGCGATTTCTGGGGTCCTATTTTCAATTTCTCCCAGATTCCGGTTAGGGAGATATATAGGGTTGTTCAGAAAGAGTGAACGCAAGGAGTCCAGCTGCATGTGGGTCTAAGTGAAGGCTCCCCTGGGGAGTTCAGTTGTACCCAAAGGCTTCCTTTGGGGGCAATTTTTGATGGTTGAAAGGGGCCTTGTACACGTTTTCTGGGGTCCTATTTTCAATTCCTCTTAGATTCCGGGTAGGGAGATATTTAGCGCTGTTCAGAAAGAGCGAACACAGAGAGTCCAGTTGCATGTGGGGCTGCTTAAAGGCTCCCCTGAGGAGTTCAGTTGTACCCAAAGGCTTCCTTTGGGGGCTATTTTTGATGGGCAAAATGGGACTCGTACACGTTTTCTGGGGTCCTATTTTCAATTCCTCTCAGATTCCGGGTAGGGATGTCCTTAGGTTTCTTCAGAAGGAGCGAACACAGAGAGTCCAGTTGCATGTGGGGCTGCGTAAAGGCTCCCCTGGGGAGTTCAGTTGTACCCAAAGGCTTCCTTTGGGGGCAATTTTTGATGAGCGTAAGGGGCTCTGTAGGTGTTTTCTGGGGTCCTATTTTCAATTCCTCTCAGATTCCGGGTAGGGATGTATTTAGGGTTGTTCAGAAAGAGCGAACACAGAGAGTCCAGTTGCATGTGGGGCTGCGTAAAGGCTCCCCTGGGGAGTTCAGTTGTACCCAAAGGCTTCCTTTGGGGACTATTTTTGATGGGCAAAATGGGCCTTGTACACGTTTTCTGGGTCCTATTTTCAGTTCCTCTCAGATTCCAGGTAGGGCTGTACTTAGGGCTGTTCAGAAAAAGCGAACACAGAGAGTCCAGTTGCATGTGGGGCTGCGTAAAGGCTCCCCTGGGGAGTTCAGTTGTACCCAAAGGCTTCCTTTGGGGGCAATTTTAGATGGGCAAACTGGGCCTTGTACACGTTTTCTGGGGTCCTATTTTCAATTCCTCTCAGATTCCAGGTAGGGCTGTATTTAGGGCTGTTCAGAAAGAGCGAACACAGAGAGTCCAGTTGCATATGGGGCTGCGTAAAGGCTCCCCTGGGGAGTTCAGTTGTACCCAAAGGCTTCCTTTGGGGGCAATTTTTGATGGGCAAAAGGGGCTCTGTAGGCGTTTTCTGGGGTCCTATTTTCAATTCCTCTCAGATTCCGGATAGGGAGATATTTGGGGTTCTTCAGAAAGAGCGAACACAGAGAGTCCAGTTGCATGTGGGGCTGCGTAAAGGCTTCCCTGGGGAGTTCAGTTGTACCCAAAGGCTTCCTTTGGGGGCAATTTTTGATAGGCAAAATGGGTCTTGTACACGTTTTCTGGGGTCCTATTTTCAATTCCTCTTAGATTCCGGGCAGAGAGATATTTAGCGCTGTTCAGAAAGCGCGAACAGAGAGAGTCCAGTTGCATGTGGGGCTGCGTAAAGGCTCCCCTGGGGAGTTCAGTTGTACCCAAAGGCTTCCTTTGGGGGCAATTTTTGATAGGCAAAATGGGCCTTGTACACGTTTTCTGGGGTCCTATTTTCAATTCCTCTTAGATTCCGGGTAGGGAGATATTTAGCGCTGTTCAGAAAGAGCGAACACAGAGAGTCCAGTTGCATGTGGGGCTGCGTAAAGGCTCCTCTGGGGAGTTCAGTTGTACCCAAAGGCTTCCTTTGGGGGCAATTTTAGATGGGCAAACTGGGCCTTGTACACGTTTTCTGGGGTCCTATTTTCAATTCCTCTCAGATTCCAGGTAGGGCTGTATTTAGGGCTGTTCAGAAAGAGCGAACACAGAGAGTCCAGTTGCATGTGGGGCTGCGTAAAGGCTCCCCTGGGGAGTTCAGTTGTACCCAAAGGCTTCCTTTGGGGGCAATTTTTGATGGGCAAAAGGGGCTCTGTAGGCGTTTTCTGGGGTCCTATTTTCAATTCCTCTCAGATTCCGGATAGGGAGATATTTGGGGTTCTTCAGAAAGAGCGAACACAGAGAGTCCAGTTGCATGTGGGGCTGCGTAAAGGCTTCCCTGGGGAGTTCAGTTGTACCCAAAGGCTTCCTTTGGGGGCAATTTTTGATAGGCAAAATGGGTCTTGTACACGTTTTCTGGGGTCCTATTTTCAATTCCTCTTAGATTCCGGGCAGAGAGATATTTAGCGCTGTTCAGAAAGCGCGAACAGAGAGAGTCCAGTTGCATGTGGGGCTGCGTAAAGGCTCCCCTGGGGAGTTCAGTTGTACCCAAAGGCTTCCTTTGGGGGCAATTTTTGATAGGCAAAATGGGCCTTGTACACGTTTTCTGGGGTCCTATTTTCAATTCCTCTTAGATTCCGGGTAGGGAGATATTTAGCGCTGTTCAGAAAGAGCGAACACAGAGAGTCCAGTTGCATGTGGGGCTGCGTAAAGGCTCCCCTGGGGAGTTCAGTTGTACCCAAAGGCTTCCTTTGGGGGCAATTTTTGACGGGTGAAAGGGGCTCTGTACGTGATTTCTGGGGTCCTATTTTCAATTCCTCTCAGATTCCAGGTAGGGCTGTATTTAGGGCTGTTCAGAAAGAGCGAACACAGAGAGTCCAGTTGCATGTGGGGCTGCGTAAAGGCTCCCCTGGGGAGTTCAGTTGTACCCAAAGGCTTCCTTTGGGGGCAATTTTTGATGTGAGTAAGGGGCTCTGTACGCGATTTCTGTGGACCCATTTTTAATTTCTCCCAGATTCCGGGTAGGGAGATATATAGGGTTTTTCAGAAAGAGCGAACGCAAGGAGTCCAGCTGCATGTGGGTCTAAGTGAAGGCTCCCCTGGGGAGTTCAGTTGTACCCAAAGGCTTCCTTTGGGGGCAATTTTTGATGGGAAAAATGGGCCTTGTACACGTTTTCTGGGGTCCTATTTTCAATTCCTCTTACATTCCGGGTAGGTATGTATTTAGGGTTTTTAAGAAAGAGTGAACACAGAGAGTCCAGTTTCATGTGGGGCTGCATAAAGGCTCCCCTGGGGAGTTCAGTTGTACCCAAAGGCTTCCTTTGGGGGAAATTTTTGACGGGCAAAATGGGCCTTGTACACGTTTTCTGGGGTCCTATTTTCAATTCCTCTTAGATTCCGGGTAGAGAGATATTTAGCGCTGTTCAGAAAGCGCGAACACAGAGAGTCCAGTTGCATGTGGGGCTGCGTAAAGGCTCCACTGGGGAGTTCAGTTGTACCCAAAGGCTTCCTTTGGGGGCAATTTTTGATGGGCAAAATGGGCCTTGTACACGTTTTCCGGGGTCCTATTTTCAATTCCTCTCAGATTCCGGGTAGGGATGTATTTAGTGTTTTTAAGAAAGAGTGAACACAGAGAGTCCAGTTGCATGTGGGGCTGCGTAAAGGCTCCCCTGGGGAGTTCAGTTGTACCCAAAGGCTTCCTTTGCGGGCAATTTTTGATGTGTCAAAGGGGCTCTGTATGCATTTTCTCGGGTCCTATTTACATTTTCTCTCAGATTCCGGGTAGGTATGTATTTAGGGTTTTTAAGAAAGAGTGAACACAGAGAGTCCAGTTGCATGTGGGGCTGCGTAAAGGCTCCCCTGGGGAGTTAAGTTGTACCCAAAAGCTTCCTTTCGGGGAAATTTTTGATGTGAGTAAGGGGCTCTGTACGCGATTTCTGGGGACCTATTTTCAATTTCTCCCAGATTCCGGGTAGGGAGATATATAGGGTTGTTCAGAAAGAGCGAACGCAAGGAGTCCAGCTGCATGTGGGTCTAAGTGAAGGCTCCCCTGGGGAGTTCAGTTATACCCAAAGACTTCCAATGGGGGCAATTTTTGATTGGAAAAATGGGCCTTGTACACGTTTTCCGGGGTCCTATTTTCAATTCCTCTTAGATTCCGGGTAGGGAGATATTTAGCGCTGTTCAGAAAGAGCGAACACAGAGAGTCCAGTTGCATGTGGGGCTGCGTAAAGGCTCCCCTGGGGAGTTCAGTTGTACCCAAAGGCTTCCTTTGGGGGAAATTTTTCACGGGTGAAAGGGGCTCTGTACGCGATTTCTGGGGTCCTATTTTCAATTCCTCTCAGATTCCGGGTATGGATGTCCTTAGGTTTCTTCAGAAGGAGCGAACACAGAGAGTCCAGTTGCATGTGGGGCTGCGTAAAGGCTCCCCTGGGGAGTTCAGTTGTACCCAAAGGCTTCCTTTGGGGGCAATTTTTGATGGGCAAAAGTGGCTCTGTAGGTGTTTTCTGGGGTCCTATTTTCAATTCCTCTCAGATTCCGGATTGGGAGATATTTGGGGTTCTTCAGAAAGAGCGAACACAGAGAGTCCAGTTGCATGTGGGGCTGCGTAAAGGCTCCCCTGGGGAGTTCAGTTGTACCCAAAGGCTTCCTTTGGGGGCAATTTTTGATAGGCAAAATGGGCCTTGTACACGTTTTCTGGGGTCCTATTTTCAATTCCTCTTAGATTCCGGGCAGAGAGATATTTAGCGCTGTTCAGAAAGCGCGAACACAGAGAGTCCAGTTCCATGTGGGGCTGCGTAAAGGCTCCCCTGGGGAGTTCAGTTGTACCCAAAGGCTTCCTTTGGGGGCAATTTTTGATAGGCAAAATGGGCCTTGTACACGTTTTCTGGGGTCCTATTTTCAATTCCTCTTAGATTCCGGGTAGGGAGATATTTAGCGCTGTTCAGAAAGAGCGAACACAGAGAGTCCAGTTGCATGTGGGGCTGCGTAAAGGCTCCCCTGGGGAGTTCAGTTTTACCCAAAGTCTTCCTATGGGGGAAATTTTTGACGGGTGAAAGGGGCTCTGTACGCGATTTCTGGGGTCCTATTTTCAATTCCTCTCAGATTCCGGGTAGGGATGTATTTAGGATTGTTCAGAAAGAGCGAACACAGAGAGTCCAGTTGCATGTGGGGCTGCGTAAAGGCTCCCCTGGGGAGTTCAGTTGTACCCAAAGGCTTCCTTTGGGGGCTATTTTTGATGGGCAAAATGGGCCTTGTACACGTTTTCTGGGGTCCTATTTTCAATTATTCTCAGATTCCAGGTAGGGCTGTATTTAGGGCTGTTCAGAAAGAGCGAACACAGAGAGTCCAGTTGCATGTGGGGCTGCGTAAAGGCTCCTCTGGGGAGTTCAGTTGTACCCAAAGGCTTCCTTTGGGGGCAATTTTTTATGGGCAAAGGGGCTCTGTAGGCGTTTTCTGGGGTCCTATTTTCAATTCCTCTCAGATTCCGGATTGGGAGATATTTGGGGTTCTTCAGAAAGAGCGAACACAGAGAGTCCAGTTGCATGTGGGGCTGCGTAAAAGCTCCCCTGGGGAGTTCAGTTGTACCCAAAGGCTTCCTTTGGGGGCAATTTTTGATGTGAGTAAGGGGCTCTGTACGCGATTTCTGGGGACCCATTTTCAATTTCTCCCAGATTCCGGGTAGGGAGATATATAGGGTTGTTCAGAAAGAGCGAACGCAAGGAGTCCAGCTGCATGTGGGTCTAAGTGAAGGCTCCCCTGGGGAGTTCAGTTGTACCCAAAGGCTTCCTTTGGGGGCAATTTTTGATGGTTGAAAGGGGCCTTGTACACGTTTTCTGGGGTCCTATTTTCAATTCCTCTTAGATTCCGGGTAGGGAGATATTTAGCGCTGTTCAGAAAGAGCGAACACAGAGAGTCCAGTTGCATGTGGGGCTGCGTAAAGGCTCCCCTGGGGAGTTCAGTTGTACCCAAAGGCTTCCTTTGGGGGCTATTTTTGATGGGCAAAATGGGACACGTACACATTTTCTGGGGTCCTATTTTCAATTCCTCTCAGATTCCAGGTAGGGCTGTATTTAGGGCTGTTCAGAAAGAGCGAACACAGAGAGTCCAGTTGCATGTGGGGCTGCGTAAAGGCTCCCCTGGGGAGTTCAGTTGTACCCAAAGGCTTCCTTTGCGGGCAATTTTTGATGTGTGAAAGGGGCTCTGTATGCATTTTCTCGGGTCCTATTTTCATTTTCTCTCAGATTCCGGGTAGGTATGTATTTAGGGTTTTTAAGAAAGAGTGAATACAGAGAGTCCAGTTGCATGTGGGGCTGCGTAAAGGGTCCCCTGGGGAGTTAAGTTTTACCCAAAAGCTTCCTTTCGGGGAAATTTTTGATGTGAGTAAGGGGCTCTGTACGCGATTTCTGGGGACCTATTTTCAATTTCTCCCAGATTCCGGGTAGGGAGATATATAGGGTTGCTCAGAAAGAGCGAAAGCAAGGAGTCCAGCTGCATGTGGGTCTAAGTGAAGGCTCCCCTGGGGAGTTCAGTTGTACCCAAAGACTTCCTTTGGGGGCAATTTTTGATGGGCAAAATGGGCCTTGTACACGTTTTCTGGGGTCCTATTTTCAATTCCTCTCAGATTCTGGATTGGGAGATATTTGGGGTTCTTCAGAAAGAGCGAACACAGAGAGTCCAGTTGCATGTGGGGCTGCGTAAAGGCTCCCCTGGGGAGTTCAGTTGTACCCAAAGGCTTCCTTTGGGGGCAATTTTTGATGTGAGTAAGGGGCTCTGTACGCGATTTCTGGGGACCCATTTTCAATTTCTCCCAGATTCCGGGTAGGGAGATATATAGGGTTGTTCAGAAAGAGCGAACGCAAGGAGTCCAGCTGCATGTGGGTCTAAGTGAAGGCTCCACTGGGGAGTTCAGTTGTACCCAAAGACTTCCTTTGGGGGCAATTTTTGATTGGAAAAATGGGCCTTGTACACGTTTTCTGGGGTCCTATTTTCAATTCCTCTTAGATTCCGGGTAGGGAGATATTTAGCGCTGTTCAGAAAGAGCGAACACAGAGAGTCCAGTTGCATGTGGGGCTGCGTAAAGGCTCCCCTGGGGAGTTCAGTTGTACCCAAAGGCTTCCTTTGGGGGCAATTTTTGATGGGCAAAATGGGCCTTGTACGCGATTTCTGGGGTCCCCTTTTCAATTCCTCTCAGATTCCAGGTAGGGATGTCTTTAGGGCTGTTCAGAAAGAGCGAACACAGAGAGTCCAGTTGCATGTGGGGCTGCGTAAAGGCTCCCTTGGGGAGTTCAGTTGTACCCAAAGGCTTCCTTTGGGGGCAATTTTTGATGGGCAAAAGGGGCTCTGTACACGTTTTCTGGGGTCCTATTTTCAATTCCTCTCAGATTCCGGATAGGGAGATATTTGGGGTTCTTCAGAAAGAGCGAACACAGAGAGTCCAGTTGCATGTGGGGCTGCGTAAAGGCTCCCCTGGGGAGTTCAGTTGTACCCAAAGGCTTCCTTTGGGGGCAATTTTTGATAGGCAAAATGGGTCTTGTATACGTTTTCTGGGGTCCTATTTTCAATTCCTCTTAGATTCCGGGTAGAGAGATATTTAGCGCTGTTCAGAAAGCACGAACACAGAGAGTCCAGTTGCATGTGGGGCTGCGTAAAGGCTCCCCTGGGGAGTTCAGTTGTACCCAAAGGCTTCCTTTGCGGGCAATTTTTGATGTGTGAAAGGGGCTCTGTATGCATTTTCTAGGGTCCTATTTTCATTTTCTCTCAGATTCCAGGTAGGTATGTATTTAGGGTTTTTAAGAAATAGTGAACACAGAGAGTCCAGTTGCATGTGGGGCTGCGTAAAGGCTCCCCTGGGGAGTTCAGTTGTACCCAAAAGCTTCCTATGGGGGAAATTTTTGATGTGAGTAAGGGGCTCTGTACGCGATTTCTGGGGTCCTATTTTCAATTTCTCCCAGATTCCGGTTAGGGAGATATATAGGGTTGTTCAGAAAGAGCGAACGCAAGGAGTCCAGCTGCATGTGGGTCTAAGTGAAGGCTCCCCTGGGGAGTTCAGTTGTACCCAAAGGCTTCCTTTGGGGGCTATTTTTGATGGGCAAAATGGGACTCGTACACGTTTTCTGGGGTCCTATTTTCAATTCCTCTCAGATTCCGGGTAGGGATGTCCTTAGGTTTCTTCAGAAGGAGCGAACACAGAGAGTCCAGTTGCATGTGGGTCTAAGTGAAGGCTCCCCTGGGGAGTTCAGTTATACCCAAAGACTTCCAATGGGGGCAATTTTTGATTGGAAAAATGGGCCTTGTACACGTTTTCCGGGGTCCTATTTTCAATTCCTCTTAGATTCCGGGTAGGGAGATATTTAGCGCTGTTCAGAAAGAGCGAACACAGAGAGTCCAGTTGCATGTGGGGCTGCGTAAAGGCTCCCCTGGGGAGTTCAGTTGTACCCAAAGGCTTCCTTTGGGGGAAATTTTTCACGGGTGAAAGGGGCTCTGTACGCGATTTCTGGGGTCCTATTTTCAATTCCTCTCAGATTCCGGGTAGGGATGTCCTTAGGTTTCTTCAGAAGGAGCGAACACAGAGAGTCCAGTTGCATGTGGGGCTGCGTAAAGGCTCCCCTGGGGAGTTCAGTTGTACCCAAAGGCTTCCTTTGGGGGCAATTTTTGATGGGCAAAAGTGGCTCTGTAGGTGTTTTCTGGGGTCCTATTTTCAATTCCTCTCAGATTCCGGATTGGGAGATATTTGGGGTTCTTCAGAAAGAGCGAACACAGAGAGTCCAGTTGCATGTGGGGCTGCGTAAAGGCTCCCCTGGGGAGTTCATTTGTACCCAAAGGCTTCCTTTGGGGGCAATTTTTGATAGGCAAAATGGGTCTTGTACACGTTTTCTGGGGTCCTATTTTCAATTCCTCTTAGATTCCGGGCAGAGAGATATTTAGCGCTGTTCAGAAAGCGCGAACACAGAGAGTCCAGTTCCATGTGGGGCTGCGTAAAGGCTCCCCTGGGGAGTTCAGTTGTACCCAAAGGCTTCCTTTGGGGGCAATTTTTGATAGGCAAAATGGGCCTTGTACACGTTTTCTGGGGTCCTATTTTCAATTCCTCTTAGATTCCGGGTAGGGAGATATTTAGCGCTGTTCAGAAAGAGCGAACACAGAGAGTCCAGTTGCATGTGGGGCTGCGTAAAGGCTCCCCTGGGGAGTTCAGTTTTACCCAAAGTCTTCCTATGGGGGAAATTTTTGACGGGTGAAAGGGGCTCTGTACGCGATTTCTGGGGTCCTATTTTCAATTCCTCTCAGATTCTGGGTAGGGATGTATTTAGGGTTGTTCAGAAAGAGCGAACACAGAGAGTCCAGTTGCATGTGGGGCTGCGTAAAGGCTCCCCTGGGGAGTTCAGTTGTACCCAAAGGCTTCCTTTGGGGGCTATTTTTGATGGGCAAAATGGGCCTTGTACACGTTTTCTGGGGTCCTATTTTCAATTCCTCTCAGATTCCAGGTAGGGCTGTATTTAGGGCTGTTCAGAAAGAGCGAACACAGAGAGTCAAGTTGCATGTGGGGCTGCGTAAAGACTCCTCTGGGGAGTTCAGTTGTACCCAAAGGCTTCCTTTGGGGGCAATTTTTTATGGGCAAAGGGGCTCTGTAGGCGTTTTCTGGGGTCCTATTTTCAATTCCTCTCAGATTCCGGATTGGGAGATATTTGGTGTTCTTCAGAAAGAGCGAACACAGAGAGTCCAGTTGCATGTGGGGCTGCGTAAAAGCTCCCCTGGGGAGTTCAGTTGTACCCAAAGGCTTCCTTTGGGGGCAATTTTTGATGTGAGTAAGGGGCTCTGTACGCGATTTCTGGGGACCCATTTTCAATTTCTCCCAGATTCCGGGTAGGGAGATATATAGGGTTGTTCAGAAAGAGCGAACGCAAGGAGTCCAGCTGCATGTGGGTCTAAGTGAAGGCTCCCCTGGGGAGTTCAGTTGTACCCAAAGGCTTCCTTTGGGGGCAATTTTTGATGGTTGAAAGGGGCCTTGTACACGTTTTCTGGGGTCCTATTTTCAATTCCTCTTAGATTCCGGGTAGGGAGATATTTAGCGCTGTTCAGAAAGAGCGAACACAGAGAGTCCAGTTGCATGTGGGGCTGCGTAAAGGCTCCCCTGGGGAGTTCAGTTGTAACCAAAAGGCTTCCTTTGGGGGCTATTTTTGATGGGCAAAATGGGACACGTACACGTTTTCTGGGGTCCTATTTTCAATTCCTCTCAGATTCCAGGTAGGGCTGTATTTAGGGCTGTTCAGAAAGAGCGAACACAGAGAGTCCAGTTGCATGTGGGGCTGCGTAAAGGCTCCCCTGGGGAGTTCAGTTGTACCCAAAGGCTTCCTTTGCGGGCAATTTTTGATGTGTGAAAGGGGCTCTGTATGCATTTTCTCGGGTCCTATTTTCATTTTCTCTCAGATTCCGGGTAGGTATGTATTTAGGGTTTTTAAGAAAGAGTGAACACAGAGAGTCCAGTTGCATGTGGGGCTGCGTAAAGGGTCCCCTGGGGAGTTAAGTTTTACCCAAAAGCTTCCTTTCGGGGAAATTTTTGATGTGAGTAAGGGGCTCTGTACGCGATTTCTGGGGACCTATTTTCAATTTCTCCCAGATTCCGGGTAGGGAGATATATAGGGTTGCTCAGAAAGAGCGAAAGCAAGGAGTCCAGCTGCATGTGGGTCTAAGTGAAGGCTCCCCTGGGGAGTTCAGTTGTACCCAAAGACTTCCTTTGGGGGCAATTTTTGATGGGCAAAATGGGCCTTGTACACGTTTTCTGGGGTCCTATTTTCAATTCCTCTCAGATTCTGGATTGGGAGATATTTGGGGTTCTTCAGAAAGAGCGAACACAGAGAGTCCAGTTGCATGTGGGGCTGCGTAAAGGCTCCCCTGGGGAGTTCAGTTGTACCCAAAGGCTTCCTTTGGGGGCAATTTTTGATGTGAGTAAGGGGCTCTGTACGCGATTTCTGGGGACCCATTTTCAATTTCTCCCAGATTCCGGGTAGGGAGATATATAGGGTTGTTCAGAAAGAGCGAACGCAAGGAGTCCAGCTGCATGTGGGTCTAAGTGAAGGCTCCACTGGGGAGTTCAGTTGTACCCAAAGACTTCCTTTGGGGGCAATTTTTGATTGGAAAAATGGGCCTTGTACACGTTTTCTGGGGTCCTATTTTCAATTCCTCTTAGATTCCGGGTAGGGAGATATTTAGCGCTGTTCAGAAAGAGCGAACACAGAGAGTCCAGTTGCATGTGGGGCTGCGTAAAGGCTCCCCTGGGGAGTTCAGTTGTACCCAAAGGCTTCCTTTGGGGGCAATTTTTGATGGGCAAAATGGGCCTTGTACGCGATTTCTGGGGTCCCCTTTTCAATTCCTCTCAGATTCCAGGTAGGGATGTCTTTAGGGCTGTTCAGAAAGAGCGAACACAGAGAGTCCAGTTGCATGTGGGGCTGCGTAAAGGCTCCCTTGGGGAGTTCAGTTGTACCCAAAGGCTTCCTTTGGGGGCAATTTTTGATGGGCAAAAGGGGCTCTGTACACGTTTTCTGGGGTCCTATTTTCAATTCCTCTCAGATTCCGGATAGGGAGATATTTGGGGTTCTTCAGAAAGAGCGAACACAGAGAGTCCAGTTGCATGTGGGGCTGCGTAAAGGCTCCCCTGGGGAGTTCAGTTGTACCCAAAGGCTTCCTTTGGGGGCAATTTTTGATAGGCAAAATGGGTCTTGTGTACGTTTTCTGGGGTCCTATTTTCAATTCCTCTTAGATTCCGGGTAGAGAGATATTTAGCGCTGTTCAGAAAGCGCGAACACAGAGAGTCCAGTTGCATGTGGGGCTGCGTAAAGGCTCCCCTGGGGAGTTCAGTTGTACCCAAAGGCTTCCTTTGCGGGCAATTTTTGATGTGTGAAAGGGGCTCTGTATGCATTTTCTGGGGTCCTATTTTCATTTTCTCTCAGATTCCAGGTAGGTATATATTTAGGGTTTTTAAGAAAGAGTGAACACAGAGAGTCCAGTTGCATGTGGGGCTGCGTAAAGGCTCCCCTGGGGAGTTCAGTTGTACCCAAAAGCTTCCTATGGGGGAAATTTTTGATGTGAGTAAGGGGCTCTGTACGCGATTTCTGGGGTCCTATTTTCAATTTCTCCCAGATTCCGGTTAGGGAGATATATAGGGTTGTTCAGAAAGAGAGAACGCAAGGAGTCCAGCTGCATGTGGGTCTAAGTGAAGGCTCCCCTGGGGAGTTCAGTTGTACCCAAAGGCTTCCTTTGGGGGCTATTTTTGATGGGCAAAATGGGACTCGTACACGTTTTCTGGGGTCCTATTTTCAATTCCTCTCAGATTCCGGGTAGGGATGTCCTTAGGTTTCTTCAGAAGGAGCGAACACAGAGAGTCCAGTTGCATGTGGGGCTGCGTAAAGGCTCCCCTGGGGAGTTCAGTTGTACCCAAAGGCTTCCTTTGGGGGCAATTTTTGATGAGCGTAAGGGGCTCTGTAGGTGTTTTCTGGGGTCCTATTTTCACTTCCTCTCAGATTCCGGGTAGGGATGTATTTAGGGTTGTTCAGAAAGAGCGAACACAGAGAAACCAGTTGCATGTGGGGCTGCGTAAAGGCTCCCCTGGGGAGTTCAGTTGTACCCAAAGGCTTCCTTTGGGGACTATTTTTGATGGGCAAAATGGGCCTTGTACACGTTTTCTGGGTCCTATTTTCAGTTCCTCTCAGATTCCAGGTAGGGCTGTACTTAGGGCTGTTCAGAAAAAGCGAACACAGAGAGTCCAGTTGCATGTGGGGCTGCGTAAAGGCTCCCCTGGGGAGTTCAGTTGTACCCAAAGGCTTCCTTTGGGGGCAATTTTAGATGGGCAAACTGGGCTTTTTACACGTTTTCTGGGGTCCTATTTTCAATTCCTCTCAGATTCCGGGTAGGGAGATATTTGGGGTTCTTCAGAAAGAGCGAACACAGAGAGTCCAGTTGCATGTGGGGCTGCGTAAAGGCTCCCCTGGGGAGTTCAGTTGTACCCAAAGGCTTCCTTTGGGGGCAATTTTTGATGGGCAAAAGGGGCTCTGTACGCTTTTTCTGGGGTCCTATTTTCATTTTTTCTCAGATTCCGGGTAGGTATGTATTTAGGGTTTTTAAGAAAGAGTGAACACAGAGAGTCCAGTTGCATGTGGGGCTGCGTAAAGGCTCCCCTGGGGAGTTCAGTTGTACCCAAAGGCTTCCTTTGGGGGCAATTTTTGATGGGTGAAAGGGGCTCTGTATGCATTTTCTGGGGTCCAATTTTCATTTTCTCTCAGATTCCGGGTAGGTATGTATTTAGGGTTTTTAAGAAAGAGTGAACACAGAGAGTCCAGTTGCATGTGGGGCTGCCTAAAGGCTCCTCTGGGGAGTTAAGTTGTACCCAAAGACTTCCTTTGGGGGCAATTTTTGATGGTATTTGGGGTTCTTCAGGAGGTGCGAACACAGAGAGTCCAGTTGCATGGGGGGCTGCGTAAAGGCTCCCCTGGGGAGTTCAGTTGTACCCAAAAGCTTCCTTTTGGGGCAATTTTTGATGTGCGTAAGGGGC
Source organism: Mergus octosetaceus (assembly GCA_036873955.1). Classification (NCBI taxonomy): domain Eukaryota; kingdom Metazoa; phylum Chordata; class Aves; order Anseriformes; family Anatidae; genus Mergus; species Mergus octosetaceus. Next base: position 258,710 of record JBAGBL010000074.1, read on the forward strand.
TATGTACGTGATTTCTGGGGTCCTATTTTCAATTTCTCTCAGATTCCGGGTAGGGTGATATATAGGGTTGTTCAGAAAGAGCGAACACAGAGAGTCCAGTTGCATGTGGGGCTGCGTAAAGGCTCCCCTGGGGAGTTCAGTTGTATCAAAAGGCTTCCTTTGGGGGCAATTTTTGATGGGTGAAAGGGGCTCTGTACGCGATTTCTGGGGTCCTATTTTCAATTCCTCTCAGATTCCGGGTAGAGATGTCTTTAGCGTTGTTCAGAATGAGCGAACACAGAGAGTCCAGTTGCATGTCGGGCTGCGTAAAGGCTCCCCTGGGGAGTTCAGTTGTACCCAAAGGCTTCCTTTGGGGGCAATTTTTGATGGGCAAAATGGGCCTTGTACACGTTTTCTGGGGTCCTATTTTCAATTCCTCTCAGATTCCGGATAGGGAGATATTTGGGGTTCTTCAGAAAGAGCGAACACAGAGAGTCCAGTTGCATGGGGGGCTGCGTAAAGGCTCCCCTGGGGAGTTCAGTTGTACCCAAAGGCTTCCTTTGGGGGCAATTTTTGATGGGCAAAATGGGCCTTGTACACGTTTTCTGGGGTCCTATTTTCAATTCCTCTCAGATTCCAGGTAGGGCTGTATTTAGGGCTGTTCAGAAAAAGCGAACACAGAGAGTCCAGTTGCATGTGGGGCTGCGTAAAGGCTCCCCTGGGGAGTTCAGTTGTCCCCAAAGGGTTCCTTTGGGGGCAATTTTTGATGTGTGAAAGGGGCTCTGTACGCGATTTCTGGGGTCCTATTTTCAATTTTCTCTCAGATTCCGGGTAGGTATGTATTTAGGGTTTTTAAGAAAGAGTGAACACAGAGAGTCCAGTTGCATGTGGGGCTGCGTAAAGGCTCCCCTGGGGAGTTCAGTTGTACCCAAAGGCTTCCTTTGGGGGCAATTTTTGATGGGCAAAATGGGCCTTGTACACTTTTTCTGGGGTCCTATTTTCAATTCCTCTCGATTCCAGGTAGGGCTGTATTTAGGGCTGTTCAGAAAGAGCGAACACAGAGAGTCCAGTTGCATGGGGGGCTGCCTAAAGGCTCCCCTGGGGAGTTCAGTTGTACCCAAAGGCTTCCTTTGGGGGCAATTTTTGATGGGCAAAATGGGCCTTGTACACGTTTTCTGGGGTCCTATTTTCAATTCCTCTCAGATTCCAGGTAGGGCTGTATTTAGGGCTGTTCAGAAAAAGCGAACACAGAGAGTCCAGTTGCATGTGGGGCTGCGTAAAGGCTCCCCTGGGGAGTTCAGTTGTACCCAAAGGCTTCCTTTGGGGGCAATTTATGATGTGTGAAAGGGGCTCTGTATGCATTTTCTGGGGTCCTATTTTCATTTTCTCTCAGATTCTGGGTAGGTATGTATTTAGGGTTTTTAAGAAAGAGTGAACACAGAGAGTCCAGTTGCATGTGGGGCTGCGTAAAGGCTCCCCTGGGGAGTTCAGTTGTACCCAAAGACTTCCTTTGGGAGCAATTTTTGATGGTATTTGGGGTTCTTCAGGAGGTGCGAACACAGAGAGTCCAGTTGCATGGGGGGCTGCGTAAAGGCTCCCCTGGGGAGTTCAGTTGTACCCAAAAGCTTCCTTTTGGGGCAATTTTTGATGTGCGTAAGGGGCTATGTACGTGATTTCTGGGGTCCTATTTTCAATTTCTCTCAGATTCCGGGTAGGGGATATATAGGGTTGTTCAGAAAAAGCGAACACTGAGAGTCCAGTTGCATGTGGGGCTGCGTAAAGGCTCCCCTGGGGAGTTCAGTTGTATCAAAAGGCTTCCTTTGGGGGCAATTTTTGATGGGTGAAAGGGGCTCTGTACGCGATTTCTGGGGTCCTATTTTCAATTCCTCTCAGATTCCGGGTAGGGATGTCTTTAGCGTTGTTCAGAACGAGCGAACACAGAGAGTCCAGTTGCATGTGGGGCTGCGTAAAGGCTCCCCTGGGGAGTTCAGTTGTACCCAAAGGCTTCCTTTGGGGGCAATTTTTGATGGGCAAAATGGGCCTTGTGCACGTTTTCTGGGGTCCTATTTTCAATTCTTCTCAGATTCCAGGTAGGGCTGTATTTAGGGCTGTTCAGAAAAAGCGAACACAGAGAGTCCAGTTGCATGTGGGGCTGCGTAAAGGCTCCCCTGGGGAGTTCAGTTGTACCCAAAGGGTTCCTTTGGGGGCAATTTTTGATGTGTGAAAGGGGCTCTGTACGCGATTTCTGGGGTCCTATTTTCAATTTTCTCTCAGATTCCGGGTAGGTATGTATTTAGGGTTTTTAAGAAAGAGTGAACACAGAGATTCCAGTTGCATGTGGGGCTGCGTAAAGGCTCCCCTGGGGAGTTCAGTTGTACCCAAAGGCTTCCTTTGGGGGCAATTTTTGATGGGCAAAATGGGCCTTGTACACTTTTTCTGGGGACCTATTTTCAATTCCTCTCGATTCCAGGTAGGGCTGTATTTAGGGCTGTTCAGAAAGAGCGAACACAGAGAGTCCAGTTGCATGGGGGGCTGCCTAAAGGCTCCCCTGGGGAGTTCAGTTGTACCCAAAGGCTTCCTTTGGGGGCAATTTTTGATGGGCAAAATGGGCCTTGAACACGTTTTCTGGGGTCCTATTTTCAATTCCTCTCAGATTCCAGGTAGGGCTGTATTTAGGGCTGTTCAGAAAAAGCGAACAAAGAGAGTCCAGTTGCATGTGGGGCTGCGTAAAGGCTCCCCTGGCGAGTTCAGTTGTACCCAAAGGCTTCCTTTGGGGGCAATTTTTGATGTGTGAAAAGGGCTCTGTATGCATATTCTGGGGTCCTATTTTCATTTTCTCTCAGATTCCGGGTAGGTATGTATTTAGGGTTTTTAAGAAAGAGTGAACACAGAGAGTCCAGTTGCATGTGGGGCTGCGTAAAGGCTCCCCTGGGGAGTTCAGTTGTACCCAAAGGCTTCCTTTGGTGGCAATTTTTGATGTGTGAAAGGGGCTCTGTATGCATTTTCTCGGGTCCAATTTTCATTTTCTCTCAGATTCCGGGTAGGTATGTAATCAGGGTTTTTAAGAAAGAGTGAACACAGAGAGTCCAGTTGCATGTGGGGCTGTGTAAAGGCTCCCCTGGGGAGTTCAGTTGTACCCAAAAGCTTCCTTTCGGGGCAATTTTTGATGTGCGTAAGGGGCTCTGTACGCGATTTCTGGGGTCCTATTTTCAATTTCTCTCAGATTCCGGGTAGGGAGATATATAGGGTTGTTCAGAAAGAGCGAACGCAAGGAGTCCAGCTGCATGTGGGGCTAAGTGAAGGCTCCCCTGGGGAGTTCAGTTGTACCCAAAGGCTTCCTTTGGGGGCAATTTTTGATGGTATTTGGGGTTCTTTAGAAGGAGCGAACACAGAGAGTCCAGTTCCATGGGGGGCTGCGTAAAGGCTCCCCTGGGGAGTTCAGTTGTACCCAAAAGCTTCCTTTTGGGGCAATTTTTGATGTGCGTAAGGGGCTATGTACGTGATTTCTGGGGTCCTATTTTCAATTTCTCTCAGATTCCGGGTAGGGGAATATATAGGGTTGTTCAGAAAAAGCGAACACAGAGAGTCCAGTTGCATGTGGGGCTGCATAAAGGCTCCCCTGGGGAGTTCAGTTGTACCCAAAGACTTCCTTTGGGGGCAATTTTTGATGGGTGAAAGGGGCTCTGTACGCGATTTCTGGGGTCCTATTTTCAATTCCTCTCAGATTCCGGGTAGGGATGTCTTTAGCGTTGTTCAGAACGAGCGAACACAGAGAGTCCAGTTGCATGTGGGGCTGCGTAAAGGCTCCCCTGGGGAGTTCAGTTGTACCCAAAGGCTTCCTTTGGGGGCAATTTTTGATGGGCAATATGGGCCTTGTACACGTTTTCTGGGGTCCTATTTTCAAATCCTCTCAGATTCCGGATAGGGAGATATTTGGGGTTCTTCAGAAAGAGCGAACACAGAGAGTCCAGTTGCATGTGGGGCTGCGTAAAGGCTCCCCTGGCGAGTTCAGTTGTCCCCAAAGGCTTCCTTTGGGGGCAATTTTTGATGTGTGAAAGGGGCTCTGTACGCGATTTCTGGGGTCCTATTTTCAATTTTCTCTCAGATTCCGGGTAGGTATGTATTTAGGGTTTTTAAGAAAGAGTGAACACAGAGATTCCAGTTGCATGTGGGGCTGCGTAAAGGCTCCCCTGGGGAGTTCAGTTGTACCCAAAGGCTTCCTTTGGGGGCAATTTTTGATGGGCAAAATGGGCCTTGTACACTTTTTCTGGGGACCTATTTTCAATTCCTCTCGATTCCAGGTAGGGCTGTATTTAGGGCTGTTCAGAAAGAGCGAACACAGAGAGTCCAGTTGCATGGGGGGCTGCCTAAAGGCTCCCCTGGGGAGTTCAGTTGTACCCAAAGGCTTCCTTTGGGGGCAATTTTTGATGGGCAAAATGGGCCTTGAACACGTTTTCTGGGGTCCTATTTTCAATTCCTCTCAGATTCCAGGTAGGGCTGTATTTAGGGCTGTTCAGAAAAAGCGAACAAAGAGAGTCCAGTTGCATGTGGGGCTGCGTAAAGGCTCCCCTGGCGAGTTCAGTTGTACCCAAAGGCTTCCTTTGGGGGCAATTTTTGATGTGTGAAAAGGGCTCTGTATGCATATTCTGGGGTCCTATTTTCATTTTCTCTCAGATTCCGGGTAGGTATGTATTTAGGGTTTTTAAGAAAGAGTGAACACAGAGAGTCCAGTTGCATGTGGGGCTGCGTAAAGGCTCCCCTGGGGAGTTCAGTTGTACCCAAAGGCTTCCTTTGGTGGCAATTTTTGATGTGTGAAAGGGGCTCTGTATGCATTTTCTCGGGTCCAATTTTCATTTTCTCTCAGATTCCGGGTAGGTATGTAATCAGGGTTTTTAAGAAAGAGTGAACACAGAGAGTCCAGTTGCATGTGGGGCTGTGTAAAGGCTCCCCTGGGGAGTTCAGTTGTACCCAAAAGCTTCCTTTCGGGGCAATTTTTGATGTGCGTAAGGGGCTCTGTACGCGATTTCTGGGGTCCTATTTTCAATTTCTCTCAGATTCCGGGTAGGGAGATATATAGGGTTGTTCAGAAAGAGCGAACGCAAGGAGTCCAGCTGCATGTGGGGCTAAGTGAAGGCTCCCCTGGGGAGTTCAGTTGTACCCAAAGGCTTCCTTTGGGGGCAATTTTTGATGGTATTTGGGGTTCTTTAGAAGGAGCGAACACAGAGAGTCCAGTTCCATGGGGGGCTGCGTAAAGGCTCCCCTGGGGAGTTCAGTTGTACCCAAAAGCTTCCTTTTGGGGCAATTTTTGATGTGCGTAAGGGGCTATGTACGTGATTTCTGGGGTCCTATTTTCAATTTCTCTCAGATTCCGGGTAGGGGAATATATAGGGTTGTTCAGAAAAAGCGAACACAGAGAGTCCAGTTGCATGTGGGGCTGCATAAAGGCTCCCCTGGGGAGTTCAGTTGTACCCAAAGACTTCCTTTGGGGGCAATTTTTGATGGGTGAAAGGGGCTCTGTACGCGATTTCTGGGGTCCTATTTTCAATTCCTCTCAGATTCCGGGTAGGGATGTCTTTAGCGTTGTTCAGAACGAGCGAACACAGAGAGTCCAGTTGCATGTGGGGCTGCGTAAAGGCTCCCCTGGGGAGTTCAGTTGTACCCAAAGGCTTCCTTTGGGGGCAATTTTTGATGGGCAATATGGGCCTTGTACACGTTTTCTGGGGTCCTATTTTCAAATCCTCTCAGATTCCGGATAGGGAGATATTTGGGGTTCTTCAGAAAGAGCGAACACAGAGAGTCCAGTTGCATGTGGGGCTGCGTAAAGGCTCCCCTGGCGAGTTCAGTTGTCCCCAAAGGCTTCCTTTGGGGGCAATTTTTGATGTGTGAAAGGGGCTCTGTACACAATTTCTGGGGTCCTATTTTCAATTTTCTCTCAGATTCCGGGTAGGTATGTATTTAGGGTTTTTAAGAAAGAGTGAACACAGAGAGTCCAGTTGCATGTGGGGCTGCGTAAAGGCTCCCCTGGGGAGTTCAGTTGTACCCAAAGGCTTCCTTTGGGGGCAATTTTTGATGGGCAAAATGGGCCTTGTACACGTTTTCTGGGGTCCTATTTTCAATTCCTGTCGATTCCAGGTAGGGCTGTATTTAGGGCTGTTCAGAAAAAGTGAACACAGAGAGTCCAGCTGCATGTGGGGCTGCCTAAAGGCTCCCCTGGGGAGTTCAGTTGTACCCAAAGGCTTCCTTTGGGGGCAATTTTTGATGGGCAAAATGGGCCTTGTACACGTTTTCTGGGGTGGTATTTTCAATTCCTCTTAGATTCCGGGTACGGAGATATTTGGGGTTCTTCAGAAAGAGCGAACACAGAGAGTCCAGTTGCATGTGGGGCTGCGTAAATGCTCCCCTGGGGAGTTCAGTTGTACCCAAAGGTTTCTTTTGGGGGCAATTTTTGATGGGCAAAATGGGCCTTCTACATTTTTTCTGGGGTCCTATTTTCAATTCCTCTCAGATTCCAGGTAGGGCTGTATTTAGGGCTGTTCAGAAAAAGCGAACACAGAGAGTCCAGTTGCATGTGGGGCTGCGTAAAGGCTCCACTGGGGAGTTCAGTTGTACCCAAAGGCTTCCTTTGGGGGCAATTTTTGATGTGTGAAAGGGGCTCTGTATGCATTTTCTGGGGTCCAATTTTTATTTTCTCTCAGATTCCGGGTAGGTATGCAATCAGGGTTTTTAAGAAAGAGTGAACACAGAGAGTCCAGTTGCATGTGGGGCTGCGTAAAGGCTCCCCTGGGGAGTTCAGTTGTACCCAAAAGCTTCCTTTCGGGGCAAATTTTGATGTGCGTAAGGGGCTCTGTACGCGATTTCTGGGGTCCTATTTTCAATTTCTCTCAGATTCCATGTAGGGAGATATATAGGGTTGTTCAGAAAGAGCGAACGCAAGGAGTCCAGCTGCATGTGGGGCTAAGTGAAGGCTCCCCTGGGGAATTCAGTTGTACCCAAAGACTTCCTTTGGGGGCAATTTTTGATGGTATTTGGGGTTCTTTAGAAGGAGCGAACACAGAGAGTCCAGTTGCATGTGGGGCTGCGTAAAGGCTCCCCTGGGGAGTTCAGTTGTACCCAAAAGCTTCCTTTTGGGGCAATTTTTGATGTGGGTAAGGGGCTATGTACGTGATTTCTGGGGTCCTATTTTCAATTTCTCTCAGTTTCCGGGTAGGGGGATATATAGGGTTGTTCAGAAAAAGCGAACACAGAGAGTCCAGTTGCATGTGGGGCTGCGTAAAGGCTCCCCTGGGGAGTTCAGTTGTACCCAAAGGCTTCCTTTGGGGGTAATTTTTGATGGGTGAAAGGGGCTCTGTACGCGATTTCTGGGGTCCTATTTTCAATTCCTCTCAGATTCCGGGTAGGGATGTCTTTAGCGTTGTTCAGAAAGAGCGAACACAGAGAGTCCAGTTGCATGTGGGGCTGCGTAAAGGCTCCCCTGAGGAGTTCAGTTGTACCCAAAGGCTTCCTTTGTGGGCAATTTTTGATGGTTGAAAGGGGCTCTGTACGCATTTTCTGGGGTCTTCTTTTAAATTCCTACAGATTCCGCGTAGGGAGATATTTAGCATTGTTCAGAAAGAGCGAACACAGAGAGTCCATCTGCATGTGGGGCTGCGTGACGGATCCCCTTTGGAGTTCAGTTGTACCCTAAGGCTTCCTTTGGAGGCAATTTTTGATGGGTGAAAGGGGCTCTGTACGCGTTTTCTGGGGTCCTATTTTCATTTCCTCTCAGTTTCCGGGTAGGGATGTACTTAGGGTTTTTAAGAAATATTTAACACTGAGAGTTCAGTTGCGTGTGGGGCCGCGTAAAGGCTCCCCTGGGGAGTTCAGCCGTACCCAAAGGCTTCCTTTGGGGGCAATTATTGATGGGCAAAATGGGCGTTGTACGCATTTTCTGAGGACCTATTTTCAATTCCTCTCAGATTCCAGGTAGGGATGTATTAAGGGCTGTTCAGAAAGAGCGAACACAGAGAGTCCAGTTGCATGTGGGGCTGCGTAAAGGCTCCCCTGGGGAGTTCAGTTGTACCCAAAGACTTCCTTTGGGGGCAATTTTTGATGGTTGAAAGGGGCTCTGTACGCGTTTTCTGGGGTCCTATTTTCATTTCCTCTCTGATTCCGGGTAGGTATGTATTTACGGTTTTTAAGAAAGAGTGAAAACAGTCCAGTTGCATGTCGGGCTGGGTAAAGGCTCCTCTGGGGAGTTCAGTTGTACCCAAAGACTTCCTTTGCGGGCAATTTTTGATGGGAAAAATGGGCCTTGTACGCGATTTCTGGGGTCCTCTTTTCAATTCCTCTCAGATTCCAGGTAGGGATGTCTTTAGGGCTGTTCAGAAAGAGCGAACACAGAGAGTCCAGTTGCATGTCGGGCTGCGTAAAGGCTCCCCTGGGGAGTTCAGTTGTACCCAAAGGCTTCCTTTGGGGGCAATTTTTGATGTGCGGAAGGGGCTCTGTACATTTTTCTGGGGTCCTATTTTCAATTCCTCTCAGATTCTGGGTAGGGATGTATTTAGGGTTGTTCAGAAAGAGCGAACACAGAGAGTCCAGTTGCATGTGGGGCTGCGTAAAGGCTCCCCTGGGGAGTTCAGTTGTACCCAAAGGCTTCCTTTGGGGGCAATTTCTGATGTGCGGAAGGGGCTCTCTACATTTTTCTGGGGTCCTATTTTCAATTCCTCTCAGATTCCGGGTAGGGATGTATTTAGGGTTGTTCAGAAAGAGCGAACACAGAGAGTCCAGTTGCATGTGGGGCTGCGTAAAGGCTCCCCTGGGGAGTTCAGCTGTACCCACAGGCTTCCTTTGGGGGCAATTTTTGATGGGCAAAATGGGCCTTGTACACGTTTTCTGGGGTCCTATTTTCAATTCCTCTCAGATTCCGGGTAGGTATGTATTTAGGGTTTTTAAGAAAGAGTGAACACAGAGAGTCCAGTTGCATGTGGGGCTGCGTAAAAGCTCCCCTGGGGAGTTCAGTTGTACCCAAAGGCTTCCTTTGCGGGCAATTTTTGATGTGTGAAAGGGGCTCTGTATGCATTTTCTGGGGTCCTATTTTCATTTTCTCTCAGATTCCAGGTAGGTATGTATTTAGGGCTGTTCAGAAAAAGCGAACACAGAGAGTCCAGTTGCATGTGGGGCTGCGTAAAGGCTCCCCTGGGGAGTTAAGTTGTACCCAAAGGCTTCCTTTGGGGGCAATTTTTGATGGGCGAAAGGGGCTCTGTACGCGTATTCTGGGGTCCTATTTTCAATTCCTCTCAGATTCCAGGTAGGGATATATTTAGGGTTTTTAAGAAAGAGCGAACACAGAGAGTCCAGTTGCATGTGGGGCTGCCTAAAGGCTCTCCTGGGGAGTTCAGTTGTACCCAAAGGCTTCCTTTGGGGGCAATTTTTGATGGGTGAAAGGGGCTCTGTACGCGATTTCTGGGGTCCTATTTTCAATTTCCTCTCAGATTCCGGGTAGGGATGTCTTTAGGGTTGTTCAGAAAGAGCGAACACAGAGAGTCCAGTTGCATGTGGGGCTGCGTAAAGGCTCCCCTGGGGAGTTCAGTTGTACCCAAAGGCTTCCTTTGGGGGCAATTTTTGATGGGCGAAAGGGGCTCTGTACTCGATTTCTGGGGTCCTATTTTCAATTCCTCTCAGATTCCGGGTAGGGAGATATTTGGCGTTGTTCAGAATGAGCGAACACAGAGAGTCCAGTTGCATGTGGGGCTGCGTAAAGGCTCCCCTGGGGAGTTCAGTAGTTCCCAAAGGCTTCCTTTGGGGGCAATTTTTGATGGGCAAAATGGGCCTTGTACACGTTTTCTGGGGTCCTATTTTCAATTCCTCTTAGATTCCGGGTAGGGAGATATTTAGCGCTGTTCAGAAAGAGCGAACACAGAGAGTCCAGTTGCATGTGGGGCTGCGTAAAGGCTCCCCTGGGGAGTTCAGTTGTACCCAAAGGCTTCCTTTGGGGGCAATTTTTGATGGGCAAAATGGGCATTGTACACTTTTTCTGGGGTCCTATTTTCAATTCCTCTCGATTCCATGTAGGGTTGTATTTAGGGCTGTTCAGAAAAAGCGAACACAGAGAGTCCAGTTGCATGTGGGGCTGCGTAAAGGCTCCCCTGGGGAGTTCATTTGTACCCAAAGGCTTCCTTTGGGGGCAATTTTTGATGGGCAAAATGGGCCTTGTACACGTTTTCTGGGGTCCTATTTTCAATTCCTCTCAGATTGCAGGTAGGGCTTTATTTAGGGCTGTTCAGAAAAAGCGAACACAGAGATTCCAGTTGCATGTGGGGCTGCGTAAAGGCTCCCCTGGGGAGTTCATTTCTACCCAACGGCTTCCTTTGGGGGCAATTTTTGATGGGCGAAAGGGGCTCTCTACACGTTTTCTGGGGTCCTATTTTCAATTCCTCTCAGATTCCAGGTAGGTATGTATTTAGGGTTTTTAAGAAAGTGTGAACACAGAGAGTCCAGTTGCATGTGGGACTGCGTAAAGGCTCCCCTGGGGAGTTCAGTTGTACCCAAAGGCTTCCTTTGCGGGCAATTTTTGATGTGTGAAAGGGGCTCTGTATGCATTTTCTGGGGTCCTATTTTCATTTTCTCGCAGATTCCGGGTAGGTATGTATTTAGGGTTTTTAAGAAAGAGTGAACACAGAGAGTTCAGTTGCATGAGGGGCTGCGTAAAGGCTCCCCTGGGGAGTTCAGTTGTACCCAAAGGCTTCCTTTGGGGGCAATTTTTGATGGGCAAAAGGGGCTCTGTAGGCGTTTTCTGGGGTCCTATTTTCAATTTCTCCCAGATATATCGCGTACAGAGCCCCTTTCACCCATCAAAAATTGCCCCCAAAGAAAGCCTTTGGGTACAACTGAACTCCCCAGGGGAGCCTTTACGCAGCCCCAAATGCAACTGGACTCTCTGTGTTCGCTCTTTCTGAACAACCCTAAAGACATCCCTACCCGGAATCTGAGAGGAAATGAAAATAGGACCCCAGAAATCGCGTACAGAGCCCCTTTCGCCCATCAAAAATTACCCCCAAAGGAAGCCTTTGGGTACAACTGAACTCCCCAGGGGAGCCTTTACGCTGCCCCACATGCAACTGGACTCTCTGTGTTCGCTCTTTCTGAACAACCCTAAAGACATCCCTACCCGGAATCTGAGAGGAAATTGAAAATAGGACCCCAGAAATCGCGTACAGAGCCCCTTTCACCCATCAAAAATTGCCCCCAAAGGAAGCCTTTTGGTACAACTGAACTCCCCAGGGGAGCCTTTACGCAGCCCCACATGCAACTGGACTCTCTGTGTTCGCTCTTTCTGAAGAACCCCAAATATCTCCCTATCCTGAATCTGAGAGGAATTGAAAATAGGACCCCAGAAAACGTGTACAAGGCCCATTTTGCCTATCAAAAATTGCCCCCAAAGGAAGCCTTTGGGTACAACTGAACTCCCCAGGGGAGCCTTTACGCAGCCCCACATGCAACTGGACTCTCTGTGTTCGCTCTTTCTGAACAACCCTAAATACAGCCCTACCTGGAATCTGAGAGGAAATTGAAAATAGGACCCCAGAAATCGCATACAGAGCCCCTTTCACCCATCAAAAATTGCCCCCAAAGGAAGCCTTTGGGTACAACTGAACTCCCCAGGGGAGCCTTTACGCAGCCCCACATGCAACTGGACTCTCTGTGTTCGCTCTTTCTGAACAACCCCAAATATCTCCCTACCTGGAATCTGAGAGGAATTGAAAATAGGACCCCAGAATATGCGTACAGAGCCCCTTTCGCCCATCAAAAATTGCCCCCAAAGGAAGCCTTTGGGTACAACTTAACTCCCCAGGGGAGTCTTTACGCAGCCCCACATGCAGCTGGACTCTCTGTTTTCGCTCTTTCTGAACAACCCTAAAGACATCCCTACCCGGAATCTGAGAGGAAATTGAAAATAGGACCCCAGAAATCGCATACAGAGCCCCTTTCACCCATCAAAAATTGCCCCCAAAGGAAGCCTTTGGGTACAACTGAACTCCCCAGGGGAGCCTTTACGCAGCCCCACATGCAACTGGACTCTCTGTGTTCGCTTTTTCTGAACAACCCTATATATCCCACTACCCGGAATCTGAGAGAAATTGAAAATAGGACCCCAGAAATCACGTACATAGCCCCTTACGCACATCAAAAATTGCCCCAAAAGAAAGCTTTTGGGTACAACTGAACTCCCCAGGGGAGCCTTTACGCAGCCCCACATGCAGCTGGACTCTCTGTGTTCGCTCTTTCTGAACAACCCTAAATACATCCCTATCCTGAATCTGAGAATAATTGAAAATAGGACCCCAGAAAATGCGTACAACGCCCATTTTGCCCATCAATAATTGCCCCCAAAGGAAGCCTTTGGGTACGGCTGAACTCCCCAGGGGAGCCTTTACGCAGCCCCACATGCAACTGGACTCTCTGTGTTCGCTCTTTCTGAACAGCGCTAAATATCTCCCTATCCGGAATCTGAGAGGAATTGAAAATAGGACCCCAGAAAACGTGTACAAGGCCCGTTTTGCCTATCAAAAATTGCCCCCAAAGGAAGCCTTTGGGTACAACTGAACTCTCCAGGGGAGCCTTCACGCAGCACCACATGAAGCTGGACTCTCTGTGTTCGCTCTTTCTGAACAACCCTAAATATCTCCCCAACCGAGGAGTTGAAAATAGGAGAGGACTTGAAAATAGGACCCCAGAAATCGCGTACAGAGCCCCTTCCGCACATCAAAAATTGCCCCGAAAAGAAGCCTTTGGGTACAACAGAACTCCCCAGAGGAGCCTTTACCAAGCCCGACATGCAACTGGACGGTGTTCACTCTTTCTTAAAAACCCTAAATACATCCCTACCCGGAATCAGAGAGGAAATGAAAATAGGACCCCAGAAAACGCGTACAGAGCCCCTTTCAACCATCAAAAATGCCCCCAAAGGAAGCCTTTGGGTACAACTGAACTCCCCAGGGGAGCCTTCACTTAGCCCCACATGCAGCTGGACTCCTTGCGTTCGCTCTTTCTGAACAACCCTATATATCTCCCTACCCGGAATCTGAGATAAATTGAAAATAGGACCACAGAAATCACGTACAGAGCCCTTTACGCACATCAAAAATTGCCCCGAAAGGAAGCTTTTGGGTACAAAAGAACTCCCCAGGGGAACCTTTACGCAGCCCCACATGCAACTGGACTCTCTGTGTTCCCTCTTTCTGAACAACCCTAAATACATCCCTACCCGGAATCTGAGAGCAATTGAAAATAGGACCCCAGAAAATGCGTACAAGGCCCATTTTGCCCATTAAAAATTGCCCCCAAAGGAAGCCTTTCGGTACAACTGAACTCCCCAGGGGAGCCTTTACGCAGCCCCACATGCAACTGGACTCTCTGTGTTCGCTCTTTCTGAACAACGCTAAATATCTCCCTACCCGGAATCTAAGAGGAATTGAAAATAGGACGCCAGAAAATGTGTACAAGGCCCATTTTGCCTATCAAAAATTGCCGCCAAAGGAAGCCTTTGGGTACAACTGAACTCCCCAGGGGAGCCTTTACGCAGCCCCACATGCAACTGGACTCTCTGTGTTCGCTCTTTCTGAACAACCCTAAATACATCCCTACCCGGAATCTGAGAGGAATTGAAAATAGGACCCCAGAAATCGCGTACAGAGCCCCTTTCACCCGTCAAAAATTGCCCCTCAAGGAAGCCTTTGGGTACAACTGAACTCCCCAGGGGAGCCTTTACGCAGCCACACATGCAACTGGACTCTCTGTGTTAGCTCTTTTTGAACAACCCTACAATAGAACTCCCCAGAGGAGCCTTACCAAGCCCGACATGCAACTGGACAGTGTTCACTCTTTCTTAAAAACCCTAAATACATCCCTACCCGGAATCAGAGAGGAAATGAAAATAGGACCCCAGAAAACGCATACAGAGCCCCTTTCAACCATCAAAAATCGCCCCCAAAGGAAGCCTTTGGGTACAACTGAACTCCCCAGGGGATCCTTTACGCAGCCCCACATGCAACTGGACTCTCTGTGTTCGCTCTTTCTGAACAACCCTAAATACATCCCTTCCCGGAATGTGAGAGGAATTGTAAATAGGACCCCAGAAAACGCATACAAAGCCCCTTTCACCCATCAAAAATTGTCCTGAATTTAAGCCTTTGGGTACATCTGAACTCCCCCGGGTATCCTCTGCGCAGCCCCACATGCAACTGGACTCTCTGTGTTCGCTCTTTCTGAACAATGCTAAATACATCCCGTCCCGGAATGTGAGAGTAATTGAAAATATGACCATAGAAATCACGTAGAGAGCCCCTTTCACCCATCAAAAATTTCCCTGAAAGGAAGCCTTTGTGTACAACTGAACTCCCCAGGGGAGCCTTTACGCAGCCCCACATGCAACTGGACTCTCTGTGTTCGCTCTTTCTGAACAACCCTAAATACATCCCTTCCTGGAATGTGAGAGGAATTGAAAATATGACCATAGAAATCACGTTCAGAGCCCCTTTCACCCATCAAAAATTGCCCCCAAAGGAAGCCTTTGGGTACAACTGAACTCCCCAGGGGAGCCTTTACGCAGCCCCACATGCAACTGGACTCTCTGTGTTCGCTCTTTCAGAACAAGCCTAAATACATCCCTAACCGGAATGTGAGAGGAATTGAAAATATGGTCCCAGAAATCACGTACAGAGACCCTTTCACCCATCAAAAATCGCCCCCAGAGGAAGCCTTTGGGAACAACTGAACTCCCCCGGGGAGCCTTTACGCAGCCCCACATGCAACTGGACTCTCTGTGTTCACTCTTTCTGAAGAACCCTAAATATCTCCCTAACCGGAATCTGAGAGGAATTTAAAATAAGACCCCAGAAAACGCGTACAGAGCCCCTTTCAACCATCAAAAATTGCCCCCAAAGGAAGTCGTTGGGTACAACTGAACTCCCAAGGGGAGCCTTCAGGCAGCCCCACATGCAGCTGGACTCTCTGTGTTCGCTCTTTCTGAACAACCCTAAAGACATCCCCAACCGGAATCTGAGAGGAATTGAAAATAGGACCCCAGAAATCGCGTACAGAGCCCCTTCCGCACATCAAAAATTGCCCCCAAAGGAAGCCTTTGGGTACAACTGAACTCCCCAGAGGAGCCTTTACCCAGCCCGACATGCAACTGGACTGTGTTCACTCTTTCTTAAAAACCCTAAATACATCCCCACCCGGAATCAGTGAGGAAATGAAAATAGGACCCCAGAAAAGGCGTACAGAGCCCCTTTCACCCATCAAAAATTACCCTGAAAGGAAGCCTTTGGGTACAACTGAACTCCCCAGGGGAGCCTTTACGCAGCCCCACATGCAACTGGACTCTCTGTGTTCACTCTTTCTGAAGAACCCTAAATACATCCCTAACCGGAATGTGAGAGGAATTGCAAATAGGACCCCAGTAATCGCGTACACAGCCCCTTTCAACCATCAAAAATTACCCCAAAAGGAAGCCTTTGGGTACAACTGAACTCCCCAGGGGAGCCTTTACGCAGCCCCACATGCAACTGGACTCCCTGTGTTCGCACTTTCTGAACAGCCCTAAATATCTCCCTACCCGGAATCTGAGAGGAATTGAAAATAGGACCCTATAAAACGCCAACAGAGTCCCTTTCGCCCATCAAAAATTGCCCACAAAGGAAGCCTTTGGGAACAACTGAACTCCCCAGGGGAGCCTTTACGCAGCCCCACATGCAACTGGACTCTCTGTGTTCGCTCTTTCTGAACAGCCCTAAATACAGCCCTACCTGGAATCTCAGAGGAATTGAAAATAGGTCCTCAGAAACCGTGTTCAGAGCCCCTTTCGCCCATCAAATATTACCCCGAAAGGAAGCCTTTGGGTACAACTGAACTCCCCAAGGGAGCCTTGACTCAGCCCCACATGCAACTGGACTCTCTGTGTTCGCTCTTTCTGAACAGCCCTAAATACAGCCCTACCTGGAATCTCAGAGGAATTGAAAATAGGTCCTCAGAAATCGTGTTCAGAGCCCCTTTCGCCCATCAAAAATTGCCCCCAAAGGAAGCCTTTGGGAACAACTGAACTCCCCAGGGGAGCCTTTACGCAGCCCCACATGCAACTGGACTCTCTGTGTTCGCTCTTTCTGAACAACCCTAAATACATTCCTTCCCGGAATGTGAGAGGAATTGTAAATATGACCCTAGAAAACGCATACAAAGCCCCTTTCACCCATCAAAAATTGTCCTGAATTTAAGCCTTTGGGTACAACTGAACTCCCCCAGGGATCCTCTGCGCAGCCCCACATGCAACTGGACTCTCTGTGTTCGCTCTTTCTGAACAATCCTAAATACATCCCTTCCTGGAATGTGAGAGGAATTGAAAATATGACCATAGAAATCACGTTCAGAGCCCCTTTCACCCATCAAAAATTGCCCCCAAAGGAAGCCTTTGGGTACAACTGAACTCCCCAGGGGAGCCTTTACGCAGCCCCACATGTAACTGGACTCTCTGTGTTCGCTCTTTCAGAACAAGCCTAAATACATCCCTAACCGGAATGTGAGAGGAATTGAAAATATGGTCCCAGAAATCACGTACAGAGACCCTTTCACCCATCAAAAATCGCCCCCAGAGGAACCCTTTGGGAACAACTGAACTCCCCCGGGGAGCCTTTACGCAGCCCCACATGCAACTGGACTCTCTGTGTTCACTCTTTCTGAAGAACCCTAAATATCTCCCTAACCGGAATCTGAGAGGAATTTAAAATAAGACCCCAGAAAACGCGTACAGAGCCCCTTTCAACCATCAAAAATTGCCCCCAAAGGAAGTCTTTGGGTACAACTGAACTCCCCAGGGGAGCCTTCAGGCAGCCCCACATGCAGCTGGACTCTCTGTGTTCTCTCTTTCTGAACAACCCTAAAGACATCCCCAACCGGAATCTGAGAGGAATTGAAAATAGGACCCCAGAAATCGCGTACAGAGCCCCTTCCGCACATCAAAAATTGCCCCCAAAGGAAGCCTTTGGGTACAACTGAACTCCCCAGGGGAGCCTTTACGCAGCCCCACATGCAACTGGACTCTCTGTGTTCGCTCTTTCTGAACAACCCTAAATACATCCCTACCCGGAATCTGAGAGGAATTGAAAATAGGACCCCTGAAATCGCGTACAGAGCCCCTTTCACCCGTCAAAAATTGCCCCTCAAGGATGCCTTTGGGTACAACTGAACTCCCCAGGGGAGCCTTTACGCAGCCACACATGCAACTGGACTCTCTGTGTTAGCTCTTTTTGAACAACCCTACAATAGAACTCCCCAGAGGAGCCTTACCAAGCCCGACATGCAACTGGACAGTGTTCACTCTTTCTTAAAAACCCTAAATACATCCCTACCCGGAATCAGAGAGGAAATGAAAATAGGACCCCAGAAAACGCGTACAGAGCCCCTTTCAACCATCAAAAATCGCCCCCAAAGGAAGCCTTTGGGTACAACTGAACTCCCCAGGGGATCCTTTACGCAGCCCCACATGCAACTGGACTCTCTGTGTTCGCTCTTTCTGAACAACCCTAAATACATCCCTTCCCGGAATGTGAGAGGAATTGTAAATAGGACCCCAGAAAACGCATACAAAGCCCCTTTCACCCATCAAAAATTGTCCTGAATTTAAGCCTTTGGGTACATCTGAACTCCCCCGGGTATCCTCTGCGCAGCCCCACATGCAACTGGACTCTCTGTGTTCGCTCTTTCTGAACAATGCTAAATACATCCCGTCCCGGAATGTGAGAGTAATTGAAAATATGACCATAGAAATCACGTAGAGAGCCCCTTTCACCCATCAAAAATTTCCCTGAAAGGAAGCCTTTGTGTACAACTGAACTCCCCAGGGGAGCCTTTACGCAGCCCCACATGCAACTGGACTCTCTGTGTTCGCTCTTTCTGAACAACCCTAAATACATCCCTTCCTGGAATGTGAGAGGAATCGAAAATATGACCATAGAAATCACGTTCAGAGCCCCTTTCACCCATCAAAAATTGCCCCCAAAGGAAGCCTTTGGGTACAACTGAACTCCCCAGGGGAGCCTTTACGCAGCCCCACATGTAACTGGACTCTCTGTGTTCGCTCTTTCAGAACAAGCCTAAATACATCCCTAACCGGAATGTGAGAGGAATTGAAAATATGGTCCCAGAAATCACGTACAGAGACCCTTTCACCCATCAAAAATCGCCCCCAGAGGAAGCCTTTGGGAACAACTGAACTCCCCCGGGGAGCCTTTACGCAGCCCCACATGCAACTGGACTCTCTGTGTTCACTCTTTCTGAAGAACCCTAAATATCTCCCTAACCGGAATCTGAGAGGAATTTAAAATAAGACCCCAGAAAACGCGTACAGAGCCCCTTTCAACCATCAAAAATTGCCCCCAAAGGAAGTCGTTGGGTACAACTGAACTCCCCAGGGGAGCCTTCACGCAGCCCCACATGCAGCTGGACTCTCTGTGTTCTCTCTTTCTGAACAACCCTAAATATCTCCCCAACCGGAATCTGAGAGGAATTGAAAATAGGACCCCAGAAATCGCGTACAGAGCCCCTTCCGCACATCAAAAATTGCCCCCAAAGGAAGCCTTTGGGTACAACTGAACTCCCCAGAGGAGCCTTTACCCAGCCCGACATGCAACTGGACTGTGTTCACTCTTTCTTAAAAACCCTAAATACATCCCCACCCGGAATCAGTGAGGAAATGAAAATAGGACCCCAGAAAAGGCGTACAGAGCCCCTTTCACCCATCAAAAATTACCCTGAAAGGAAGCCTTTGGGTACAAATGAACTCCCCAGGGGAGCCTTTACGCAGCCCCACATGCAACTGGACTCTCTGTGTTCACTCTTTCTGAAGAACCCTAAATACATCCCTAACCGGAATGTGAGAGGAATTGCAAATAGGACCCCAGTAATCGCGTACACAGCCCCTTTCAACCATCAAAAATTACCCCAAAAGGAAGCCTTTGGGTACAACTGAACTCCCCAGGGGAGCCTTTACGCAGCCCCACATGCAACTGGACTCCCTGTGTTCGCACTTTCTGAACAGCCCTAAATATCTCCCTACCCGGAATCTGAGAGGAATTGAAAATAGGACCCTATAAAACGCCAACAGAGTCCCTTTCGCCCATCAAAAATTGCCCACAAAGGAAGCCTTTGGGAACAACTGAACTCCCCAGGGGAGCCTTTACGCAGCCCCACATGCAACTGGACTCTCTGTGTTCGCTCTTTCTGAACAGCCCTAAATACAGCCCTACCTGGAATCTCAGAGGAATTAAAAATAGGTCCTCAGAAACCGTGTTCAGAGCCCCTTTCGCCCATCAAATATTACCCCGAAAGGAAGCCTTTGGGTACAACTGAACTCCCCAAGGGAGCCTTTACGCATCCCCACATGCAACTGGACTCTCTGTGTTCTCTCTTTCTGAACAGCCCTAAATACAGCCCTACCTGGAATCTCAGAGGAATTGAAAATAGGTCCTCAGAAATCGTGTTCAGAGCCCCTTTCGCCCATCAAAAATTGCCCCCAAAGGAAGCCTTTGGGAACAACTGAACTCCCCAGGGGAGCCTTTACGCAGCCCCACATGCAACTGGACTCTCTGTGTTCGCTCTTTCTGAACAACCCTAAATACATTCCTTCCCGGAATGTGAGAGGAATTGTAAATATGACCCTAGAAAACGCATACAAAGCCCCTTTCACCCATCAAAAATTGTCCTGAATTTAAGCCTTTGGGTACAACTGAACTCCCCCAGGGATCCTCTGCGCAGCCCCACATGCAACTGGACTCTCTGTGTTCGCTCTTTCTGAACAAGCCTAAATACATCCTTAACCAGTATCTGAGAGGAATTGTAAATATGACCCCAGAAATCACTTACAGAGCCCCTTTCACCCATCAAAAATCGCCCGGAAAGGAAACCTTTGGGAACAACTGAACTCCCCAGGGGAGCCTTTACCCAGCCCCACATGCAACTGGACTCTCTGTGTTCGCTCTTTCTGAACAACCCTAAATATATCCCTACCCGGAATCTGAGAGGAATTGAAAATAGGACCCTGGAAAACGTGTACAGAGCCCCTTTCACCCATCAAAAATTGCCCCCGAAGGAAGCCTTTGGGAACAACTGAACTCCCCAGGGGAGCCTTTACGCAGCCCCACATGCAACTGGACTCTCTGTGTTCGCTCTTTCTTAAAAACCCTAAATATATCCCTACCCGGAATCTGAGAGGAATTGAAAATAGGACCCTGGAAAACGTGTACAGAGCCCCTTTCACCCATCAAAAATTGCCCTGAAAGGAAGCCTTTGGGTACAACTGAACTCCCCAGGGGAGCCTTTACGCAGCCCCACATGCAACTGGACTCTCTGTGTTCGCACCTTCTGAACAGCCCTAAATATCTCCCTACCCGGAATCTGAGAGGAATTGAAAATAGGACCCCAGAAAACGCCTACAGAGTCCCTTTCGCCCATCAAAAATTGCCCCCAAAGGAAGCCTTTGGGAACAACTGAACTCCCCAGGGGAGCCTTTACGCAGCCCCACATGCAACTGGACTCTCTGTGTTCGCTCTTTCTGAACAGCCCTAAATACAGCCCTACCTGGAATCTCAGAGGAATTGAAAATAGGTCCTCAGAAATCGTGTTCAGAGCCCCTTTCGCCCATCAAATATTACCCCGAAAGGAAGCCTTTGGGTACAACTGAACTCCCCAGGGGAGCCTTGACTCAGCCCCACATGCAACTGGACTCTCTGTGTTCGCTCTTTCTGAACAGCCCTAAATACAGCCCTACCTGGAATCTCAGAGGAATTGAAAATAGGTCCTCAGAAATCGTGTTCAGAGCCCCTTTCGCCCATCAAAAATTGCCCCCAAAGGAAGCCTTTGGGAACAACTGAACTCCCCCGGGGAGCCTTTACGCAGCCCCACATGCAACTGGACTCTCTGTGTTCACTCTTTCTGAAGAACCCTAAATATCTCCCTAACCGGAATCTGAGAGGAATTTAAAATAAGACCCCAGAAATCGCGTACAGAGCCCCTTCCGCACATCAAAAATTGCCCCCAAAGGAAGCCTTTGGGTACAACTGAACTCCCCAGAGGAGCCTTTACCCAGCCCGACATGCAACTGGACTGTGTTCACTCTTTCTTAAAAACCCTAAATACATCCCCACCCGGAATCAGTGAGGAAATGAAAATAGGACCCCAGAAAAGGCGTACAGAGCCCTTTTCAACCATCAAAAATTGCCCCCAAAGGAAGTCTTTGGATACAACTGAACTCCCCAGGGGAGCCTTTACGCAGCCCCACATGCAACTGGACTCTCTGTGTTCGCTCTTTCTGAACAACCCTAAATACATCCCTAACCGGAATCTGATAGGAATTGCAAATAGGACCCCAGTAATCGCGTACACAGCCCCTTTCAACCATCAAAAATTACCCCAAAAGGAAGCCTTTGGGTACAACTGAACTCCCCAGGGGAGCCTTTACGCAGCCCCACATGCAACTGGACTCTCTGTGTTCGCACTTTCTGAACAGCCCTAAATATCTCCCTACCCGGAATCTGAGAGGAATTGAAAATAGGACCCTATAAAACGCCAACAGAGTCCCTTTTGCCCATCAAAAATTGCCCCCAAAGGAAGCCTTTGGGAACAACTGAACTCCCCAGGGGAGCCTTTACGCAGCCCCACATGCAACTGGACTCTCTGTGTTCGCTCTTTCTGAACAGCCCTAAATACAGCCCTACCTGGAATCTCAGAGGAATTGAAAATAGGTCCTCAGAAACCGTGTTCAGAGCCCCTTTCGCCCATCAAATATTACCCCGAAAGGAAGCCTTTGGGTACAACTGAACTCCCCAAGGGAGCCTTGACTCAGCCCCACATGCAACTGGACTCTCTGTGTTCGCTCTTTCTGAACAGCCCTAAATACAGCCCTACCTGGAATCTCAGAGGAATTGAAAATAGGTCCTAAGAAATCGTGTTCAGAGCCCCTTTCGCCCATCAAAAATTGCCCCCAAAGGAAGCCTTTGGGAACAACTGAACTCCCCAGGGGAGCCTTTACGCAGCCCCACATGCAACTGGACTCTCTGTGTTCGCTCTTTCTGAACAACCCTAAATACATCCCTTCCCGGAATGTGAGAGGAATTGTAAATAGGACCCTAGAAAACGCATACAAAGCCCCTTTCACCCATCAAATATTGTCCTGAATTTAAGCCTTTGGGTACAACTGAACTCCCCCAGGGATCCTCTACGCAGCCCCACATGCAACTGGACTCTCTGTGTTCGCTCTTTCTGAACAAGCCTAAATATATCCCTAACCGGTATCTGAGAGGAATTGTAAATATGACCCCAGAAATCACTTACAGAGCCCCTTTCACCCATCAAAAATCGCCCCGAAAGGAAACCTTTGGGAACAACTGAACTCCCCAGGGGAGCCTTTACGCAGCCCCACATGCAACTGGACTCTCTGTGTTCGCTCTTTCTGAACAACCCTAAATATATCCCTACCCGGAATCTGAGAGGAATTGAAAATAGGACCCTGGAAAACGTGTACAGAGCCCCTTTCACCCATCAAAAATTGCCCCCGAAGAAAGCCTTTGGGAACAACTGAACTCCCCAGGGGACCCTTTACGCAGCCCCACATGCAACTGGACTCTCTGTGTTCGCTCTTTCTTAAAAACCCTAAATATATCCCTACCCGGAATCTGAGAGGAATTGAAAATAGGACCCTGGAAAACGTGTACAGAGCCCCTTTCACCCATCAAAAATTGCCCCCAAAGGAAGCCTTTGGGTACAACTGAACTCCACAGGGGAGCCTTTACGCAGCCCCACATGCAACTGGACTCTCTGTGTTCGCACCTTCTGAACAGCCCTAAATATCTCCCTACCCCGAATCTAAGAGGAATTGAAAATAGGACCCTATAAAACGCCAATAGAGTCCCTTTCGCCCATCAAAAATTGCCCCCAAAGGAAGCCTTTGGGAACAACTGAACTCCCCAGGGGAGCCTTTACGCAGCCCCACATGCAACTGGACTCTCTGTGTTCGCTCTTTCTGAACAGCCCTAAATACAGCCCTACCTGGAATCTCAGAGGAATTGAAAATAGGTCCTCAGAAATCGTGTTCAGAGCCCCTTTCGCCCATCAAAAATTGCCCCCAAAGGAAGCCTTTGGGAACAACTGAACTCCCCAGGGGAGCCTTTACGCAGCCCCACATGCAACTGGACTCTCTGTGTTCGCTCTTTCTGAACAACCCTAAATACATCCCTTCCCGGAATGTGAGAGGAATTGTAAATAGGACCCCAGAAAACGCATACAAAGCCCCTTTCACCCATCAAAAATTGTCCTGAATTTAAGCCTTTGGGTACATCTGAACTCCCCCAGGGATCCTCTGCGCAGCCCCACATGCAACTGGACTCTCTGTGTTCGCTCTTTCTGAACAAGCCTAAATACATCCCTAACCGGAATCTGAGAGGAATTGTAAATATGACCCCAGAAATCACTTACAGAGCCCCTTTCACCCATCAAAATTCGCCCCGAAAGGAAACCTTTGGGAACAACTGAACTCCCCAGGGGAGCCTTTACGCAGCCCCACATGCAACTGGACTCTCTGTGTTCGCTCTTTCTGAACAACCCTAAATATATCCCTACCCGGAATCTGAGAGGAATTGAAAATAGGACCCTGGAAAACGTGTACAGAGCCCTTTTCACCCATCAAAAATTGCCCCCGAAGGAAGCCTTTGGGAACAACTGAACTCCCCAGGGGAGCCTTTACGCAGGCCCACATGCAACTGGACTCTCTGTGTTCGCTCTTTCTTAAAAACCCTAAATATATCCCTACCCGGAATCTGAGAGGAATTGAAAATAGGACCCTGGAAAACGTGTACAGAGCCCCTTTCACCCATCAAAAATTGCCCTGAAAGGAAGCCTTTGGGTACAACTGAACTCCCCAGGGGAGCCTTTACGCAGCCCCACATGCAACTGGACTCTCTGTGTTCGCTCTTTCTGAACAACCCTAAATACATCCCTTCTCGGAATGTGAGAGGAATTTAAAATAGGACCCCAGAAAACGCATACAAAGCCCCTTTCACCCATCAAAAATTGCCCCCAAAGGAAGCCTTTGGGAACAACTGAACTCCCCAGGGGAGCCTTTACGCAGCCCCACATGCAACTGGACTCTCTGTGTTTGCTCTTTCTGAACAACCCTAAATACATCCCTAACGGGAATCTGAGAGGAATTGTAAATATGACCCCAGAAATCACGTACAGAGCCGCTTTCACCCATCAAAAATTTCCGTCAAAGGAAGCCTTTGGGTACAACTGAACTCCCCAGGGGAGCCTTTACGCATCCCCACATGCAACTGGACTCTCTGTGTTCGCTCTTTCTGAACAACCCTAAATACATCCCTACCCGGAATCTGAGAGGAATTGAAAATATGATCCCAGAAATCACGTACAGAGCCCCTTTCACCCATCAAAAATTGCCCCCAAAGGAAGCCTTTGGGTACAACTGAACTCCCCAGGGGAGCCTTTACCCAGCCCGACATGCAACTGGACTGTGTTCACTCTTTCTTAAAAACCCTAAATACATCCCCACCCGGAATCAGAGAGGAAATGAAAATAGGACCCCAGAGAAGGTGTACAGAGCCCTTTTCAACCATCAAAAATTGCCACCAAAGGAAGCCTTTGGGTACAACTGAACTCCCCAGGGGAGCCTTTACGCAGCCCCACATGCAACTGGACTCTCTGTGTTCGCTCTTTCTGAACAGCCCTAAATACAGCCCTACCTGGAATCTGAGAGGAATTGAAAATAGGTCCCCGGAAATCATGTATAGAGCCCCTTTCGCCCATCAAAAAATGCCCCGAAAGGAAGCCTTTGGGTACAACTGAACTCCCCAGGGGAGCCTTCATGCAGCCCGACATGCAACTGGACTCTCAGTGTTAACTCTTTCTTAAAAACCCTAAGTACATCCCTACCCGGAATCTGAGAGAAATGAAAATAGGACCCCAGAAAACGCGTACTGAGCCCCTTTCACCCATCAAAAATTGCCCCCAAAGTTAGCCTTCGGGTACAACTGTACTCCCCAGGGGAGCCTTTACGCAGCCCCACATGCAACTGGACTCTCTGTGTTCGCTCTTTCTGAACAACCCTAAATACATCCCTTCCCGGAATGTGAGAGGAATTTAAAATAGGACCCTGGAAAACGTGTACAGAGCCCCTTTCACCCATCAAAAATTGCCCCCAAAGGAAGCCTTTGGGTACAACTGAACTCCCCAGGGGTGTCTTTACGCAGCCCCACATGCAACTGGACTCTCTGTGTTCGCTCTTTCTGAACAACCCTAAATACATCCCTTCCTGGGATGTGAGAGGAATTGAAAATATGACCATAGAAATCACGTTCAGAGCCCCTTTCACCCATCAAAAATTGCCCCCAAAGGAAGCCTTTGGGTACAACTTAACTCCCCAGGGCAGCCTTTACGCAGCCCCACATGCAACTGGACTCTCTGTGTTCGCTCTTTCTGAACAACACTAAATACATCCCTTCTCGGAATGTGAGAGGAATTTAAAATAGGACACCAGAAAACGCATACAAAGACCTTTTCACCCATCAAATATCGCCCTCAAAGGAAGCCGTTGGGAACAACTGAACTCCCCAGGGGAGCCTTTACGCAGCCCCACATGCAACTGGACTCTCTGTGTTCGCTCTTTCTGAACAACCCTAAATACATCCCTACCCGGAATCTGAGAGGAATTGAAAATAGGACCCTGGAAAACGTGTACAGAGCCCCTTTCACCCATCAAAAATTACCCTCAAAGGAAGCCTTTGGGTACAACTGAACTCCCCAGGGGATCCTTTACGCAACCCCACATGCAACTGGACTCTCTGTGTTCGCTCTTTCTGAACAACCCTAAATACACCCCTTCCAGGAATGTGAGAGGAATTTAAAATAGGACCCCAAAAAACGCATACAAAGCCCCTTTCACCCATCAAAAATTGTCCTGAATTTAAGCCTTTGGGTACATCTGAACTCCCCCGGGGATCCTCTGCGCAGCCCCACATGCAACTGGACTCTCTGTGTTCGCTCTTTCTGAACAAGCCTAAATACATCCCTAACCGGAATCTGAGAAGAATTGGAAATATGACCCCAGAAATCACTTACAGAGCCCCTTTCACCCATCAAAAATCGCCCCGAAAGGAAGCCTTTGGGAACAACTGAACTCCCCAGGGGAGCCCTTACGCAGCCCCACATGCAACTGGAATCTCTCTGTTCGCTCTTTCTGAACAACCCTAAATACATCCCTAACAGGAATCTGAGAGGAATTGAAAATATGATCCCAGAAATCACGTATAGAGCCACTTTCACCCATCAAAAATTGCCCTGAAAGGAAGCCTTTGGGTACAACTGAACTCCCCAGGGGAGCCTTTACACAGCCCCACATGCAACTGGACTCTCTGTGTTCGCTCTTTCTGAACAACCCTAAATACATCCCAAACCGGAATGTGAGAGGAATTTAAATTAGGACCCCAGAAAACGCATACAAAGCCCCTTTCACCCATCAAAAATTGCCCCCAAAGGAAGCCTTTGGGAACAACTGAACTCCCCAGGGGAGCCTTTACGCAGCCCCACATGCAACTGGACTCTCTGTGTTCGCTCTTTCTGAACAACCCTAAATACATCCCTTCCCGGAATGTGAGAGGAATTTAAAATAGGACCCTGGAAAACGTGTACAGAGCCCCTTTCACCCATCAAAAATTGCCCCCAAAGTTAGCCTTCGTGTACAACTGTACTCCCCAGGGGAGCCTTTACGCAGCCCCCCATGCAACTGGACTCTCTGTGTTCGCTCTTTCTGAACAACCCCAAATATCTCCCTACAAGGAATCTGAGAGGAATTTAAAATAGGACCCCAGAAAACGCGTACAGAGCCCCTTACGCACATCAAAAATTGCCCCCAAAGGAAGTCTTTGGGTACAACTGAACTCCCCAGGGGAAACTTTACGCAGCCCCACATGCAACTGGACTCTCTGTGTTCGCTCTTTCTGAACAGCCGTAAATACAGCCCTACCTGGAATCTGAGAGGAATTGAAAATAGGTCCCCGGAAATCATGTATAGAGCCCCTTTCGCTTATCAAAAAATGCCCCGAAAGGAAGCCTTTGGGTACAACTGAACTCCCCAGGGGAGCCTTCATGCAGCCCGACATGCAACTGGACTCTCAGTGTTAACACTTTCTTAAAAACCCTAAGTACATCCCTACCCGGAATCTGAGAGAAATGAAAATAGGACCCCAGAGAAGGTGTACAGAGCCCTTTTCAACCATCAAAAATTGCCACCAAAGGAAGCCTTTGGGTACAACTGAACTCCCCAGGGGAGCCTTTACCCAGCCCGACATGCAACTGGACTGTGTTCACTCTTTCTTAAAAACCCTAAATACATCCCCACCCGGAATCAGAGAGGAAATGAAAATAGGACCCCAGAGAAGGTGTACAGAGCCCTTTTCAACCATCAAAAATTGCCACCAAAGGAAGTCTTTGGGCACAACTGAACTCCCCAGGGGAGCCTTTACGCAGCCCCACATGCAACTGGACTCTCTGTGTTCGCTCTTTCTGAACAACCCTAAATACATCCCTTCCCGGAATGTGAGAGGAATTTAAAATAGGACCCTGGAAAACGTGTACAGAGCCCCTTTCACCCATCAAAAATTGCCCCCAAAGGAAGTCTTTGGGTACAACTTAACTCCCCAGGGCAGCCTTTACGCAGCCCCACATGCAACTGGACTCTCTGTGTTCGCTCTTTCTGAAAAACCCTAAATACATCCCTTCTCGGAATGTGAGAGGAATTTAAAATAGGACACCAGAAAACGCATACAAAGACCTTTTCACCCATCAAATATCGCCCTCAAAGGAAGCCTTTGGGAACAACTGAACTCCCCAGGGGAGCCTTTACGCAGCCCCACATGCAACTGGACTCTCTGTGTTCGCTCTTTCTGAACAACCCTAAATACATCCCTACCCGGAATCTGAGAGGAATTGAAAATAGGACCCTGGAAAACGTGTACAGAGCCCCTTTCACCCATCAAAAATTACCCTCAAAGGAAGCCTTTGGGTACAACTGAACTCCCCAGGGGATCCTTTACGCAGCCCCACATGCAACTGGACTCTCTGTGTTCGCTCTTTCTGAACAACCCTAAATACATCCCTTCCCGGAATGTGAGAGGAATTTAAAATAGGACCCCAAAAAACGCATACAAAGCCCCTTTCACCCATCAAAAATTGTCCTGAATTTAAGCCTTTGGGTACATCTGAACTCCCCCGGGGATCCTCTGCGCAGCCCCACATGCAACTGGACTCTCTGTGTTCGCTCTTTCTTAACAACCCTAAATACATCCCAAACCGGAATGTGAGAGGAATTTAAATTAGGACCCCAGAAAACGCATACAAAGCCCCTTTCACCCATCAAAAATTGCCCCCAAAGGAAGCCTTTGGGAACAACTGAACTCCCCAGGGGAGCCTTTACGCAGCCCCACATGCAACTGGACTCTCTGTGTTCGCTCTTTCTGAACAACCCTAAATACATCCCTTCCCGGAATGTGAGAGGAATTTAAAATAGGACCCTGGAAAACGTGTACAGAGCCCCTTTCACCCATCAAAAATTGCCCCCAAAGTTAGCCTTCGTGTACAACTGTACTCCCCAGGGGAGCCTTTACGCAGCCCCCCATGCAACTGGACTCTCTGTGTTCGCTCTTTCTGAACAACCCCAAATATCTCCCTACAAGGAATCTGAGAGGAATTTAAAATAGGACCCCAGAAAACGCGTACAGAGCCCCTTACGCACATCAAAAATTGCCCCCAAAGGAAGTCTTTGGGTACAACTGAACTCCCCAGGGGAAACTTTACGCAGCCCCACATGCAACTGGACTCTCTGTGTTCGCTCTTTCTGAACAGCCGTAAATACAGCCCTACCTGGAATCTGAGAGGAATTGAAAATAGGTCCCCGGAAATCATGTATAGAGCCCCTTTCGCTTATCAAAAAATGCCCCGAAAGGAAGCCTTTGGGTACAACTGAACTCCCCAGGGGAGCCTTCATGCAGCCCGACATGCAACTGGACTCTCAGTGTTAACACTTTCTTAAAAACCCTAAGTACATCCCTACCCGGAATCTGAGAGAAATGAAAATAGGACCCCAGAGAAGGTGTACAGAGCCCTTTTCAACCATGAAAAATTGCCACCAAAGGAAGCCTTTGGGTACAACTGAACTCCCCAGGGGAGCCTTTACCCAGCCCGACATGCAACTGGACTGTGTTCACTCTTTCTTAAAAACCCTAAATACATCCCCACCCGGAATCAGAGAGGAAATGAAAATAGGACCCCAGAGAAGGTGTACAGAGCCCTTTTCAACCATCAAAAATTGCCACCAAAGGAAGTCTTTGGGCACAACTGAACTCCCCAGGGGAGCCTTTACGCAGCCCCACATGCAACTGGACTCTCTGTGTTCGCTCTTTCTGAACAACCCTAAATACATCCCTTCCCGGAATGTGAGAGGAATTTAAAATAGGACCCTGGAAAACGTGTACAGAGCCCCTTTCACCCATCAAAAATTGCCCCCAAAGGAAGTCTTTGGGTACAACTTAACTCCCCAGGGCAGCCTTTACGCAGCCCCACATGCAACTGGACTCTCTGTGTTCGCTCTTTCTGAAAAACCCTAAATACATCCCTTCTCGGAATGTGAGAGGAATTTAAAATAGGACACCAGAAAACGCATACAAAGACCTTTTCACCCATCAAATATCGCCCTCAAAGGAAGCCGTTGGGAACAACTGAACTCCCCAGGGGAGCCTTTACGCAGCCCCACATGCAACTGGACTCTCTGTGTTCGCTCTTTCTGAACAACCCTAAATACATCCCTTCCCGGAATGTGAGAGGAATTTAAAATAGGACCCCAAAAAACGCATACAAAGCCCCTTTCACCCATCAAAAATTGTCCTGAATTTAAGCCTTTGGGTACATCTGAACTCCCCCGGGGATCCTCTGCGCAGCCCCACATGCAACTGGACTCTCTGTGTTCGCTCTTTCTTAACAACCCTAAATACATCCCAAACCGGAATGTGAGAGGAATTTAAATTAGGACCCCAGAAAACGCATACAAAGCCCCTTTCACCCATCAAAAATTGCCCCCAAAGGAAGCCTTTGGGAACAACTGAACTCCCCAGGGGAGCCTTTACGCAGCCCCACATGCAACTGGACTCTCTGTGTTCGCTCTTTCTGAACAACCCTAAATACATCCCTTCCCGGAATGTGAGAGGAATTTAAAATAGGACCCTGGAAAACGTGTACAGAGCCCCTTTCACCCATCAAAAATTGCCCCCAAAGTTAGCCTTCGTGTACAACTGTACTCCCCAGGGGAGCCTTTACGCAGCCCCCCATGCAACTGGACTCTCTGTGTTCGCTCTTTCTGAACAACCCCAAATATCTCCCTACAAGGAATCTGAGAGGAATTTAAAATAGGACCCCAGAAAACGCGTACAGAGCCCCTTACGCACATCAAAAATTGCCCCCAAAGGAAGTCTTTGGGTACAACTGAACTCCCCAGGGGAAACTTTACGCAGCCCCACATGCAACTGGACTCTCTGTGTTCGCTCTTTCTGAACAGCCGTAAATACAGCCCTACCTGGAATCTGAGAGGAATTGAAAATAGGTCCCCGGAAATCATGTATAGAGCCCCTTTCGCTTATCAAAAAATGCCCCGAAAGGAAGCCTTTGGGTACAACTGAACTCCCCAGGGGAGCCTTCATGCAGCCCGACATGCAACTGGACTCTCAGTGTTAACACTTTCTTAAAAACCCTAAGTACATCCCTACCCGGAATCTGAGAGAAATGAAAATAGGACCCCAGAAATCGCGTACAGAGCCCCTTTCGCCCATCAAAAATTACCCCCAAAGGAAGCCTTTGGGTACAACTGAACTCCCCAGGGGAGCCTTTACCCAGCCCGACATGCAACTGGACTGTGTTCACTCTTTCTTAAAAACCCTAAATACATCCCCACCCGGAATCAGAGAGGAAATGAAAATAGGACCCCAGAGAAGGTGTACAGAGCCCTTTTCAACCATCAAAAATTGCCACCAAAGGAAGTCTTTGGGTACAACTGAACTCCCCAGGGGAGCCTTTACGCAGCCCCACATGCAACTGGACTCTCTGTGTTCGCTCTTTCTGAACAACCCTAAATACATCCCTACCCGGAATCTGAGAGGAATTGAAAATAGGACCCTGGAAAACGTGTACAGAGCCCCTTTCACCCATCAAAAATTACCCTCAAAGGAAGCCTTTGGGTACAACTGAACTCCCCAGGGGATCCTTTACGCAGCCCCACATGCAACTGGACTCTCTGTGTTCGCTCTTTCTGAACAACCCTAAATACATCCCTTCCCGGAATGTGAGAGGAATTTAAAATAGGACCCCAAAAAACGCATACAAAGCCCCTTTCACCCATCAAAAATTGTCCTGAATTTAAGCCTTTGGGTACATCTGAACTCCCCCGGGGATCCTCTGCGCAGCCCCACATGCAACTGGACTCTCTGTGTTCGCTCTTTCTGAACAAGCCTAAATACATCCCTAACCGGAATCTGAGAGGAATTGTAAATATGACCCCAGAAATCACTTACAGAGCCCATTTCACACATCAAAAATCGCCCCGAAAGGAAGCCTTTGGGAACAACTGAACTCCCCAGGGGAGCCCTTACGCAGCCCCACATGCAACTGGAATCTCTCTGTTCGCTCTTTCTGAACAACCCTAAATACATCCCTAACAGGAATCTGAGAGGAATTGAAAATATGATCCCAGAAATCACGTATAGAGCCACTTTCACCCATCAAAAATTGCCCTGAAAGGAAGCCTTTGGGTACAACTAAACTCCCCAGGGGAGCCTTTACGCAGCCCCACATGCAACTGGACTCTCTTTGTTCGCTCTTTCTGAACAACCCTAACTACATCCCTTCCCGGAATGTGAGAGGAATTGAAAATATGACCATAGAAATCACGTAGAGAGCCCCTTTCACCCATCAAAAATTTCCCTGAAAGGAAGCCTTTGGGTACAACTGAACTCCCCAGGGGAGCCTTTACGCAGCCCCACATGCAACTGGACTCTCTGTGTTCGCTCTTTCTGAACAACCCTAAATACATCCCAAACCGGAATGTGAGAGGAATTTAAATTAGGACCCCAGAAAACGCATACAAATCCCCTTTCACCCATCAAAAATTGCCCCCAAAGGAAGCCTTTGGGAACAACTGAACTCCCCAGGGGAGCCTTTACGCAGCCCCACATGCAACTGGACTCTCTGTGTTCGCTCTTTCTGAACAACCCTAAATACATCCCTTCCCGGAATGTGAGAGGAATTTAAAATAGGACCCTGGAAAACGTGTACAGAGCCCCTTTCACCCATCAAAAATTGCCCCCAAAGTTAGCCTTCGTGTACAACTGTACTCCCCAGGGGAGCCTTTACGCAGCCCCCCATGCAACTGGACTCTCTGTGTTCGCTCTTTCTGAACAACCCCAAATATCTCCCTACAAGGAATCTGAGAGGAATTTAAAATAGGACCCCATAAAACGCGTACAGAGCCCCTTACGCACATCAAAAATTGCCCCCAAAGGAAGTCTTTGGGTACAACTGAACTCCCCAGGGGAGCCTTTACGCAGCCCCACATGCAACTGGACTCTCTGTGTTCGCTCTTTCTGAACAGCCCTAAATACAGCCCTACCTGGAATCTGAGAGGAATTGAAAATAGGTCCCCGGAAATCATGTATAGAGCCCCTTTCGCCCATCAAAAAATGCCCCGAAAGGAAGCCTTTGGGTACAACTGAACTCCCCAGGGGAGCCTTCATGCAGCCCGACATGCAACTGGACTCTCAGTGTTAACTCTTTCTTAAAAACCATAAGTACATCCCTACCCGGAATCTGAGAGAAATGAAAATAGGACCCCAGAAAACGCGTACTGAGCCCCTTTCACCCATCAAAAATTGCCCCCAAAGTTAGCCTTCGGGTACAACTGTACTCCCCAGGGGAGCCTTTACGCAGCCCCACATGCAACTGGACTCTCTGTGTTCGCTCTTTCTGAACAACCCTAAATACATCCCTTCCCGGAATGTGAGAGGAATTTAAAATAGGACCCTGGAAAACGTGTACAGAGCCCCTTTCACCCATCAAAAATTGCCCCCAAAGGAAGCCTTTGGGTACAACTGAACTCCCCAGGGGTGTCTTTACGCAGCCCCACATGCAACTGGACTCTCTGTGTTCGCTCTTTCTGAACAACCCTAAATACATCCCTTCCTGGAATGTGAGAGGAATTGAAAATATGACCATAGAAATCGCGTACAGAGCCCCTTCCGCACATCAAAAATTGCCCCCAAAGGAAGCCTTTGGGTACAACTTAACTCCCCAGGGGAGCCTTTACGCAGCCCCACATGCAACTGGACTCTCTGTGTTCGCTCTTTCTGAACAACCCTAAATACATCCCTTCTCGGAATGTGAGAGGAATTTAAAATAGGACACCAGAAAACGCATACAAAGACCTTTTCACCCATCAAATATCGCCCTCAAAGGAAGCCGTTGGGAACAACTGAACTCCCCAGGGGAGCCTTTACGCAGCCCCACATGCAACTGGACTCTCTGTGTTCGCTCTTTCTGAACAACCCTAAATACATCCCTACCCGGAATCTGAGAGGAATTGAAAATAGGACCCTGGAAAACGTGTACAGAGCCCCTTACACCCATCAAAAATTACCCTCAAAGGAAGCCTTTGGGTACAACTGAACTCCCCAGGGGATCCTTTACGCAGCCCAACATGCAACTGGACTCTCTGTGTTCGCTCTTTCTGAACAACCCTAAATACATCTCTTCCCGGAATGTGAGAGGAATTTAAAATAGGACCCCAAAAAACGCATACAAAGCCCCTTTCACCCATCAAAAATTGTCCTGAATTTAAGCCTTTGGGTACATCTGAACTCCCCCGGGGATCCTCTGCGCAGCCCCACATGCAACTGGACTCTCTGTGTTCGCTCTTTCTGAACAAGCCTAAATACATCCCTAACCGGAATCTGAGAGGAATTGTAAATATGACCCCAGAAATCACTTACAGAGCCCATTTCACCCATCAAAAATCGCCCCGAAAGGAAGCCTTTGGGAACAACTGAACTCCCCAGGGGAGCCCTTACGCAGCCCCACATGCAACTGGAATCTCTCTGTTCGCTCTTTCTGAACAACCCTAAATACATCCCTAACAGGAATCTGAGAGGAATTGAAAATATGATCCCAGAAATCACGTATAGAGCCACTTTCACCCATCAAAAATTGCCCTGAAAGGAAGCCTTTGGGTACAACTAAACTCCCCAGGGG
Source organism: Mergus octosetaceus (assembly GCA_036873955.1). Classification (NCBI taxonomy): domain Eukaryota; kingdom Metazoa; phylum Chordata; class Aves; order Anseriformes; family Anatidae; genus Mergus; species Mergus octosetaceus. The sequence continues at coordinate 293,066 of JBAGBL010000074.1, forward strand.
AGCCTTTACGCAGCCCCACATGCAACTGGACTCTCTTTGTTCGCTCTTTCTGAACAACCCTAACTACATCCCTTCCCGGAATGTGAGAGGAATTGAAAATATGACCATAGAAATCACGTAGAGAGCCCCTTTCACCCATCAAAAATTTCCCTGAAAGGAAGCCTTTGGGTACAACTGAACTCCCAAGGGGAGCCTTTACGCAGCCCCACATGCAACTGGACTCTCTGTGTTCGCACTTTCTGAACAACCCTAAATACATCCCAAACCGGAATGTGAGAGGAATTTAAATTAGGACCCCAGAAAACGCATACAAATCCCCTTTCACCCATCAAAAATTGCCCCCAAAGGAAGCCTTTGGGAACAACTGAACTCCCCAGGGGAGCCTTTACGCAGCCTCCCATGCAACTGGACTCTCTGTGTTCGCTCTTTCTGAACAACCCTAAATACATCCCTTCCCGGAATGTGAGAGGAATTTAAAATAGGACCCTGGAAAACGTGTACAGAGCCCCTTTCACCCATCAAAAATTGCCCCCAAAGTTAGCCTTCGTGTACAACTGTACTCCCCAGGGGAGCCTTTACGCAGCCCCCCATGCAACTGGACTCTCTGTGTTCGCTCTTTCTGAACAACCCCAAATATCTCCCTACAAGGAATCTGAGAGGAATTTAAAATAGGACCCCATAAAACGCGTACAGAGCCCCTTACGCACATCAAAAATTGCCCCCAAAGGAAGTCTTTGGGTACAACTGAACTCCCCAGGGGAGCCTTTACGCAGCCCCACATGCAACTGGACTCTCTGTGTTCGCTCTTTCTGAACAGCCCTAAATACAGCCCTACCTGGAATCTGAGAGGAATTGAAAATAGGTCCCCGGAAATCATGTATAGAGCCCCTTTCGCCCATCAAAAAATGCCCCGAAAGGAAGCCTTTCGGTACAACTGAACTCCCCAGGGGAGCCTTCATGCAGCCCGACATGCAACTGGACTCTCAGTGTTAACTCTTTCTTAAAAACCCTAAGTACATCCCTACCCGGAATCTGAGAGAAATGAAAATAGGACCCCAGAAAACGCGTACTGAGCCCCTTTCACCCATCAAAAATTGCCCCCAAAGTTAGCCTTCGGGTACAACTGTACTCCCCAGGGGAGCCTTTACGCAACCCCACATGCAACTGGACTCTCTGTGTTCGCTCTTTCTGAACAACCCTAAATACATCCCTTCCCGGAATGTGAGAGGAATTTAAAATAGGACCCTGGAAAACGTGTACAGAGCCCCTTTCACCCATCAAAAATTGCCCCCAAAGGAAGCCTTTGGGTACAACTGAACTCCCCAGGGGTGTCTTTACGCAGCCCCACATGCAACTGGACTCTCTGTGTTCGCTCTTTCTGAACAACCCTAAATACATCCCTTCCTGGAATGTGAGAGGAATTGAAAATATGACCATAGAAATCACGTTCAGAGCCCCTTTCACCCATCAAAAATTGCCCCCAAAGGAAGCCTTTGGGTACAACTTAACTCCCCAGGGGAGCCTTTACGCAGCCCCACATGCAACTGGACTCTCTGTGTTCGCTCTTTCTGAACAACCCTAAATACATCCCTTCTCGGAATGTGAGAGGAATTTAAAATAGGACACCAGAAAACGCATACAAAGACCTTTTCACCCATCAAATATCGCCCTCAAAGGAAGCCGTAGGGAACAACTGAACTCCCCAGGGGAGCCTTTACGCAGCCCCACATGCAACTGGACTCTCTGTGTTCGCTCTTTCTGAACAACCCTAAATACATCCCTACCCGGAATCTGAGAGGAATTGAAAATAGGACCCTGGAAAACGTGTACAGAGCCCCTTACACCCATCAAAAATTACCCTCAAAGGAAGCCTTTGGGTACAACTGAACTCCCCAGGGGATCCTTTACGCAGCCCAACATGCAACTGGACTCTCTGTGTTCGCTCTTTCTGAACAACCCTAAATACATCTCTTCCCGGAATGTGAGAGGAATTTAAAATAGGACCCCAAAAAACGCATACAAAGCCCCTTTCACCCATCAAAAATTGTCCTGAATTTAAGCCTTTGGGTACATCTGAACTCCCCCGGGGATCCTCTGCGCAGCCCCACATGCAACTGGACTCTCTGTGTTCGCTCTTTCTGAACAAGCCTAAATACATCCCTAACCGGAATCTGAGAGGAATTGTAAATATGACCCCAGAAATCACTTACAGAGCCCCTTTCACCCATCAAAAATCGCCCCGAAAGGAAGCCTTTGGGAACAACTGAACTCCCCAGGGGAGCCCTTACGCAGCCCCACATGCAACTGGAATCTCTCTGTTCGCTCTTTCTGAACAACCCTAAATACATCCCTAACAGGAATCTGAGAGGAATTGAAAATATGATCCCAGAAATCACGTATAGAGCCACTTTCACCCATCAAAAATTGCCCTGAAAGGAAGCCTTTGGGTACAACTGAACTCCCCAGGGGAGCCTTTACGCAGCCCCACATGCAACTGGACTCTCTGTGTTCGCACTTTCTGAACAACCCTAACTACATCCCTTCCCGGAATGTGAGAGGAATTGAAAATATGACCATAGAAATCACGTAGAGAGCCCCTTTCACCCATCAAAAATTGCCCCCAAAGGAAGCCTTTGGGAACAACTGAACTCCCCAGGGGAGCCTTTACGCAGCCCCACATGCAACTGGACTCTCTGTGTTCGCTCTTTCTGAACAACCCTAAATACATCCCTTCCCGGAATGTGAGAGGAATTTAAAATAGGACCCTGGAAAACGTGTACAGAGCCCCTTTCACCCATCAAAAATTGCCCCCAAAGTTAGCCTTCGTGTACAACTGTACTCCCCAGGGGAGCCTTTACGCAGCCCCCCATGCAACTGGACTCTCTGTGTTCGCTCTTTCTGAACAACCCCAAATATCTCCCTACAAGGAATCTGAGAGGAATTTAAAATAGGACCCCAGAAAACGCGTACAGAGCCCCTTACGCACATCAAAAATTGCCCCCAAAGGAAGTCTTTGGGTACAACTGAACTCCCCAGGGGAGCCTTTACGCAGCCCCACATGCAACTGGACTCTCTGTGTTCGCTCTTTCTGAACAGCCCTAAATACAGCCCTACCTGGAATCTGAGAGGAATTGAAAATAGGTCCCCGGAAATCATGTATAGAGCCCCTTTCGCCCATCAAAAAATGCCCCGAAAGGAAGCCTTTGGGTACAACTGAACTCCCCAGGGGAGCCTTCATGCAGCCCGACATGCAACTGGACTCTCAGTGTTAACTCTTTCTTAAAAACCCTAAGTACATCCCTACCCGGAATCTGAGAGAAATGAAAATAGGACCCCAGAAAACGCATACAAAGCCACTTTCACCCATCAAAAATTGCCCCCAAAGTTAGCCTTCGTGTACAACTGTACTCCCCAGGGGAGCCTTTACGCAGCCCCACATGCAACTGGACTCTCTGTGTTCGCTCTTTCTGAAAAACCCCAAATATCTCCCTACAAGGAATCTGAGAGGAATTTAAAATAGGACCCCAGAAAACGCGTACAGAGCCCCTTACGCACATCAAAAATTGCCCCCAAAGGAAGTCTTTGGGTACAACTGAACGCCCCAGGGGAGCCTTTACGCAGCCCAACATGCAACTGGACTCTCAGTGTTAACTCTCTTAAAAACAAAAAAGTACATCCCTTCTCGGAATGTGAGAGGAATTGAAAATAGGACCCCAGAAAACGCGTACAGAGCCCCTTTCAACCAGCAAAAATTGCCCAAAAAGCAAGCCTTTGGGTACAACTGAACTCCCCAGGGGTGCCTTTACGCAGCCCCACATGCAGCTGGACTCTCTGTGTTCACTCTTTCTGAACAACCCTAAATATCTCCCCAACCATTTATGCCCAGGGGCGTAAATGCTCCCCTGGGGAGTTCAGTTGTACCCAAAGGCTTCCTTTGGGGGAAATTTTTGATGGGTGAAAGGGGCTCTGTACGCGATTTCTGGGGTCCTATTTTCAATTCCTCTCAGATTCCGGGTAGGGATGCCTTTAGGGTTGTTCAGAAAGAGCGAACACAGAGAGTCCAGTAGCATGTGGGGCTGCGTAAAGGCTCCCCTGGGGAGTTCATTTGTACCCAAAGGCTTCATTTGGGGGCAATTTTTGATGGGTGAAAGGGGCTCTGTACGCGTTTTCTGGGGTCCTATTTTCAATTCCTCTCAGATTCCGGGTAGGGAGATATTTGGGGTTGTTCAGAAAGTTCGAACACAGAGAGTCCAGTTGCATGTGGGGCTGCGTAAAGGCTCCCCTGGGGAGTTCATTTGTACCCAAAGGCTTCCTTTGGGGGCAATTTTTCAAGGGTGAAAGGGGCTCTGTACGCCATTTCTGGGGCCTTATTTTCAATTCTCTCACATTCCGGGTAGGGATGTACTTAGAGTTTTTAAGAAAGAGTTAACTCTGAGAATCCAGTTGCATGTCGGGCTGCGTAAAGGCTGCCCTGGGTAGTTCAGCTGTACCCAAAGGCTTCCTTTGGGGATATTTTTGATGTGCAAAATGGGCCTTGTACACATTTTCTGCGGTCCTATTTTCAATTCCTTTAAGATTCCGGGTAGAGCTGTATTTAGCTTTGTTCAGAAACAGCGAACACAGAGAGTCCAGTTGCATGTGAGGCTGCGTAAAGGCTCCCCTGGGGAATTCAGTTGTACCCAAAGGCTTGCTTTTGGGGCAATTTTTGATGGTTGAAAGGGGCTCTCTACGCGATTTCTGGGGTCCTATTTTCAATTCCTCTCAGATTCCGGGTAGGGATGTCTTCAGGGTTCTTCAGAAAGAGCGAACACAGAGAGTCCAGTTGCATGTGGGGCTGCGTAAAGGCTCCCCTGGGGAGTTCAGTTGTACCCAAAGGCTTCCTTTGGGGGCAATTTTTAATGGGCAAAATGGGCCTTGTACGCATTTTCTGGGGTCCTATTTTCAATTCCTCTCAGTTTCCGGGTAGGGATGTATTTAGGGTTGTTCATAAAGTGTGAACACAGAGAGTCCAGTTGCATGTGGGGCTGCGTAAAGGCTCCCCTGGGGAGTTCAGTTGTACCCAAAGGCTTCCTTTGGGGGCATATTTGATGGTTGAAAGGGGCTCTGTACGCGTTTTCTGGGGTCTTATTTTCATTTCCTCTCTGATTCCGGGTAGGGATGTATTTAGGGTTTTTAAGAAAGAGTGAACACAGTCAAGTTGCATGTCGGGCTTGGTAAAGGCTCCTCTGGGGAGTTCTGTTGTACCCAAAGGCTTCTTTTCGGGGCCATTTTTGATATGCGGAAGGGGCTCTGTACGCGATTTCTGGGGTCCTATTTTCAAGTCCTCTCCTATTTTCAACTCCTCGGTTGGGGAGATATTTAGGGTTGTTCAGAAAGAGCGAACACAGAGAGTCCAGCTGCATGTGGGGCTGCGTGAAGGCTCCCCTGGGGAGTTCAGTTGTACCCAAAGACTTCCTTTGGGGGCAATTTTTGATGGGGAAAAGGGGCTCTGTACGCGTTTTCTGGGGTCTTATTTTAAATTCATCTCAGATTACGGTTAGGGAGATATTTAGCATTGTTCAGAAAGAGCGAACACAGAGAGTCCAGTTGCATGTGGTGCTGAGTCAAGGCTCCCTTGGGGAGTTCAGTTGTACCCAAAGGCTTCCTTTCGGGGTAATATTTGATGGGCGAAAGGGGCTCTGAACACGATTTCTGAGGACCTATTTTCAATTCCTCTGAGATTCCAGGTAGGGCTGTATTTAGGGCTGTTCAGAAAGAGCGAACACAGAGAGTCCAGTTGCATGTGGGGCTGCGTAAAGGCTCCCCTGGGGAGTTCAGTTGTTCCCAAAGGCTTCCTTTGGGGGCAATTTTTGATGGGCGAAAGGGACTCTGTTGGCATTTTATAGGGTCCTATTTTCAATTCCTCTCAGATTCCGGGTAGGGAGATATTTAGGGCTGTTCAGAAAGTGCGAACACAGAGAGTCCAGTTGCATGTGGGGCTGCGTAAAGGCTCCCCTGGGGAGTTCAGTTGTACCCAAAGGCTTCCTTTTGGGGTAATTTTTGATGGTTGAAAGGGGCTGTGTACGCGATTACTGGGGTCCTATTTGCAATTCCTCTCAGATTCCGGTTAGGGATGTATTTAGGGTTCTTCAGAAAGAGTGAACACAGAGAGTCCAGTTGCATGTGGGGCTGCGTAAAGGCTCCCCTGGGGAGTTCAGTTGTACCCAAAGGCTTCCTTTCAGGGTAATTTTTGATGGGTGAAAGGGGCTCTGTACGTGATTTCTGGGGGCATATTTTCAATTCCTCTCAGATTCCGGTTAGGGATGTATTTAGGGTTGTTCAGAAAGAGCGAACACAGAGAGTCCAGTTGCATGTGGGGCTGCGTAAAGGCTCCCCTGGGGAGTTCAGTTGTATCCAAAGACTTCCTTTGGGGGCAATTTTTGATGGTTGAAAAGGGCTCTGTACGCCTTTTCTGGGGTCCTATTTTCATTTCCTCACTGATTCCGGGTGGGGATGTATTTAGGGTTTTTAAGAAAGAGTGAACACAGTCCAGTTGCATGTGGGGCTGGGTAAAGGCTCCTCTGGGGAGTTCAGTTGTACCCAAAGGCTTCCTTTGGGGGCAATTTTTGATGTGCGGAAGGGGCTCTGTACGCGATTTCTGGGGTCCTATTTTCAATTCCTCTCAGATTCCGGTTGGGGAGATATTTAGGGTTGTTCAGAAAGAGAGAACACAGAGAGTCCAGCTGCATGTGGGGCTGCGTGAAGGCTCCCCTGGGGAGTTCAGTTGTACCCAAAGGCTTCCTTTGGGGGCAATTTTTGATGGTTGAAAGGGGCTCTGTACGCGTTTTCTGGGGTCTTATTTCAAATTCCTCTCAGATTCCGGTTAGGGAGATATTTAGGGTTGTTCAGAAAGGGCGAACACAGAGATTCCAGTTGCATGTGGGGCTGCGTAAAGGCTCCCCGGGGGAGTTCAGTTGTTCCAAAAGGCTTCCTCTGGGGGCGATTTTTGATGGGTGAAAGGGTCTCTGTACGTGATTTCTGGGACCATATTTTCAATTCCTCTCACATTCCGGTTAGGGATGTATTTAGGCTTGTTCTGAAAGAGCGAACACAGAGAGTCCAGTTACATGTGGGGCTGCGTAAAGGCTCCCCTGGGGAGTTCAGTTGTACCCAAAGGCTTCCTTTGGGGGCAATTTTTGATGGGTGAAAGGGGCTCTGAACGTGATTTCTATGGTCATATTTTCAATTCCTCTCACATTCCAGGAAGGGATGTATTTAGGGTTGTTCAGAAAGAGCGAACACAGAGAGTCCAGTTGCATGTGGGGCTGCGTAAAGGCTCCCCTGGGGAGTTCAGTTGTACCCAAAGGCTTCCTTTCAGGGAAATTTTTGATGGGTGAAAGGGGCTCTCTACGTGATTTCTATGGTTATATTTTCAATTCCTCTCACATTCCGGGAAGGGATGTATTTAGCATTGTTCAGAAAGAGCGAACGCAGAGAGTCCAGTTGCATGTGGGGCTGCGCAGAGGATACCCGGGGGAGTTCAGATGTACCCAAAGGCTTAAATTCAGGACAATTTTTGATGGGTGAAAGGGGCTTTGTATGCGTTTTCTGGGGTCCTATTTACAATTCCTCTCACATTCCGGGAAGGGATGTATTTAGGGTTGTTCAGAAAGAGCGAACACAGAGAGTCCAGTTGCATGTGAGGCTGCGTAAAGGCTCCCCAGGGCAGTTCAGCCGTACCCAAAGGCTTCCTTTGAGGGCAATTTTTGACAGATGAAAGGGGCTCTCTACGCGATTTCTGGGGTCCTATTTTCAATTCCTCTCAGATTCCGGGTAGGGATGTCTTCAGGTTTCTTCAGAAAGAGCGAACACAGAGAGTCCAGTTGCGTGTGGGGCTGCGTAAAGGCTCCCCTGGGGAGTTCAGTTGTACCCAAAGGCTTCCTTTGGGGGCAATTTTTAATGGGCAAAATGGGCCTTGTACGCATTTTCTGGGGTACTATTTTCAATTCCTCTCAGATTCCAGGTAGGGATGTATTTAGTGTTGTTCATAAAGTGTGAACACAGAGAGTCCAGTTGCATGTGGGGCTGCGTAAAGGCTCCCCTGGGGAGTTCAGTTGTACCCAAAGGCTTCCTTTGGGGGCATATTTGATGGTTGAAAGGGGCTCTGTACGCGTTTTCTGGGGTCCTATTTTCATTTCCTCTCTGATTCCGGGTAGGGATGTATTTAGGGATTTTAAGAAAGAGTGAACACAGTCCAGTTGCATGTCGGGCTTGGTAAGGCTCCTCTTGGGGAGTTCTATTGTAGGGTTGTTCAAAAAGAGCTAACACAGAGAGTCCAGTTGCATGTGTGGCTGCGTAAAGGCTCCCCTGGGGAGTTCAGTTGTACCCAAAGGCTTCCTTGAGGGGCAATTTTTGACGGGTGAAAGCGGCTCTGTACGCGATTTCTGGGGTCCTATTTTCAATTCCTCTCAGATTCCGGGTAGGGATGTATTTTGGGTTGTTCAGAAAGAGCGAACACAGAGAGTCCAGTTGCATGTGGGGCTGCGTAAAGGCTCTCCTGGGGAGTTCAGTTGTACCCAAAGGCTTCCTTTGGCGGCAATTTTTGATAGGCAAAATGGGCCTTGTACACATTTTCTGGGGTCCTATTTTCAATTCCTCTTAGATTCCGGGTAGGGAGATATTTAGCGTTGTTCAGAAAGAGCGAACACAGAGAGTCCAGTTGCATGTGGGGCTGCGTAAAGGCTCCCCTGGGGAGTTCAGTTGTACCGAAAGGCTTCCTTTGGGGGCAATTTTTAGTGGGCAAAATGGGCCTTGTACGCATTTTCTGGGGTCCTATTTTCAATTGCTCTCAGATTCCGGGTAGGGATGTATTTAGGGTTGTTCAGAAAGAGGGAACACAGGGAGTCCAGTTGCATGTGGGGCTGCGTAAAGGTTCCCCTGGGGAGTTCTTTTGTACCCAAAAGCTTCCTTTCGGGGCAATTTTTGATGTGCGTAAAGGGCTCTGTACGTGATTTCTGCGGTCCTATTTTCAATTTCTCTCAGATTCCGGGTAGGGAGATATTTAGCATTGTTCAGAAAGAGCGAACGCAAGGAGTCCAGCTGCATGTGGGGCTAAGTGAAGGCTCCCCTGGGGAGTTCAGTTGTACCCAAAGGCTTCCTTTGGGAGCATTTTTGATGGTTGAAAGGGGCTCTGTACGCGTTTTCTGGGGTCCTATTTTCATTTCCTCTCTGATTCCGGGTAGGGATGTATTTAGGGTTTTTAAGAAAGAGTGAACACAGTCCAGTTGCATGTCGGGCTTGGTAAAGGCTCCTCTGGGGAGTTCTGTTGTACCCAAAGGCTTCTTTTCGGGGCAATTTTTGATGTGCGGAAGGGGCTCTGTACGCGATTTCTGGGGTCCTATTTTCAAGTCCTCTCCTATTTTCAACTCCTCGGTTGGGGAGATATTTAGGGTTGTTCAGAAAGAGCGAACACAGAGAGTCCAGCTGCATGTGGGGCTGCGTGAAGGCTCCCCTGGGGAGTTCAGTTGTACCCAAAGACTTCCTTTGGGGGCAATTTTTGATGGGGAAAAGGGGCTCTGTACGCGTTTTCTGGGGTCTTATTTTAAATTCATCTCAGATTACGGTTAGGGAGATATTTAGCATTGTTCAGAAAGAGCGAACACAGAGAGTCCAGTTGCATGTGGTGCTGAGTCAAGGCTCCCTTGGGGAGTTCAGTTGTACCCAAAGGCTTCCTTTCGGGGTAATATTTGATGGGCGAAAGGGGCTCTGAACACGATTTCTGAGGACCTATTTTCAATTCCTCTGAGATTCCAGGTAGGGCTGTATTTAGGGCTGTTCAGAAAGAGCGAACACAGAGAGTCCAGTTGCATGTGGGGCTGCGTAAAGGCTCCCCTGGGGAGTTCAGTTGTTCCCAAAGGCTTCCTTTGGGGGCAATTTTTGATGGGCGAAAGGGACTCTGTTGGCATTTTATAGGGTCCTATTTTCAATTCCTCTCAGATTCCGGGTAGGGAGATATTTAGGGCTGTTCAGAAAGTGCGAACACAGAGAGTCCAGTTGCATGTGGGGCTGCGTAAAGGCTCCCCTGGGGAGTTCAGTTGTACCCAAAGGCTTCCTTTTGGGGTAATTTTTGATGGTTGAAAGGGGCTGTGTACGCGATTACTGGGGTCCTATTTGCAATTCCTCTCAGATTCCGGTTAGGGATGTATTTAGGGTTCTTCAGAAAGAGTGAACACAGAGAGTCCAGTTGCATGTGGGGCTGCGTAAAGGCTCCCCTGGGGAGTTCAGTTGTACCCAAAGGCTTCCTTTCAGGGTAATTTTTGATGGGTGAAAGGGGCTCTGTACGTGATTTCTGGGGGCATATTTTCAATTCCTCTCAGATTCCGGTTAGGGATGTATTTAGGGTTGTTCAGAAAGAGCGAACACAGAGAGTCCAGTTGCATGTGGGGCTGCGTAAAGGCTCCCCTGGGGAGTTCAGTTGTATCCAAAGACTTCCTTTGGGGGCAATTTTTGATGGTTGAAAAGGGCTCTGTACGCCTTTTCTGGGGTCCTATTTTCATTTCCTCACTGATTCCGGGTGGGGATGTATTTAGGGTTTTTAAGAAAGAGTGAACACAGTCCAGTTGCATGTGGGGCTGGGTAAAGGCTCCTCTGGGGAGTTCAGTTGTACCCAAAGGCTTCCTTTGGGGGCAATTTTTGATGTGCGGAAGGGGCTCTGTACGCGATTTCTGGGGTCCTATTTTCAATTCCTCTCAGATTCCGGTTGGGGAGATATTTAGGGTTGTTCAGAAAGAGAGAACACAGAGAGTCCAGCTGCATGTGGGGCTGCGTGAAGGCTCCCCTGGGGAGTTCAGTTGTACCCAAAGGCTTCCTTTGGGGGCAATTTTTGATGGTTGAAAGGGGCTCTGTACGCGTTTTCTGGGGTCTTATTTCAAATTCCTCTCAGATTCCGGTTAGGGAGATATTTAGGGTTGTTCAGAAAGGGCGAACACAGAGATTCCAGTTGCATGTGGGGCTGCGTAAAGGCTCCCCGGGGGAGTTCAGTTGTTCCAAAAGGCTTCCTCTGGGGGCGATTTTTGATGGGTGAAAGGGTCTCTGTACGTGATTTCTGGGACCATATTTTCAATTCCTCTCACATTCCGGTTAGGGATGTATTTAGGCTTGTTCTGAAAGAGCGAACACAGAGAGTCCAGTTACATGTGGGGCTGCGTAAAGGCTCCCCTGGGGAGTTCAGTTGTACCCAAAGGCTTCCTTTGGGGGCAATTTTTGATGGGTGAAAGGGGCTCTGAACGTGATTTCTATGGTCATATTTTCAATTCCTCTCACATTCCAGGAAGGGATGTATTTAGGGTTGTTCAGAAAGAGCGAACACAGAGAGTCCAGTTGCATGTGGGGCTGCGTAAAGGCTCCCCTGGGGAGTTCAGTTGTACCCAAAGGCTTCCTTTCAGGGAAATTTTTGATGGGTGAAAGGGGCTCTCTACGTGATTTCTATGGTTATATTTTCAATTCCTCTCACATTCCGGGAAGGGATGTATTTAGCATTGTTCAGAAAGAGCGAACGCAGAGAGTCCAGTTGCATGTGGGGCTGCGCAGAGGATACCCGGGGGAGTTCAGATGTACCCAAAGGCTTAAATTCAGGACAATTTTTGATGGGTGAAAGGGGCTTTGTATGCGTTTTCTGGGGTCCTATTTACAATTCCTCTCACATTCCGGGAAGGGATGTATTTAGGGTTGTTCAGAAAGAGCGAACACAGAGAGTCCAGTTGCATGTGAGGCTGCGTAAAGGCTCCCCAGGGCAGTTCAGCCGTACCCAAAGGCTTCCTTTGAGGGCAATTTTTGACAGATGAAAGGGGCTCTCTACGCGATTTCTGGGGTCCTATTTTCAATTCCTCTCAGATTCCGGGTAGGGATGTCTTCAGGTTTCTTCAGAAAGAGCGAACACAGAGAGTCCAGTTGCGTGTGGGGCTGCGTAAAGGCTCCCCTGGGGAGTTCAGTTGTACCCAAAGGCTTCCTTTGGGGGCAATTTTTAATGGGCAAAATGGGCCTTGTACGCATTTTCTGGGGTACTATTTTCAATTCCTCTCAGATTCCAGGTAGGGATGTATTTAGTGTTGTTCATAAAGTGTGAACACAGAGAGTCCAGTTGCATGTGGGGCTGCGTAAAGGCTCCCCTGGGGAGTTCAGTTGTACCCAAAGGCTTCCTTTGGGGGCATATTTGATGGTTGAAAGGGGCTCTGTACGCGTTTTCTGGGGTCCTATTTTCATTTCCTCTCTGATTCCGGGTAGGGATGTATTTAGGGATTTTAAGAAAGAGTGAACACAGTCCAGTTGCATGTCGGGCTTGGTAAGGCTCCTCTTGGGGAGTTCTATTGTAGGGTTGTTCAAAAAGAGCTAACACAGAGAGTCCAGTTGCATGTGTGGCTGCGTAAAGGCTCCCCTGGGGAGTTCAGTTGTACCCAAAGGCTTCCTTGAGGGGCAATTTTTGACGGGTGAAAGCGGCTCTGTACGCGATTTCTGGGGTCCTATTTTCAATTCCTCTCAGATTCCGGGTAGGGATGTATTTTGGGTTGTTCAGAAAGAGCGAACACAGAGAGTCCAGTTGCATGTGGGGCTGCGTAAAGGCTCTCCTGGGGAGTTCAGTTGTACCCAAAGGCTTCCTTTGGCGGCAATTTTTGATAGGCAAAATGGGCCTTGTACACATTTTCTGGGGTCCTATTTTCAATTCCTCTTAGATTCCGGGTAGGGAGATATTTAGCGTTGTTCAGAAAGAGCGAACACAGAGAGTCCAGTTGCATGTGGGGCTGCGTAAAGGCTCCCCTGGGGAGTTCAGTTGTACCGAAAGGCTTCCTTTGGGGGCAATTTTTAGTGGGCAAAATGGGCCTTGTACGCATTTTCTGGGGTCCTATTTTCAATTGCTCTCAGATTCCGGGTAGGGATGTATTTAGGGTTGTTCAGAAAGAGGGAACACAGGGAGTCCAGTTGCATGTGGGGCTGCGTAAAGGTTCCCCTGGGGAGTTCTTTTGTACCCAAAAGCTTCCTTTCGGGGCAATTTTTGATGTGCGTAAAGGGCTCTGTACGTGATTTCTGCGGTCCTATTTTCAATTTCTCTCAGATTCCGGGTAGGGAGATATTTAGCATTGTTCAGAAAGAGCGAACGCAAGGAGTCCAGCTGCATGTGGGGCTAAGTGAAGGCTCCCCTGGGGAGTTCAGTTGTACCCAAAGGCTTCCTTTGGGAGCATTTTTGATGGTTGAAAGGGGCTCTGTACGCGTTTTCTGGGGTCCTATTTTCATTTCCTCTCTGATTCCGGGTAGGGATGTATTTAGGGTTTTTAAGAAAGAGTGAACACAGTCCAGTTGCATGTCGGGCTTGGTAAAGGCTCCTCTGGGGAGTTCTGTTGTACCCAAAGGCTTCTTTTCGGGGCAATTTTTGATGTGCGGAAGGGGCTCTGTACGCGATTTCTGGGGTCCTATTTTCAAGTCCTCTCCTATTTTCAACTCCTCGGTTGGGGAGATATTTAGGGTTGTTCAGAAAGAGCGAACACAGAGAGTCCAGCTGCATATGGGGCTGCCTAAAGGCTCCCCTGGGGAGTTCAGTTGTACCCAAAAGCTTTCTTTTGGGGCAATTTTTGATGTGCGTAAGGGGCTATGTACGTGATTTCTGGGGTCCTATTTTCAATTTCTCTCAGATTCCGGGTAGTGGGATATATAGGGTTGTTCAGAAAAAGCGAACACAGAGAGTCCAGTTGCATGTGGGGCTGCGTAAAGGCTCCCCTGGGGAGTTCAGTTGTACCCAAAGGCTTCCTTTGGGGGCAATTTTTGATGGGTGAAAGGGGCTCTGTATGCGATTTCTGGGGTCCTATTTTCAATTTCCTCTCAGATTCCGGGTAGGGATGTCTTTAGGGTTGTTCAGAAAGAGAGAACACAGAGAGTCCAGCTGCATGTGGGGCTGCGTAAAGACTCCCCTGGGGAGTTAAGTTGTACCCAAAGGCTTCCTTTGGGGGCAATTTTTGATGGGTGAAAGGGGCTCTGTACGCGTATTCTGGGGTCCTATTTTCAATTCCTCTCAGATTCCAGGTAGGGAGATATATAGGGTTGTTCAGAAAGAGCGAACACAGAGAGTCCAGTTGCATGTGGGGCTGCGTAAAGGCTCCCCTGGGGAGTTAAGTTGTACCCAAAGGCTTCCTTTGGGGGCAATTTTTGATGGGTGAAAGGGGCTCTGTATGCGATTTCTGGGGTCCTATTTTCAATTTCCTCTCAGATTCCAGGTAGGGCTGTATTTAGGGCTGTTCAGAAAAAGCGAACACAGAGAGTCCAGTTGCATGTGGGGCTGCGTAAAGGCTCCCCTGGGGAGTTAAGTTGTACCCAAAGGCTTCCTTTGGGGGCAATTTTTGATGGGCGAAAGGGGCTCTGTACGCGTATTCTGGGGTCCTATTTTCAATTCCTCTCAGATTCCAGGTAGGGAGATATATAGGGTTGTTCAGAAAGAGCGAACACAGAGAGTCCAGTTGCGTGTGGGGCTGCGTAAAGGCTCCCCTGGGGAGTTCAGTTGTACCCAAAGGCTTCCTTTGGGGGCAATTTTTGATAGGCAAAATGGGCCTTGTACACGTTTTCTGGGGTCCTATTTTCAATTCCTCTTAGATTCCGGGTAGGGAGATATTTAGCGCTGTTCAGAAAGAGCGAACACAGAGAGTCCAGTTGCATGTGGGGCTGCGTAAAGGCTCCCCTGGGGAGTTCATTTGTACCCAAAGGCTTCCTTTGGGGGCAATTTTTGATGGGCAAATGGGCCTTGTACACGTTTTCTGGGGTCCTATTTTCAATTCCTCTCAGATTCAGGATAGGGAGATATTTGGGGTTCTTCAGAAAGAGCGAACACAGAGAGTCCAGTTGCATGTGGGACTGCGTAAAGGCTCTCCTGGGGAGTTCAGTTGTACCCAAAGGCTTCCTTTGGGGGCAATTTTTGATGGGTGAAAGGGGCTCTGTACGCGATTTCTGGGGTCCTATTTTCAATTTCCTCTCAGATTCCGGGTAGGGATGTCTTTAGGGTTGTTCAGAAAGAGCGAACACAGAGAGTCCAGTTGCATGTCGGGCTGCGTAAAGGCTCCCCTGGGGAGTTCAGTTGTACCCAAAGGCTTCCTTTGGGGGTAATTTTTGATGGGCGAAAGGGGCTCTGTACGCGATTTCTGGGGTCCTATTTTCATTTCCTCTCAGATTCCGGGTAGGGATGTCTTTAGGGTTGTTCAGAAAGAGCGAACACAGAGAGTCCAGTTGCATGTGGGGCTGCGTAAAGGCTCCCCTGGGGAGTTCAGTTGTACCCAAAGGCTTCCTTTGGGGGCAATTTTTGATGGGCGAAAGGGGCTCTGTACGCGATTTCTGGGGTCCTATTTTCAATTCCTCTCAGATTCCGGGTAGGGAGATATTTGGCGTTGTTCAGAAAGAGCGAACACAGAGAGTCCAGTTGCATGTGGGGCTGCGTAAAGGCTCCCCTGGGGAGTTCAGTTGTACCCAAAGGCTTCCTTTGGGGGCAATTTTTGATGGGCAAAATGGGCATTGTACACTTTTTCTGGGGTCCTATTTTCAATTCCTCTCGATTCCATGTAGGTTTGTATTTAGGGCTGTTCAGAAAAAGCGAACACAGAGAGTCCAGTTGCATGTGGGGCTGCGTAAAGGCTCCCCTGGGGAGTTCATTTGTACCCAAAGGCTTCCTTTGGGGGCAAATTTTGATGGGCGAAAGGGGCTCTGTACGCGTATTCTGGGGTCCTATTTTCAATTCCTCTCAGATTCCAGGTAGGGAGATATATAGGGTTGTTCAGAAAGAGCGAACACAGAGAGTCCAGTTGCATGGGGGGCTGCGTAAAGGCTCCCCTGGGGAGTTCAGTTGTACCCAAAGGCTTCCTTTGGGGGCAATTTTTGATAGGCAAAATGGGCCTTGTACACGTTTTCTGGGGTCCTATTTTCAATTCCTCTTAGATTCCGGGTAGGGAGATATTTAGCGCTGTTCAAAAAGAGCGAACACAGAGAGTCCAGTTGCATGTGGGGCTGCGTAAAGGCTCCCCTGGGGAGTTCAGTTGTACCCAAAGGCTTCCTTTGGGGGCAATTTTTGATGGGCAAATGGGCCTTGTACACGTTTTCTGGGGTCCTATTTTCAATTCCTCTCAGATTCAGGATAGGGAGATATTTGGGGTTCTTCAGAAAGAGCGAACACAGAGAGTCCAGTTGCATGTGGGGCTGCGTAAAGGCTCTCCTGGGGAGTTCAGTTGTACCCAAAGGCTTCCTTTGGGGGCAATTTTTGATGGGTGAAAGGGGCTCTGTACGCGATTTCTGGGGTCCTATTTTCAATTTCCTCTCAGATTCCGGGTAGGGATGTCTTTAGGGTTGTTCAGAAAGAGCGAACACAGAGAGTCCAGTTGCATGTCGGGCTGCGTAAAGGCTCCCCTGGGGAGTTCAGTTGTACCCAAAGGCTTCCTTTGGGGGTAATTTTTGATGGGCGAAAGGGGCTCTGTACGCGATTTCTGGGGTCCTATTTTCATTTCCTCTCAGATTCCGGGTAGGGATGTCTTTAGGGTTGTTCAGAAAGAGCGAACACAGAGAGTCCAGTTGCATGTGGGGCTGCGTAAAGGCTCCCCTGGGGAGTTCAGTTGTACCCAAAGGCTTCCTTTGGGGGCAATTTTTGATGGGCGAAAGGGGCTCTGTACGCGATTTCTGGGGTCCTATTTTCAATTCCTCTCAGATTCCGGGTAGGGAGATATTTGGCGTTGTTCAGAAAGAGCGAACACAGAGAGTCCAGTTGCATGTGGGGCTGCGTAAAGGCTCCCCTGGGGAGTTCAGTAGTTCCCAAAGGCTTCCTTTGGGGGCAATTTTTGATGGGCAAAATGGGCCTTGTACACGTTTTCCAGGGTCCTATTTTCAATTCCTCTTAGATTCCGGGTAGGGAGATATTTAGCGCTGTTCAGAAAGAGCGAACACAGAGAGTCCAGTTGCATGTGGGGCTGCGTAAAGGCTCCCCTGGGGAGTTCAGTTGTACCCAAAGGCTTCCTTTGGGGGCAATTTTTGATGGGCGAAATGGGCATTGTACACTTTTTCTGGGGTCCTATTTTCAATTCCTCTCGATTCCATGTAGGTTTGTATTTAGGGCTGTTCAGAAAAAGCGAACACAGAGAGTCCAGTTGCATGTGGGGCTGCGTAAAGGCTCCCCTGGGGAGTTCATTTGTACCCAAAGGCTTCCTTTGGGGGCAATTTTTGATGGGCGAAAGGGGCTCTGTATGCGTATTCTGGGGTCCTATTTTCAATTCCTCTCAGATTCCAGGTAGGGAGATATATAGGGTTGTTCAGAAAGAGCGAACACAGAGAGTCCAGTTGCATGGGGGGCTGCGTAAAGGCTCCCCTGGGGAGTTCAGTTGTACCCAAAGGCTTCCTTTGGGGGCAATTTTTGATAGGCAAAATGGGCCTTGTACACGTTTTCTGGGGTCCTATTTTCAATTCCTCTTAGATTCCGGGTAGGGAGATATTTAGCGCTGTTCAGAAAGAGCGAACACAGAGAGTCCAGTTGCATGTGGGGCTGCGTAAAGGCTCCCCTGGGGAGTTCAGTTGTACCCAAAGGCTTCCTTTGGGGGCAATTTTTGATGGGCAAATGGGCCTTGTACACGTTTTCTGGGGTCCTATTTTCAATTCCTCTCAGATTCAGGATAGGGAGATATTTGGGGTTCTTCAGAAAGAGCGAACACAGAGAGTCCAGTTGCATGTGGGGCTGCGTAAAGGCTCTCCTGGGGAGTTCAGTTGTACCCAAAGGCTTCCTTTGGGGGCAATTTTTGATGGGTGAAAGGGGCTCTGTACGCGATTTCTGGGGTCCTATTTTCAATTTCCTCTCAGATTCCGGGTAGGGATGTCTTTAGGGTTGTTCAGAAAGAGCGAACACAGAGAGTCCAGTTGCATGTCGGGCTGCGTAAAGGCTCTCCTGGGGAGTTCAGTTGTACCCAAAGGCTTCCTTTGGGGGCAATTTTTGATGGGTGAAAGGGGCTCTGTACGCGATTTCTGGGGTCCTATTTTCAATTTCCTCTCAGATTCCGGGTAGGGATGTCTTTAGGGTTGTTCAGAAAGAGCGAACACAGAGAGTCCAGTTGCATGTGGGGCTGCGTAAAGGCTCCCCTGGGGAGTTCAGTTGTACCCAAAGGCTTCCTTTGGGGGCAATTTTTGATGGGCGAAAGGGGCTCTGTACTCGATTTCTGGGGTTCTATTTTCAATTCCTCTCAGATTCCGGGTAGGGAGATATTTGGCGTTGTTCAGAATGAGCGAACACAGAGAGTCCAGTTGCATGTGGGGCTGCGTAAAGGCTCCCCTGGGGAGTTCAGTAGTTCCCAAAGGCTTCCTTTGGGGGCAATTTTTGATGGGCAAAATGGGCCTTGTACACGTTTTCTGGGGTCCTATTTTCAATTCCTCTTAGATTCCGGGTAGGGAGATATTTAGCGCTGTTCAGAAAGAGCGAACACAGAGAGTCCAGTTGCATGTGGGGCTGCGTAAAGGCTCCCCTGGGGAGTTCAGTTGTACCCAAAGGCTTCCTTTGGGGGCAATTTTTGATGGGCAAAATGGGCATTGTACACTTTTTCTGGGGTCCTATTTTCAATTCCTCTCGATTCCATGTAGGGTTGTATTTAGGGCTGTTCAGAAAAAGCGAACACAGAGAGTCCAGTTGCATGTGGGGCTGCGTAAAGGCTCCCCTGGGGAGTTCATTTGTACCCAAAGGCTTCCTTTGGGGGCAATTTTTGATGGGCAAAATGGGCCTTGTACACGTTTTCTGGGGTCCTATTTTCAATTCCTCTCAGATTGCAGGTAGGGCTTTATTTAGGGCTGTTCAGAAAAAGCGAACACAGAGATTCCAGGTGCATGTGGGGCTGCGTAAAGGCTCCCCTGGGGAGTTCATTTGTACCCAAAGGCTTCCTTTGGAGGCAATTTTTGATGGGCAAAAGGGGCTCTGTACACGTTTTCTGGGGTCCTATTTTCAATTCCTCTCAGATTCCAGGTAGGTATGTATTTAGGGTTTTTAAGAAAGTGTGAACACAGAGAGTCCAGTTGCATGTGGGGCTGCGTAAAGGCTCCCCTGGGGAGTTCAGTTGTACCCAAAGGCTTCCTTTGCGGGCAATTTTTGATGTGTGAAAGGGGCTCTGTATGCATTTTCTGGGGTCCTATTTTCATTTTCTCGCAGATTCCGGGTAGGTATGTATTTAGGGATTTTAAGAAAGAGTGAACACAGAGAGTTCAGTTGCATGAGGGGCTGCGTAAACGCTCCACTGGGGAGTTCAGTTGTACCCAAAGGCTTCCTTTGGGGGCAATTTTTGATGGGCAAAAGGGGCTCTGTAGGCGTTTTCTGGGGTCCTATTTTCAATTTCTCCCAGATATATCGCGTACAGAGCCCCTTTCACCCATCAAAAATTGCCCCCAAAGGAAGCCTTTGGGTACAACTGAACTCCCCAGGGGAGCCTTTACGCAGCCCCACATGCAACTGGACTCTCTGTGTTCGCTCTTTCTGAACAACCCTAAAGACATCCCTACCCGGAATCTGAGAGGAAATGAAAATAGGACCCCAGAAATCGCGTACAGAGCCCCTTTCGCCCATCAAAAATTACCCCCAAAGGAAGCCTTTGGGTACAACTGAACTCCCCAGGGGAGCCTTTACGCAGCCCCACATGCAACTGGACTCTCTGTGTTCGCTCTTTCTGAACAACCCTAAAGACATCCCTACCCGGAATCTGAGAGGAAATTGAAAATAGGACCCCAGAAATCGCGTACAGAGCCCCTTTCACCCATCAAAAATTGCCCCCAAAGGAAGCCTTTGGGTACAACTGAACTCCCCAGGGGAGCCTTTACGCAGCCCCACATGCAACTGGACTCTCTGTGTTCGCTCTTTCTGAAGAACCCCAAATATCTCCCTATCCTGAATCTGAGAGGAATTGAAAATAGGACCCCAGAAAACGTGTACAAGGCCCATTTTGCCTATCAAAAATTGCCCCCAAAGGAAGCCTTTGGGTACAACTGAACTCCCCAGGGAAGCCTTTACGCAGCCCCACATGCAACTGGACTCTCTGTGTTCGCTCTTTCTGAACAACCCTAAATACAGCCCTACCTGGAATCTGAGAGGAAATTGAAAATAGGACCCCAGAAATCGCATACAGAGCCCCTTTCACCCATCAAAAATTGCCCCCCAAAAGAAGCCTTTGGGTACAACTGAACTCCCCAGGGGAGCCTTTACGCAGCCCCACATGCAACTGGACTCTCTGTGTTCGCTCTTTCTGAACAACCCCAAATATCTCCCTACCTGGAATCTGAGAGGAATTGAAAATAGGACCCCAGAATACGCGTACAGAGCCCCTTTCGCCCATCAAAAATTGCCCCCAAAGGAAGCCTTTGGGTACAACTGAACTCCCCAGGGGAGTCTTTACGCAGCCCCACATGCAGCTGGACTCTCTGTGTTCGCTCTTTCTGAACAACCCTAAAGACATCCCTACCCGGAATCTGAGAGGAAATTGAAAATAGGACCCCAGAAATCGCATACAGAGCCCCTTTCACCCATCAAAAATTGCCCCCAAAGGAAGCCTTTGGGTACAACTGAACTCCCCAGGGGAGCCTTTACGCAGCCCCACATGCAACTGGACTCTCTGTGTTCGCTTTTTCTGAACAACCCTATATATCCCACTACCCGGAATCTGAGAGAAATTGAAAATAGGACCCCAGAAATCACGTACATAGCCCCTTACGCACATCAAAAATTGCCCCAAAAGAAAGCTTTTGGGTACAACTGAACTCCCCAGGGGAGCCTTTAGGCAGCCCCACATGCAGCTGGACTCTCTGTGTTCGCTCTTTCTGAACAACCCTAAATACATCCCTATCCTGAATCTGAGAATAATTGAAAATAGGACCCCAGAAAATGCGTACAACGCCCATTTTGCCCATCAATAATTGCCCCCAAAGGAAGCCTTTGGGTACGGCTGAACTCCCCAGGGGAGCCTTTACGCAGCCCCACATGCAACTGGACTCTCTGTGTTCGCTCTTTCTGAACAGCGCTAAATATCTCCCTATTCGGAATCTGAGAGGAATTGAAAATAGGACCCCAGAAAACGTGTACAAGGCCCATTTTGCCTATCAAAAATTGCCCCCAAAGGAAGCCTTTGGGTACAACTGAACTCTCCAGGGGAGCCTTCACGCAGCCCCACATGCAGCTGGACTCTCTGTGTTCGCTCTTTCTGAACAACCCTAAATATCTCCCCAACCGAGGAGTTGAAAATAGGAGAGGACTTGAAAATAGGACCCCAGAAATCGCGTACAGAGCCCCTTCCGCACATCAAAAATTGCCCCGAAAAGAAGCCTTTGGGTACAACAGAACTCCCCAGAGGAGCCTTTACCAAGCCCGACATGCAACTGGACTGTGTTCACTCTTTCTTAAAAACCCTAAATACATCCCTACCCGGAATCAGAGAGGAAATGAAAATAGGACCCCAGAAAACGCGTACAGAGCCCCTTTCAACCATCAAAAATGCCCCCAAAGGAAGCCTTTGGGTACAACTGAACTCCACAGGGGAGCCTTCACTTAGCCCCACATGCAGCTGGACTCCTTGCGTTCGCTCTTTCTGAACAACCCTATATATCTCCCTACCCGGAATCTGAGATAAATTGAAAATAGGACCACAGAAATCACGTACAGAGCCCTTTACGCACATCAAATTTGCCCCGAAAGGAAGCTTTTGGGTACAAAAGAACTCCCCAGGGGAACCTTTACGCAGCCCCACATGCAACTGGACTCTCTGTGTTCGCTCTTTCTGAACAACCCTAAAGACATCCCAACCCGGAATCTGAGAGCAATTGAAAATAGGACCCCAGAAAATGCGTACAAGGCCCATTTTGCCCATTAAAAATTGCCCCCAAAGGAAGCCTTTCGGTACAACTGAACTCCCCAGGGGAGCCTTTACGCAGCCCCACATGCAACTGGACTCTCTGTGTTCGCTCTTTCTGAACAACGCTAAATATCTCCCTACCCGGAATCTAAGAGGAATTGAAAATAGGACGCCAGAAAATGTGTACAAGGCCCATTTTGCCTATCAAAAATTGCCGCCAAAGGAAGCCTTTGGGTACAACTGAACTCCCCAGGGGAGCCTTTACGCAGCCCCACATGCAACTGGACTCTCTGTGTTCGCTCTTTCTGAACAACCCTAAATACATCCCTACCCGGAATCTGAGAGGAATTGAAAATAGGACCCCAGAAATCGCGTACAGAGCCCCTTTCACCCGTCAAAAATTGCCCCTCAAGGAAGCCTTTGGGTACAACTGAACTCCCCAGGGGAGCCTTTACGCAGCCACACATGCAACTGGACTCTCTGTGTTAGCTCTTTTTGAACAACCCTACAATAGAACTCCCCAGAGGAGCCTTACCAAGCCCGACATGCAACTGGACAGTGTTCACTCTTTCTTAAAAACCCTAAATACATCCCTACCCGGAATCAGAGAGGAAATGAAAATAGGACCCCAGAAAACGCGTACAGAGCCCCTTTCAACCATCAAAAATCGCCCCCAAAGGAAGCCTTTGGGTACAACTGAACTCCCCAGGGGATCCTTTACGCAGCCCCACATGCAACTGGACTCTCTGTGTTCGCTCTTTCTGAACAACCCTAAATACATCCCTTCCCGGAATGTGAGAGGTATTGTAAATAGGACCCCAGAAAACGCATAGAAAGCCCCTTTCACCCATCAAAAATTGTCCTGAATTTTAGCCTTTGGGTACATCTGAACTCCCCCGGGTATCCTCTGCGCAGCCCCACATGCAACTGGACTCTCTGTGTTCGCTTTTTCTGAACAATGCTAAATACATCCCTTCCCGGAATGTGAGAGGAATTGAAAATATGACCATAGAAATCACGTAGAGAGCCCCTTTCACCCATCAAAAATTTCCCTGAAAGGAAGCCTTTGTGTACAACTGAACTCCCCAGGGGAGCCTTTACGCAGCCCCACATGCAACTGGACTCTCTGTGTTCGCTCTTTCTGAACAACCCTAAATACATCCCTTCCTGGAATGTGAGAGGAATTGAAAATATGACCATAGAAATCACATTCAGAGCCCCTTTCACCCATCAAAAATTGCCCCCAAAGGAAGCCTTTGGGTACAACTGAACTCCCCAGGGGAGCCTTTACGCAGCCCCACATGTAACTGGACTCTCTGTGTTCGCTCTTTCAGAACAAGCCTAAATACATCCCTAACCGGAATGTGAGAGGAATTGAAAATATGGTCCCAGAAATCACGTACAGAGACCCTTTCACCCATCAAAAATCGCCCCCAGAGGAAGCCTTTTGGAACAACTGAACTCCCCCGGGGAGCCTTTACGCAGCCCCACATGCAACTGGACTCTCTGTGTTCACTCTTTCTGAAGAACCCTAAATATCTCCCTAACCGGAATCTGAGAGGAATTTAAAATAAGACCCCAGAAAACGCGTACAGAGCCCCTTTCAACCATCAAAAATTGCCCCCAAAGGAAGTCTTTGGGTACAACTGAACTCCCCAGGGGAGCCTTCACGCAGCCCCACATGCAGCTGGACTCTCTGTGTTCTCTCTTTCTGAACAACCCTAAATATCTCCCCAACCGGAATCTGAGAGGAATTGAAAATAGGACCCCAGAAATCGCGTACAGAGCCCCTTCCGCACATCAAAAATTGCCCGCAAAGGAAGCCTTTGGGTACAACTGAACTCCCCAGAGGAGCCTTTACCCAGCCCGACATGCAACTGGACTGTGTTCACTCTTTCTTAAAAACCCTAAATACATCCCCACCCGGAATCAGTGAGGAAATGAAAATAGGACCCCAGAAAAGGCGTACAGAGCCCTTTTCAACCATCAAAAATTGCCCCCAAAGGAAGTCTTTGGATACAACTGAACTCCCCAGGGGAGCCTTTACGCAGCCCCACATGCAACTGGACTCTCTGTGTTCGCTCTTTCGGAACAACCCTAAATACATCCCTAACCGGAATCTGAGAGGAATTGAAAATATGCCCCCAGAAATCACGTACAGAGCCCCTTTCACCCATCAAAAATTACCCTGAAAGGAAGCCTTTGGGTACAACTGAACTCCCCAGGGGAGCCTTTACGCAGCCCCACATGCAACTGGACTCTCTGTGTTCACTCTTTCTGAAGAACCCTAAATACATCCCTAACCGGAATCTGAGAGGAATTGCAAATAGGACCCCAGTAATCGCGTACACAGCCCCTTTCAACCATCAAAAATTACCCCAAAAGGAAGCCTTTGGGTACAACTGAACTCCCCAGGGGAGCCTTTACGCAGCCCCACATGCAACTGGACTCCCTGTGTTCGCACTTTCTGAACAGCCCTAAATATCTCCCTACCCGGAATCTGAGAGGAATTGAAAATAGGACCCTATAAAACGCCAACAGAGTCCCTTTCGCCCATCAAAAATTGCCCACAAAGGAAGCCTTTGGGAACAACTGAACTCCCCAGGGGAGCCTTTACGCAGCCCCACATGCAACTGGACTCTCTGTGTTCGCTCTTTCTGAACAGCCCTAAATACAGCCCTACCTGGAATCTCAGAGGAATTGAAAATAGGTCCTCAGAAACCGTGTTCAGAGCCCCTTTCGCCCATCAAATATTACCCCGAAAGGAAGCCTTTGGGTACAACTGAACTCCCCAAGGGAGCCTTGACTCAGCCGCACATGCAACTGGACTCTCTGTGTTCGCTCTTTCTGAACAGCCCTAAATACAGCCCTACCTGGAATCTCAGAGGAATTGAAAATAGGTCCTCAGAAATCGTGTTCAGAGCCCCTTTCGCCCATCAAAAATTGCCCCCAAAGGAAGCCTTTGGGAACAACTGAACTCCCCAGGGGAGCCTTTACGCAGCCCCACATGCAACTGGACTCTCTGTGTTCGCTCTTTCTGAACAACCCTAAATACATTCCTTCCCGGAATGTGAGAGGAATTGTAAATATGACCCTAGAAAACGCATACAAAGCCCCTTTCACCCATCAAAAATTGTCCTGAATTTAAGCCTTTGGGTACAACTGAACTCCCCCAGGGATCCTCTGCGCAGCCCCACATGCAACTGGACTCTCTGTGTTCGCTCTTTCTGAACAAGCCTAAATACATCCCTAATCGGTATCTGAGAGGAATTGTAAATATGACCCCAGAAATCACTTACAGAGCCCCTTTCACCCATCAAAAATCGCCCCGAAAGGAAACCTTTGGGAACAACTGAACTCCCCAGGGGAGCCTTTACGCAGCCCCACATGCAACTGGACTCTCTGTGTTCGCTCTTTCTGAACAACCCTAAATATATCCCTACCCGGAATCTGAGAGGAATTGAAAATAGGACCCTGGAAAACGTGTACAGAGCCCCTTTCACCCATCAAAAATTGCCCCCGAAGGAAGCCTTTGGGAACAACTGAACTCCCCAGGGGAGCCTTTACGCAGCCCCACATGCAACTGGACTCTCTGTGTTCGCTCTTTCTTAAAAACCCTAAATATATCCCTACCCGGAATCTGAGAGGAATTGAAAATAGGACCCTGGAAAACGTGTACAGAGCCCCTTTCACCCATCAAAAATTGCCCTGAAAGGAAGCCTTTGGGTACAACTGAACTCCCCAGGGGAGCCTTTACGCAGCCAAACATGCAACTGGACTCTCTGTGTTCGCACCTTCTGAACAGCCCTAAATATCTCCCTACCCGGAATCTGAGAGGAATTGAAAATAGGACCCTATAAAACGCCAACAGAGTCCCTTTCGCCCATCAAAAATTGCCCCCAAAGGAAGCCTTTGGGAACAACTGAACTCCCCAGGGGAGCCTTTACGCAGCCCCACATGCAACTGGACTCTCTGTGTTCGCTCTTTCTGAACAGCCCTAAATACAGCCCTACCTGGAATCTCAGAGGAATTGAAAATAGGTCCTCAGAAATCGTGTTCAGAGCCCCTTTCGCCCATCAAATATTACCCCGAAAGGAAGCCTTTCGGTACAACTGAACTCCCCAAGGGAGCCTTGACTCAGCCCCACATGCAACTGGACTCTCTGTGTTCGCTCTTTCTGAACAGCCCTAAATACAGCCCTACCTGGAATCTCAGAGGAATTGAAAATAGGTCCTCAGAAATCGTGTTCAGAGCCCCTTTCGCCCATCAAAAATTGCCCCCAAAGGAAGCCTTTGGGAACAACTGAACTCCCCCGGGGAGCCTTTACGCAGCCCCACATGCAACTGGACTCTCTGTGTTCACTCTTTCTGAAGAACCCTAAATATCTCCCTAACCGGAATCTGAGAGGAATTTAAAATAAGACCCCAGAAAACGCGTACAGAGCCCCATTCAACCATCAAAAATTGCCCCCAAAGGAAGTCTTTGGGTACAACTGAACTCCCCAGGGGAGCCTTCACGCAGCCCCACATGCAGCTGGACACTCTGTGTTCTCTCTTTCTGAACAACCCTAAATATCTCCCCAACCGGAATCTGAGAGGAATTGAAAATAGGACCCCAGAAATCGCGTACAGAGCCCCTTCCGCACATCAAAAATTGCCCCCAAAGGAAGCCTTTGGGTACAACTGAACTCCCCAGAGGAGCCTTTACCCAGCCCGACATGCAACTGGACTGTGTTCACTCTTTCTTAAAAACCCTAAATACATCCCCACCCGGAATCAGTGAGGAATTGAAAATATGCCCCCAGAAATCACGTACAGAGCCCCTTTCACCCATCAAAAATTACCCTGAAAGGAAGCCTTTGGGTACAACTGAACTCCCCAGGGGAGCCTTTACGCAGCCCCACATGCAACTGGACTCTCTGTGTTCACTCTTTCTGAAGAACCCTAAATACATCCCTAACCGGAATCTGAGAGGAATTGCAAATAGGACCCCAGTAATCGCGTACACAGCCCCTTTCAACCATCAAAAATTACCCCAAAAGGAAGCCTTTGGGTACAACTGAACTCCCCAGGGGAGCCTTTACGCAGCCCCACATGCAACTGGACTCTCTGTGTTCGCTCTTTCTGAACAGCCCTAAATACAGCCCTACCTGGAATCTCAGAGGAATTGAAAATAGGTCCTCAGAAACCGTGTTCAGAGCCCCTTTCGCCCATCAAATATTACCCTGAAAGGAAGCCTTTGGGTACAACTGAACTCCCCAAGGGAGCCTTGACTCAGCCCCACATGCAACTGGACTCTCTGTGTTCGCTCTTTCTGAACAGCCCTAAATACAGCCCTACCTGGAATCTCAGAGGAATTGAAAATAGGTCCTAAGAAATCGTGTTCAGAGCCCCTTTCGCCCATCAAAAATTGCCCCCAAAGGAAGCCTTTGGGAACAACTGAACTCCCCAGGGGAGCCTTTACGCAGCCCCACATGCAACTGGACTCTCTGTGTTCGCTCTTTCTGAACAACCCTAAATACATCCCTTCCCGGAATGTGAGAGGAATTGTAAATAGGACCCTAGAAAACGCATACAAAGCCCCTTTCACCCATCAAATATTGTCCTGAATTTAAGCCTTTGGGTACAACTGAACTCCCCCAGGGATCTTCTGCGCACCCCACATGCAACTGGACTCTCTGTGTTCGCTCTTTCTGAACAAGCCTAAATACATCCCTAACCGGTATCTGAGAGGAATTGTAAATATGACCCCAGAAATCACTTACAGAGCCCCTTTCACCCATCAAAAATCGCCCCGAAAGGAAACCTTTGGGAACAACTGAACTCCCCAGGGGAGCCTTTACGCAGCCCCACATGCAACTGGACTCTCTGTGTTCGCTCTTTCTGAACAACCCTAAATATATCCCTACCCGGAATCTGAGAGGAATTGAAAATAGGACCCTGGAAAACGTGTACAGAGCCCCTTTCACCCATCAAAAATTGCCCCCGAAGGAAGCCTTTGGGAACAACTGAACTCCCCAGGGGAGCCTTTACGCAGCCCCACATGCAACTGGACTCTCTGTGTTCGCTCTTTCTTAAAAACCCTAAATATATCCCTACCCGGAATCTGAGAGGAATTGAAAATAGGACCCTGGAAAACGTGTACAGAGCCCCTTTCACCCATCAAAAATTGCCCTGAAAGGAAGCCTTTGGGTACAACTGAACTCCCCAGGGGAGCCTTTACGCAGCCCCACATGCAACTGGACTCTCTGTGTTCGCTCTTTCTGAACAGCCCTAAATACAGCCCTACCTGGAATCTCAGAGGAATTGAAAATAGGTCCTCAGAAATCGTGTTCAGAGCGCCTTTCGCCCATCAAATATTACCCCGAAAGGAAGCCTTTGGGTACAGCTGAACTCCCCAAGGGAGCCTTAACTCAGCCCCACATGCAACTGGACTCTCTGTGTTCGCTCTTTCTGAACAGCCCTAAATACAGCCCTACCTGGAATCTCAGAGGAATTGAAAATAGGTCCTCAGAAATCGTGTTCAGAGCCCCTTTCGCCCATCAAAAATTGCCCCCAAAGGAAGCCTTTGGGAACAACTGAACTCCCCAGGGGAGCCTTTACGCAGCCCCACATGCAACTGGACTCTCTGTGTTCGCTCTTTCTGAACAACCCTAAATACATCCCTTCCCGGAATGTGAGAGGAATTGTAAATAGGACCCCAGAAAACGCATACAAAGCCCCTTTCACCCATCAAAAATTGTCCTGAATTTAAGCCTTTGGGTACATCTGAACTCCCCCAGGGATCCTCTGCGCAGCCCCACATGCAACTGGACTCTCTGTGTTCGCTCTTTCTGAACAAGCCTAAATACATCCCTAACCGGTATCTGAGAGGAATTGTAAATATGACCCCAGAAATCACTTACAGAGCCCCTTTCACCCATCAAAAATCGCCCCGAAAGGAAACCTTTGGGAACAACTGAACTCCCCAGGGGAGCCTTTACGCAGCCCCACATGCAACTGGACTCTCTGTGTTCGCTCTTTCTGAACAACCCTAAATATATCCCTACCCGGAATCTGAGAGGAATTGAAAATAGGACCCTGGAAAACGTGTACAGAGCCCTTTTCACCCATCAAAAATTGCCCCCGAAGGAAGCCTTTGGGAACAACTGAACTCCCCAGGGGAGCCTTTACGCAGCCCCACATGCAACTGGACTCTCTGTGTTCGCTCTTTCTGAACAACCCTAAATACATCCCTACCCGGAATCTGAGAGGAATTGAAAATATGACCCCAGAAATCACGTACAGAGCCCCTTTCACCCATCAAAAATTGCCCCCAAAGGAAGCCTTTGGGTACAACTGAACTCCCCAGGGGAACCTTTACCCAGCCCGACATGCAACTGGACTGTGTTCACTCTTTCTTAAAAACCCTAAATACATCCCCACCCGGAATCAGAGAGGAAATGAAAATAGGACCCCAGAGAAGGTGTACAGAGCCCTTTTCAACCATCAAAAATTGCCACCAAAGGAAGTCTTTGGGTACAACTGAACTCCCCAGGGGAGCCTTTACGCAGCCCCACATGCAACTGGACTCTCTGTGTTCGCTCTTTCTGAACAGCCCTAAATACAGCCCTACCTGGAATCTGAGAGGAATTGAAAATAGGTCCCCGGAAATCATGTATAGAGCCCCTTTCGCCCATCAAAAAATGCCCCGAAAGGAAGCCTTTGGGTACAACTGAACTCCCCAGGGGAGCCTTCATGCAGCCCGACATGCAACTGGACTCTCAGTGTTAACTCTTTCTTAAAAACCCTAAGTACATCCCTACCCGGAATCTGAGAGAAATGAAAATAGGACCCCAGAAAACGCGTACTGAGCCCCTTTCACCCATCAAAAATTGCCCCCAAAGTTAGCCTTCGGGTACAACTGTACTCCCCAGGGGAGCCTTTACGCAGCCCCACATGCAACTGGACTCTCTGTGTTCGCTCTTTCTGAACAACCCTAAATACATCCCAAACCGGAATGTGAGAGGAATTTAAAATAGGACCCTGGAAAACGTGTACAGAGCCCCTTTCACCCATCAAAAATTGCCCCCAAAGGAAGCCTTTGGGTACAACTGAACTCCCCAGGGGTGTCTTTACGCAGCCCCACATGCAACTGGACTCTCTGTGTTCGCTCTTTCTGAACAACCCTAAATACATCCCTTCCCGGAATGTGAGAGGAATTGAAAATATGACCATAGAAATCACGTTCAGAGCCCCTTTCACCCATCAAAAATTGCCCCCAAAGGAAGCCTTTGGGTACAACTTAACTCCCCAGGGCAGCCTTTACGCAGCCCCACATGCAACTGGACTCTCTGTGTTCGCTCTTTCTGAACAACAATAAATACATCCCTTCTCGGAATGTGAGAGGAATTTAAAATAGGACACCAGAAAACGCATACAAAGACCTTTTCACCCATCAAATATCGCCCTCAAAGGAAGCCTTTGGGTACAACGGAACTCCCCAGGGGAGCCTTTACGCAGCCCCACATGCAACTGGACTCTCTGTGTTCGCTCTTTCTGAACAGCGCTAAATATCTCCCTACCCGGAATATAAGAAGAATTGAAAATAGGACCCCAGAAAACGTGTACAAGGCCCATTTTGCCTATCAAAAATTGCCCCCAAAGGAAGCCTTTGGGTACAACTGAACTCCCCAGGGGAAACTTTACGCAGCCAAACATGCAACTGGACTCTCTGTGTTCGCTTTTTCTGAACAGCCCTAAATACAGCCCTACCTGGAATCTGAGAGGAATTGAAAATAGGACCCCAGAAAATGTGTACAAGACCCATTTTGCCCATCAAAAATTGCCCATAAAGGAAGCCTTTGGGTACAACTGAACTCCCCAGGGGAGCCTTTACGCAGCCCCACATGCAACTGGACTCTCTGTGTTCGCTCTTTCTGAACAACCCTAAATACATCCCTAACCGGAATCTGAGAGGAATTGAAAATAGGACCCCAGAAAACGTGTACAAGGCCCATTTTGCCTATCAAAAATTGCCCCCAAAGAAAGCCTTTGGGTACAACTGAACTCCCCAGGGGAGCCTTTACGCAGCCCCACATGCAACTGGACTCTCTGTGTTCGCTCTTTCTGAACAGCGCTAAATATCTCCCTACCCGGAATATAAGAAGAATTAAAAATAGGACCCCAGAAAACGTGTACAAGGCCCATTTTGCCGATCAAAAATTGCCCCCAAAGGAAGCCTTTGGGTACAACTGAACTCCCCAGGGGAGCCTTTACGCAGCCCCACATGCAACTGGACTCTCAGTGTTAAATCTTTCTTAAAAACCCTAAGTACATCCCTACCCGGAAACTGAGAGGAAATGAAAATTGGACCCCAGAAAACGCGTACAGAGACCCTTTCACCCATCAAAAATTGCCTCCAAAGGAAGCGTTAGGGTACAACTGAACTCCAAAGGGGAGCCTTTACGCAGCCCCACATGCAGATGGACTCTCTGTGTTCGCTCTTTCTGAACAATGCTAAATATCTCCCTATACGGAATATGTAGGAATTTAAAAGAAGACCCCAGAAAATGCGTACAGAGCCCCTTTCAACCATCAAAAATTGCCCCCAAAGGAAGCCTTTGGGTACAACTGAACTCCCCAGGGGAGCCTTTACGCAGCCCCACATGCAACTGGACTCTCTGTGTTCGCTTTTTCTGAACAGCCCTAAATACAGCCCTACCTGGAATCTGAGAGGAATTGAAAATAGGACCCCAGAAAACGTGTACAAGGCCCATTTTGCCTATCAAAAATTGCCCCCAAAGGAAGCCTTTGGGTACAACGGAACTCCCCAGTGGAACCATTACGCAGCCCCACATGCAACTGGACTCTCTGTGTTCGCTCTTTCTGAAGAACCCTAAAGACATCCCTACCCGGAATCTGAGAGGAATTGAAAATAGGACCACAGAAATCGTGTACAAGGCAAATTTTGCCCATCAAAAATTCCCCCCAAAGGAAGCCTTTGGGTACAGCTGAACTCCCCAGGGTAGCCTTTACGCAGCCCGACATGCAACTGGAGTCTCTATGTTTGCTCTTTCTGAACAACCCTAAATACAGCCCTACCTGGAATCTGATAGGTATTGAAAATAGGACCCCAGAAATCGCATACAAAGCCCATTTTGTCCATCAAAAATTGCCCCCAAAGGAAGCCTTTGGGTACAACTGAACTCCCCAGGGGAGCCTTTACGCAGCCCCACATGAAACTGGACTCTCTGTGTTCACTCTTTCTGAACAACACTAAATACGTCCCTTCCCGGAATGTTAGAGGAATTAAAAATACGTCCCCAGAAACCCCGTACAGATCCCATTTCGCACATAAAAATTTGCCCCCAAAGGAAGCCTTTGGGTACAACTGAACTCTCCAGGGGAGCCTTTATGCAACCCCACATGCAACTGGACTCTCTGTGTTCGCTCTTTCTGAAAAACCCTAAATATATAC
This sequence comes from Mergus octosetaceus, assembly GCA_036873955.1. Lineage (NCBI taxonomy): Eukaryota > Metazoa > Chordata > Aves > Anseriformes > Anatidae > Mergus > Mergus octosetaceus. The sequence goes on from JBAGBL010000074.1 coordinate 325,378, forward strand.
CTACCCGGAATCTGAGAGAAATTGAAAATAGGACCCCAGAAAAGGCAAGTTGAACGCAAGGAGTCCAGCTGCATTTGGGGCTAAGTGAAGGCTCCCATGGGGAGTTCAGTAATACCCAAAGACTTCCTTTGGGGGCAATTTTTGATGGGAAAAATGGGCCTTGTACACGTTTTCTGGGGTCCTATTTTCAATTCCTCTCAGATTCCGGGTAGGTATGTATTTAGGGTTTTTAAGAAAGAGTGAACACAGAGAGTCCAGTTGCATGTGGGGCTGCATAAAGGCTCCCCTGGGGAGTTCAGTTGTACCCAAAGGCTTCCTTTGCGGGCAATTTTTGATGTGTGAAAGGGGCTCTGTATGCGTTTTCTCAGGTCCTATTTTCTTCTTCTCTCAGATTCCGGGTAGGTATGTATTTAGGGTTCTTCAGAAAGAGCGAACACAGCCCTAAATACAGCCCTACCTGGAATCTGAGAGGAATTGAAAATAGGACCCCAGAAAACGTGTACGAGTCCCATTTTGCACATCAAAAATAGTTCCGCATGTGGGGCTCCCCTGGGGAGTTCAGTTGTACCCAAAGGCTTCCTTTGGGGGCAATTTTTGATGGTTGAAAGGGGCTCTGTACGCGTTTTCTGGGGTCCTATTTTCATTTCCTCTCTGATTCCGGGTAGGTATGTATTTAGGGTTTTTAAGAAAGAGTGAAAACAGTCCAGTTGCATGTCGGGCTGGGTAAAGGCTCCTCTGGGGAGTTCAGTTGTACCCAAAGACTTCCTTTGCGGGCAATTTTTGATGGGAAAAATGGGCCTTGTACGCGATTTCTGGGGTCCTCTTTTCAATTCCTCTCAGATTCCAGGTAGGGATGTCTTTAGGGCTGTTCAGAAAGAGCGAACACAGAGAGTCCAGTTGCATGTGGGGCTGCGTAAAGGCTCCCCTGGGGAGTTAAGTTGTACCCAAAAGCTTCCTTTCGGGGAAATTTTTTATGTGAGTAAGGGGCTCTGTACGCGATTTCTGGGGACCTATTTTCAATTTCTCCCAGATTCCGGGTAGGGAGTTATATAGGGTTGTTCAGAAAGAGCGAACGCAAGGAGTCCAGCTGCATGTGGGTCTAAGTGATGGCTCCCCTGGGGAGTTCAGTTATACCCAAAGACTTCCATTGGGGGCAATTTTTGATGGGAAAAATGGGCCTTGTACACGTTTTCTGGGGTCCTATTTTCAATTCCTCTTAGATTCCGGGTAGGGAGATATTTAGCGCTGTTCAGAAAGAGCGAACACAGAGAGTCCAGTTGCATGTGGGGCTGCGTAAAGGCTCCCCTGAGGAGTTCAGTTGTACCCAAAGGCTTCCTTTGGGGGCAATTTTTGATGGTTGAAAGGGGCTCTGTACGCATTTTCTGGGGTCTTCTTTTAAATTCCTACAGATTCCGCGTAGGGAGATATTTAGCATTGTTCAGAAAGAGCGAACACAGAGAGTCCATCTGCATGTGGGGCTGCGTGACGGATCCCCTTTGGAGTTCAGTTGTACCCTAAGGCTTCCTTTGGAGGCAATTTTTGATGGGTGAAAGGGTCTTTGTACGCGTTTTCTGGGGTCCTATTTTCATTTCCTCTCAGTTTCCGGGTAGGGATGTACTTAGGGTTTTTAAGAAAGATTTAACACTGAGAGTCCAGTTGCGTGTGGGGCTGCGTAAAGACTCCCCTGGGGAGTGCAGTTGTACCCAAAGGCTTCCTTCTGGGTCAATTTTTGATGGACAAAATGGGCTTTGTATGCGTTTTCTGGGGTCCTATTTTCAATTATTCTCAGATTCAGGATAGGGATGTATTTAGGGTTGTTCAGAAAGAGCGAACAGAGAGAGTCCAGTTGCATGTGGGGCTGCGTAAAGGCTCCCCTGTGGAGTTCAGCCGTACCCAAAGGCTTCCTTTGGGGGCAATTATTGATGGGCAAAATGGGCGTTGTACGCATTTTCTGGGGTCCTATTTTCAATTATTCTCAGATTCAGGATAGGGATGTATTTAGGGTTGTTCAGAAAGAGCGAACAGAGAGAGTCCAGTTGCATGTGGGGCTGCATAAAATCTCCCTTGGGGAGTTCAGTTGTACCCAAAGGTTTCCTTTCGGGGCAATTTTTGATGGGTGAAAGGGGCTCTGTACACGTTTTCTGGGGTCCTATTTTCAATTCCTCTCAGATTCCGGGTAGGGATGTATTTAGTGTTGTTCAGAAACAGCGAACACAGAGAGTCCAGTTGCATGTGGGGCTGCGTAAAGGCTCCCATGGGGAGTTTAGCTGTACCCAAAGGCTTCCTTTGAGGGCAATTTTAGATGGGCGAAGTGGGCTCTGTATGCATTTTCTGGGGTCCTATTTTCAATTCCTCTCACATTCCGGGAAGGGACGTATTTAGAGTTGTTCAGAAAGAGCGAACACAGAGAGTCCAGTTGCATGTGGGGCTGCGTAAAATCTCCCCTGGGGAGTTCGGTTGTACCCAAAGGCTTCCTTTGGGGGCAATTTTTGATGGGCGAAAGGGGCTCTGTACGCGTTTTCTGCGGCCCTATTTTCAATTCCTCTCAGATTCCAGGTAGGGCTGTATTTAGGGTTTTTCAGAAAGAGAGAACACAGAGAGTCCAGTTGCATGTGGGGCTGCGTAAAGGCTCCCCTGGGGAGTTAAGTTGTACCCAAAGGCTTCCTTTGGGGGCAATTTTTGATGGGCAAAAGGGGCTCTGTACGCGTTTTCTGGGGTCCTATTTTCAATTCCTCTCAGATTCCGGGTAGGGATGTATTTAGGGTTGTTCAGAAAGAGCGAACACAGAGAGTCCAGTTGCATGTGGGGCTGCGTAAAGGCTCCCCTGGGGAGTTCAGTTGTACCCAAAGGCTTCCTTTGGGGGCAATTTTTGATGGACGAAATGAGCTCTGTACGCGATTTCTGGAGTCCTATTTTCAATTCCTCTCAGATTCCGGGTAGGGATATATTTAGCATTGTTCAGAATGAGCGAACACAGAGAATATTCAATGTTTTGTTGGCAAGGGTATAGTAATGAAGCAGTTTTTGTCTTTCATTGGGACTATTAAAGGCTGATCTCTCTGAAGAGCTTGATTTTGTCTGCTTTTCTTGATGGTAGCCATCATGGCCCTCAGACTCTTACTTGTGTGTATTCGTGCTTATGTGCGGTTTGTGAGCCTTGCTCCATGTGGTTTTCTGGTCCTGGTTCTGTAGTTTTTGACTACTCTTTCTGGTTTAGGGGGAGAGATGGCTTCCTGCATTGCTCTGGCTGGCCCTCCCTGCACCGCCCCCTTCCCCCTGCCGCCCCTGGCTGGAGCCGGCCCACCCTGGCCCCACCTCATTGAAGCTGTGAGGAGCTGAAGAAGAGCTAGTGAAAGAGAGGTATTGCAGCAGGTAGGATGTGCCTGTGAGGTGCCTGAGGGTCTGCTTTTTTTTTTTTTTTTTGTGACTGCTTCTTGCAGTCTTAGAGAGGTGAATCCTCTCCGGAGTGCTGAGGAAAGGCAGGAGGGTTGTCAGCCCAGTCAGTGTCCCTAAGCAAGGGTCCCCCTAAGGCAAGTCTCTGAAGTGCTTCCCCTCTGTTTTAGTGGTGCTGTGGTACACGTTGCTCAGAATCTGCTGAGGGTCTGAGGTGGGGGGGGAGCTGCTTGTACACTGTTCGAGCCTGCGTTGAGGGGGGAGGTTTGGAGCTGCTTCTACACCTTTGGGGCTGGCATCTGGGGTAGAGGGGTTGGGTGCAGGTTGTATGCTGTAGTGGCCTGTGTTTGGGGCAGGCTTGGGGCCTGCATCTGGGGGAGGGGTGGAAGCTGTTTGTACACCTTTGGGGCCTGCATCTGGGGGTGGTTGGGAACTGCTTGTCCACTGTAGGGGCCTGCATCTTGAGGGAGGGTTGGGGCTGTTTGTACAACTTTGGGGCCTGCATCTAGGGGGTGTTGGGATCTGCTTGTATACTGTAAGGGCCTGTGTCTGGAGGGGGCTTGGGGCCTGTGTCTTGGGGGTTTTTGAGCTGGTTGTACACCTTCGGGGCTTGCGTCCATGGGGGGTTGGAGCCTGCCTCTGGGTGTGGGGTTTGGAGTTGCTGGTGCACTGTAAGGGCCTGCGTTGGGGGGGATTTTGAGGAGGCTGTACACCTTTGGGGCCTGTGTCTGTGGGGGGTCAGGGCCTGTGTCTAGAGGGTTGGGAACTGCTTGTACAATGTAGGAATCTGTTTCTGCGAGGGTTGGGAGCTGTTTGTACAACTTTGGGGCCAGCATCTGGGGGTGGCTGGGAGCTGCTTGTACACTGTAGGGGCCTGTGTTTGGGGGGGCTTGGGGGCCTCCCTCGGGGGGGGGGGGGGGGGGTTGGGAGCTGCTTATATAGGGTAGGGGGCCTGCCTTTTGCAGGGGTTGGGAGCTGCTTGTAGAATTTGGGGCCCTGTGTCTGGGGGGGGTTGGGGCCTGTGTCTCAGGGGTGTTGTGAACTGGTTGTACACCTTTGGGGCCTGTCTCTGGGGGGGAGCTACTTGTACACCTTTTGGGCCTGTATTTGAGGGGGGGTGGGAGCTGCTTGTACACTTTAGGGGCCTGGGTCTTGGAGGGGGGTCTGGGCTGTTTGTACACCTTTGTGGCCTGTATTTGGTGGGGGTGGGTGCCTGTGCCTGGGGGAGTTGGGAGGTGCATGTACACTCTAGGTGCCTCCGTTTGGGGGTCTTTGGGGCCTCCCTTTGACAGGGAGGGAGTTGGGAGTTGGTTGTGCACCTCTGCGTCCCATGTGTTTTTTTTTTGGGGGGGGGGGGGGGCGCGGGGGGTTGGGACCTGTCTCTGAAGGGGCGGGTTGTGAGCTGCTTGTATACCTTTGGGACCTGTATCTGGGGGGGGTGGGGCCCGGGTCTGGGGCCTGTGTCTGGGTGGAGTCCAGTTCTTGGGAGGGGGTGGCAGCTGCTTGTGGGCAGTTGGGGTCTGCATCTGGGTGTGGTCGGTGCCTGCTTCTGTTGGCAGTTTGGGGCCTGCTTGTAGACTTGTGCAGCCTGGGTTTGGGGGCTTTTCTGTAATGTTTGGGGTGTGCATTTTTTCTTTGGGATGCATCTTTGTGGTGGTTTAACCCGGCCGGCAGCTAAACACCACACAGCCATTCGCTCACCCTCCCCCCTCCCTCTCTGGGACGGGGGAGAGAAATGGAAAGTGAGGCCTGTGAGTTGAGATAAAGACAGTTTAATAAGACAAGAAAATAATAATAGTAATAATAATAATAATAATAATAATAGTAATAATAATCATAATGATACAATGATGATAATAGTACTACTAATAATAACATGTACAAACAAGTGATGCACAATGCAATTGCTCACCACCCGCTGACCGATGCCCAGCCTAACCCCGAGCAGTCCGGCCCGCCCTCCCCCCGGCTAGCCACCCTATATATTGTTTAGCGTGACGTCAGATGGTATGGAATACCCCTTGGGCTAGTTTGGGTCACCTGTTCTGGGCCTGTCCCCTCCCAGTTCTTGCTGCACCCCCAGCCTGCCTGTTGACAGGACAGAGCAAGAAGTTGAGATGTCCTTGGCTTAGTACAAGCACTGCTCTGCAATAATTAAAACATCGGGGTGTTATCAGCACTCTTCTCATTCTAAGCCAAAGCATAGCATTCCACCGGCTACTAGGAACAAAATTAACTCTGTTCTAACTGAAACCAGGACATCTATCCACCCCTTATTCCATACCATTTATGTCATGCTCAGGTTACATTCTTTTCCATACATTCTAGTTAGTCACCATTTTTATCTAGGGTATATAGTAGTCATGATAGTGATAACATACAATATTATATAGTAATTAACATGGTACAATCCAATTCATGGGCTATTCTCACCCAGTATTAAATCCCCTTGAGGTACACACCGGACCTCTCCGTTCTTTTGCATCACCCACCACGTATATCCAGGTCCCTGAGCAAAAGCAATTCCACGAATGGGTTTGCCTTTTCCTGAGGCAGGAGTAGCCCAGACCGTTTTACCCAGCATATTTCTTACATGCACTACAGGAACTTTATCCCCATCTACAGTACGTAACAGGTTTGATTGGGCAGGTCCAGTTCGGTTGGCAGATCCCCTAGTATTGACTAACCAGGTGGCCTTTGCCAAATGCGTATCCCAATTTTTGAACGTCCCAGCACCCATTGCTTTCAATGTAGTCTTTAACAGTCCATTATATCGTTCAACTTTCCCGGAGGCTGGTGCATGATAGGGGATGTGATACACCCACTCAATACCATGTTCTTTGGCCCAAGTGTCTATAAGGTTGTTTCGGAAATGAGTTCCATTGTCTGACTCTATTCTTTCTGGGGTGCCATGTCGCCATAGGACTTGTTTTTCAAGGCCCAGGATAGTGTTCCGGGCGGTGGCATGAGGCACAGGATATGTTTCCAGCCATCCAGTGGTTGCTTCCACCATTGTAAGTACATGGCGCTTGCCATTGCGAGTTTGAGGGAGTGTGATGTAATCAATCTGCCAGGCCTCTCCATATTTATATTTCAGCCATCGTCCTCCATACCAAAGAGGCTTTGACCGTTTGGCTTGCTTGATTGCAGCACATGTTTCACAGTCATGAATAAGCTGTGTTATAGTGTCCATGGTCAGGTCCACCCCTCGATCACGAGCCCATCTGTATGTTGCATCTCTACCTTGATGGCCTGAGGTGTCATGGGCCCATCGGGCTATAAATAATTCACCTTTATGCTGCCAATCCAGGTCCACCTGAGCTACTTCAATCTTAGCAGCCTGATCCACCTGCTGGTTGTTTTGATGTTCTTCAGTAGCCCGATTCTTGGGCATATGAGCATCTACGTGGCGTACCTTTACAGCCAGGTTCTCCACCCGAGCAGCAATATCTTGCCACAATGCAGCAGCCCAGATGGGTTTGCCCCTGCGCTGCCAGTTGTTTTGCTTCCATTGCTGTAACCATCCCCACAGGGCATTTGCTACCATCCATGAATCAGTGTAGAGATAGAGAACCGGCCATTTTTCTCGTTCAGCAATGTCTAAAGCCAGCTGAATGGCCTTTACTTCTGCAAACTGACTCGATTCACCTTCTCCCTCAGCAGCTTCTGCAACTCGTCGTGTAGGGCTCCATACAGCAGCCTTCCATCTCCGATGCTTCCCCACAATACGACAAGACCCATCAGTGAACAGGGCATATTTCTTCTCATTCTCTGGTAACTGGTTGTACAGTGGGGCTTCTTCAGCACGACCCACCTCCTCCTCTGATGATATCCCAAAGTATTTGCCTTCTGGCCAGTCCATAATCACTTCCAATATCCCTGGGCGACTGGGGTTTCCTATTCGAGCCCGCTGAGTAATCAGTGCAACCCACTTGCTCCATGTAGCATCGGTTGCATGATGTGTAGGGGAGACCCTTCCTTTGAACATCCAGCCTAGTACTGGCAATCGGGGTGCTAGGAGGAGCTGCGCTTCAGTACCGACCACCTCCGAAGCAGATCGAACTCCTTCATATGCTGCCAATATTTCCTTTTCCGTTGGAGTGTAGCGGGCCTCAGATCCTCGGTATCCCCGACTCCAAAACCCCAGGGGCCGACCTCGAGTTTCCCCAGGTTCTTTCTGCCAGAGGCTCCAGGTGGGGCCGTTCTCCCCGGCTGCAGTGTAGAGCACATTCTTCACTTCTGGTCCTGTTCGGACTGGCCCAAGGGCTACTGCATGAACTATTTCCTGCTTAATTTGTTCAAAGGCCTGCCGTTGCTCAGGGCCCCATTCAAACTCATTCTTCTTACGGGTTACTTGGTAAAGCGGGTTTACAATCAGACTGTAATTTGGAATGTGCATTCTCCAAAACCCCACAACACCTAGGAAAGTTTGTGTTTCTTTTTTGCTAGTTGGTGGAGACATAGCTGTTATTTTGTTGATCACATCCATTGGAATTTGACGACGTCCATCTTGCCATTTTATTCCTAAAAACTGGATCTCTCGTGCAGGTCCTTTGACTTTATTTTGTTTTATGGCAAAACCAGCTTTCAGAAGGATTTGGACTATTTTCTTTCCTTTCTCGAAAACTTCCTCTGCTGTGTCACCCCACACAATAATGTCATCGATGTACTGCAAGTGTTCAGGAGCTTCCCCCTGCTCCAGTGCAGATTGAATCAGTCCATGGCAAATGGTAGGGCTGTGTTTCCACCCCTGGGGCAGCCGATTCCAAGTATATTGGACTCCCCTCCAAGTGAAAGCAAATTGTGGCCTGCACTCTGCTGCTAGAGGGATGGAGAAAAATGCATTAGCGATATCAATTGTGGCGTACCACTTGGCTGCCTTCGATTCAAGTTCGTACTGGAGTTCCAGCATGTCCGGCACTGCAGCACTCAATGGTGGCGTGACTTCGTTCAGGCCACGATAGTCCACTGTTAGTCTCCACTCACCATTAGACTTTCGCACTGGCCATATGGGACTATTGAAAGGTGAATGAGTCTTGCTGATCACTCCTTGGCTCTCCAATTGACGAATTAGCTTATGGATGGGAATCAGGGAGTCTCGGTTAGTGCGATATTGCCGCCGGTGCACAGTTGTAGTAGCAATTGGCACTTGCTGTTCTTCGACCCTCAGCAACCCCACAACAGAGGGGTCCTCTGAAAGACCAGGCAAGGTAGATAATTGTTTAATGCCCTCCGTCTCTAAGGCAGCTATACCAAAAGCCCAGCGGAACTCTTTTGGATCCTTGAAATATCCTCTTCTAAGAGAGTCTATGCCAAGGATACATGGAGCATCCGGGCCAGTCACGATGGGATGCTTTTCCCACTCATTCCCAGTCAGACTCACTTCAGCCTCCAATACAGTCAACTGCTGAGATCCCCCTGTCACTCCACAAATACAGATGGACTCTGGCCCTTTATAGCTCGATGGCATTAGAGTACATTGTGCACCGGTGTCTACTAAAGCCTTATACTTCTGTGCGTTTGACGTGCCAGGCCATCGAATCCACACAGTCCAATAAACTCGATTGTCCCTTTCCTCCCGCTGGCTGGAGGCAGGGCCCCCCTAATCCTGGTCAGAATCTTCTTCAATTCTGGGTTTGAAGGACTGTCTGCTGGAAGTTGGAGCAGCAACCTTTTCAGAGAATCCCTTTTTCCCGATTGTTTTCTTTTGCAACTCACGTACCCGTGCCTCTAGGGTTGCGGTGGATTTTCCATCCCATTTTCTCATGTCCTCTCCATGGTCTCGTAAGTAAAACCACAGGGTGGCACGGGGTGAGTACCCACCATATTGTCTTCTTTGTGTAGATGACCGCCTACCCCTGATAGCTGAGACACTGCTTTGTACAGGTGCGAAGGAGAATAATCTCTCTTCAAGTTGGTGAACCTTTTCAGAAAGTTTCTCCCAAGTATTCTCTTTTGGTCGGTGGACACTGGTTTGTTCAGGTGGGGAGGAAGATAGATTCTCTTTAAGTTGGTGGAACTCTTCAGAAAGTTTCTCCACAGCTGAGACGCAGGCCTGTAAGGAAGAGGAGAGACTTTCTTCGTACTGCCGGAGTTGTTTAGCCACTTCATCTGTTATGGGTTCCTCATCCTTTTTCCAGGCCATTACTGCCAATGAGCTGGCATATGATGATGGTGTACTCCGTACAAACTTCCGCCACATGGGTCGTGTACACCTGACTCCATCTGGATCTTTGGATGTTTGTCCGGGGACTGGATCCTCATAAATCACTTCCCGTACGGCTAATTCCCTCAGGTACTGGATTCCCTTCTCCATAGTGGTCCACTTGCCTGGTACACATAAAAGTTCTTCCTTGAAGGGATACCTTTCCCTCACAGCTGAGAGGAGACGCCTCCAGAGGCTGTGAGATTGTGCTCCATTTGCAATTGCTTTGTCAATGCCTGCGTCTCTAGCAAGGGATCCCAGCCGTCTGGCTTCAATGCCAGACAATTCCACACAATTGGCTCCAGCGTCCCAACACCGGAGTAGCCAGGTGACAAGCTGCTCACCTATACAGCGACCAAAATCTTTTCGCACAACTCGTAACTCACGCTCGTTTAGGTTTCGGGTAGTTATTGTTGCTTTTTTGGCGTCGTCATCTTCCTCCTCCTGAATCCCTGATGGCCCAGCATCGTCGTCTCCATCAGATTTGGTAGAAGATTCTCTGCGTTCTAAACGACCTGAATCTCTATACCATCTTTTCATCTTGTGTACCGGGGCTACTTGCACTGCTACAGCTCGTCTCTCTGGCCCCGTTACAAGGTCTGCCACAGGGATTGGAATACCCTCTGCAGGGTCGACTTGCACTGCAACAGCTCGTTTCTCTGACCCGGTTACAGGGCCTGCCACAGGGGTTGGAATACCCCCGGCAGGGTCGACTTGCACTGCAACAGCTCGTTTCTCTGACCCAGCCACAGGAGCTGGAGCAGCTGCAGGAGCTGGAGCTGGAGCGTCTGCAGGAACTGGAGCGAGAGCAGCTGCAGGACCTGGAACTGGAGTGTCTGCAGGAGCTGGAACTGGAGCGGCTGCAGAGTCCACCGTAGGAGTCGCAGTGGCCATTGGATCTGTCACAGGACTTGGAGTGGCCGCAGGGTCTGTCACTAAGTTGATAGCAGTATCAATGGCAGCTCGATAGGCATGAGCCAGGCCCCAGCACGTTATAATGATTTGTGTTACTTTGGAACTGCCAGAGTCATGACACCTTTTTTTCAAACATTCTGCCAGTTTTTTAGGATTTTGCAGTTGTTCAGGGGTGAATTTCCAAAACACTGGGGGTGCTAACTGCTCTAGATGTCTGCCCATATCCTCCCATACTCCCTGCCACCCACAACTATACTGCCTCCGGGCAGATCTCCGAATGAGCTTCCCAAATAGTTGTTTAACTTTAAGCAAAACCTGAAGCACATTCAGGAGGCATAAGAGCAAGACCATGCTGGTCTGAGTATCCCAAGGATATTCAATATCTTGGAGAGCTATTGTAACAAGCTCGGAAGATAAGAGGGTGGTGAAGGAGAAAGGGAGGGTGATCAAAGAGGGTAAGGGGGTGGTGAAGGAGAAAGGGAGAGTGATCGAGTAAGGAAAAATATCTTCCCCTTTCCTCTCCACAGATTCACTCCCCGATGGAAAAAAACAACAGGTATAATTGCTAATAGTTTCCAAGATACGGTTTCCAAAGTATAAAGTTGACGATGTTACTGAGTACAAATACCAAGTTAGAGTCATGACCAGATATTTCATCGTCTCATAAGCCACTGTTACAAGACACAGTACCATAATGGTCTGAAACCAGGGCCCGGACAGGATAAACAACATGACAGAGAGCACATACGGAAAATAATGTGCTATAATGCCCAATTTGAAAAACAGGCGCAGCAGACTTGAGATTAAAGCAATCAGCATTATGACAAGTGACTATTAAGCAGGTCTAATACTTATAACAATCTTAGTTTAACACACTCTGATCAGGTCTGCCGTTATCTCAACCTTTCGTGCCCCACGTTGGGCGCCAAAAAGACTGTAGTGGTTTAACCCGGCCGGCAGCTAAACACCACACAGCCGTTCGCTCACCCTCCCCCCTCCCTCTCCGGGACGGGGGAGAGAAATGGAATGTGAGGCCTGTGAGTTGAGATAAAGACAGTTTAATAAGACAAGAAAATAATAATAGTAATAATAATTATTATAGTAATAGTAATAATAATAATAATGATACAATGATGATAATAGTACATGTACAATAGTACAATAATAACATGTACAAACAAGTGATGCACAATGCAATTGCTCACCACCCGCTGACCGATGCCCAGCCTAACCCCGAGCAGTCCCGCCCGCCCTCCCCCCGGCTAGCCACCCTATATATTGTTTAGCGTGACGTCAGATGGTATGGAATACCCCTTTGGCTAGTTTGGGTCACCTGTTCTGGGCCTGTCCCCTCCCAGTTCTTGCTGCACCCCCAGCCTGCCTGTTGGCAGGACAGAGCAAGAAGTTGAGATGTCCTTGGCTTAGTACAGGCACTGCTCTGCAATAATTAAAACATCGGGGTGTTATCAGCACTCTTCTCATTCTAAGCCAAAGCATAGCATTCCACCGGCTACTAGGAACAAAATTAACTCTGTTCTAACTGAAACCAGGACAGGGCGGAAGTGATGTCAGGGCCTGTCTTCAATCAGGGTGGAACCACTGTGTGATTGGCTTGGAAAATAAAATTTGTGTAGCTTCCAAAACGTTAATGAAAATAAAATAAAATGTTGTGAAATATGTTCATCTGATTCGTGTCAATATGGAACAACGCTAGGGCCTCATAATGAAATGTGACCTTCTGTCTTACATCCCCTTTTATAAATAACTACAAGGCCAAGAGAAACAGAGTGGTTAGTGTATATAGTTCTTGTATCTTGCAAAAGAATGGTCTAGCAGTTCATGTCAATAGAGGGTTTGAAGGGTAAACCTTGAGACTTGGGTTTGGGAGATAAGAGAATGGGGGGAGTTTTTTGAGATAACTGCTGACTATTGCACGAGACACAGCTTTCTGACATCTGGCCCAACGGCTACTAAATAAGGAGTGGGGGAAGCTGAAGAACGACCAAAGGACAAAGCCTGGGAGGAAGACTACGAGCCTTCAGTACCACCGGAGACTGATAACGCATGCATCCGCGGGACTGTTCGGGTCCCGGGAAACTAATTATAATATCCCTGCCTTTTCCAAAAGTGGTGATGAATATGTATTAGCCTAGGAGCATAAAAACCAGCCGCCTGATGTAACTGGTGTGCATCTTGGTGGAGCAGAGACTCCCGGCGCACCCAGCGCTGTTTCCTTACCTCTGTTCCTTTAATAAATTGTAAACATTAATTGTAACCCTATTTGGGACTCAGTCATTTGTTACAACTGGGACCTCCCGATGGGTGGAAGCTGTCGGGATAGCCCAGGATGCCAAGGCATGGTGCCGCAACGAGGTTGGTGGTCAGTGGCGCCCTGGGGCAGGCCGAATTGGGAGGGGGCGAGGCGGCGGGTGGTCGGTGACTTCTGTGGAAATGGCCCATGTGTGGGGCGGGGGCGGCGCATTCAGAGGAACCTTGACAGGCTGCAGATAGGGGCAGGCAGGAACCTTTTGAAGTTCAGGAGAGGGAAATGCCAAGCCCTACCCCTAGGGAGGAACAACTCTGTTCACCAGCACTGGATATCTGGATACTAAATAAGCATTTCTTCATGGAAGGGATGGTTAGACATTAGAACAGGCTGCCCGGGGAAGTGGTAAGAGTCCCCATCCTTAAAAGTATTTAAGAGACGTGTGGACATAGCACTTAGGGATACGCTTTAGTGGTAGCATTAGGTTGATGTTTGGACTTGATGTTCTTAAGGGCCTTTTCCAACATAAGAATTCTTGTTAAGGATGGGGATTCAAATAGCAAACGCGTTTTTGGGAAGTGGCTCTATCCTTCATTGTAGGTGACAGCATCTCACCTTGCAAATGGAATCCACCCAAAGATCTCAGGTCATGTCATCACAGATACTGTAGAAGGGAAGAAAGTTGGAACTTTTTTTTTTTCAGAGGTAAAACCTGCAGGTGAGTACAGAAGTAACGTACACTGGGAGCTGTAGAGATTCCCTGAAAGTTTAGGGTTGAAATTTGGCTAGGCCTGCCTGTTCAACAAATGGGAAACTATGCTCTGCTTGACAAACAGCTTTTGAAAGGTAATTTTCAATGATGGAATGGAACATCATGAATCCTCTTCTCGGGTTCCTTCCAGCTGATGACCAGCTGCATCAGCCTTGCATTCAAAGAACTAAGTAGAATTTGTATTGTTTTCAGTCTTAGAGGTTATCATGTCTTATTGATGATTTCAGGGTGAAAGCGTGCATATAGAATGTACTGCTGAACTAAGATAGTGTGCAGTTTAATTTTTTATCCTAAGTTCTTTTTATGACTCAGTCTTTTGTTACTGTATGTAGGAATGTTTTCCTGCCTCTGTGTTGCTGTGACAATGTAACAAGGGCCGCAGAAAGTCAGACCAAAGATCTGTGATCTTAGCAGAATAGAACAAGTATAGATACTTGTGACTTGCACTGTAAGACAAGCAAATGCCTTGGAGTATAGAAATGCTTAATGGATTTCTTGTAAAAATTGTCCATATCCTTTGAACCCATGTAAACACTTAGCATCCATGGGTCACAGCACTCACGAGCCTTAACTAGGTATTGTGTGTAAACTCTGGAGCTAGCTTCACTATGTGAAGAACCGCTTCCTTTATTTTGTGTGTGCTTGTGGGCAGGAGTGAAATTTGCTTCCTGCTAGCTTTTGATGCCCCCACCTTCTGTATGGAAAGAGCACGTGGGTTATCGATCTCTGTTCAATGTCTATGATACGAGACATCGTCTTTTCCCTCATCTCTCTTTCATGTGAAAAAGGTTTTTTCTTAGTCCTTTTCTACAGAAACTGTTCCAAACATTCGGCGATCCCTGTTTCTCTTGGCTGGAACTGTTTTTATTCTACTGTGACCTTTTTAAGGTGGGCAAAAATAAAATTTTGTGTAGCATCCAAGATGCAAATGAACCTTCAGTTTATAAGATAGCAAGGCTACCTTTGAGTTTTGATTAGATTGGTGATGGTTTTTGTTGCCTTTCCTAGGCCTTTTCCAAAAGCTTAAACAGGGAAGTTGCTGTTCAATGCTGATGAGCATTGAAGTGATGTTTTCATAGGATTGTGTGCAGTATCAAGGCCTGATTTCCCCTTTTGCCTCTGCATTACTTCATGTTTATCTGCTGTGAATTGTACTTGCTATTTGGTTGCATAGCGGCTGCAAAGGAATCACAGGCTGGTTGAGGTTGGAAGGACCTCCAGAGGTCACCTGGTCCAACACCACTTTTGTGTTCAAAGAACACAAAAATACACTCCATGTTACAACACATGACCTTGCTTTAAAAAGCTGTTTTAACAGTCCTTAATTAAGTCTTATTAATCAAGTGTCCCCAGTTCTTTTCTTACACTTCCCACTATACCTCCTGTTATTTTCCTTAACATGGGAATTCCTACTCTGGCAATTTCTCTAGGACACTTTTTACACAGAAGTCTAGGCATATTAGTCACGTTTCAAGTCATCTGTTTCAATTCAGACAATTTCAAGAGTTAAAAGTGAAAACATAGCTTATCCATGAGCTCCTTGAGAACTCCTTAGTGAAATGCTGCCTGAGCCTTTTGACTTGTTACTTCTGTTTCTGTGTCAAAACTTGTTCTGTATCATTTCAGTTGGAGATGGATTCTTTGATATCCATGCCAAGAAAAAAAAAAAAAAAACAACAAAAAAACCTTTCTTCTGTATGAGCCCTTCAACGTACACGGAGCGGAGAAAGAGCAGCTATTCTGCAAGCTGTTACTCAGGCTGGCTTTGGCTTCCCATGTTGTTTGTACATTCCCATGTTGTTTTGCAATCTTTTCTCTTTTCAGTAGTTATATAATAAAACTTTTTCAAAGGATGCCTCCCTGTTCTCAGTAGCCTCCTTACGCCCTGAGATTTAGCCATCCTTGTATTCTTTTGCTCTTCGTCTTTTTGATACACGTATAGTTGTTGGATCCCCGGGCTCCGGGACGGCCACTGTTCTGAGCTCTGGGTTGCCTACCTCCGGAGGGGCGGGAGGCGGCCATCCTGATCCTCTGGGGTCCGGCCTCGGGTGTAGCGGGGGCCGCCGTCACAGGGCCGGGGAGTCCGGCAACGGGTGACACAGGGGCTGGCTGTCCCGTTGTCCGTCCTCAGGCGAATGGGAGGGGGCGTTCCCAGGGCCCGGGTGTCCGGCTTCGAGCTGCGTGGGGGCCGGCTGATCCGTGTCTCTGGGGTCCGAACTCGGGCGGCGTGGGGGCCGGCCGTGTCATGAAGCTGGAGGCTGGCGTCTGCTAGCTCGGGGATTGGCCGTCCCGGAGACCGGGGGTTTGGTCCCGTGCGGAGCGGCGGCCGGCCGTCACGAGCCCCTGGGATCCGGTCCTGGGCGACATGTGTGCTAGCCGCACCGGGGTCCGGGTCCAACCTCGGCAGGCTCTAGGACAGCGATTCCAGGAAAAGGGTGTCCGGCCACGGGCGGTGTAGCGGCCGGCCGTGCCGTGAACCGGGAGGCTCTCGTCCGCCGGCTCGGGCCGTTCTGAGCTTTCGGTCGCCGTTTCGATCGAGGCCAGACACACCCCCAAACGGGCTCGGTGAACACCTGTCATGACACCCGGTTCTTGACACACGGTTCCCCGGATCGCCGTCCCCGAGCCGCCCGAAACCGGCCAACGACCCCATTATAGCTAGCACTCGGGTCGCCCAAGACCGGAGCCCAGGGTCTCGGGGCCGGCCGGCCGACGCACCGAACAGGAACGAACCTCGGTTCTCCGTGACGTCCAGTCCCTGAGCCGGCGGACGACAGCCTCCCACTTCTCGGCACGGCTGGCACCCGCACCGCTTGTGGCTGTTCACACGTGTCGTGGGTTCGCTGTCCCCGGGAAGCCCGAGAAGTCTCCCGGACCCGGGTGCTGCTATCAAACACATCGCCCTAGAACAGAGCCCAGGGGCTCGATACGGCCGTTCTCAGCACCGAACGGGAACGAACCTTCATACTCCGTGGCGGCCAGCCCCCGAGCCGGCGGACGACAGCCTCCAGCTTCGCGGCATTGCCGGTTCCGTCGGCGGTCGTGGCCAGACACTCGTTGTCCCGGGATCGCCTTCCCCGAGAAAGTGCGGCTAGCAAACACTTCTGCCGGGAACGGAGCCCAAGGGCTCGGTACGGCCGTTCTCCGCACCGAAAGGGAACGAACCTCCGTTCCCCTGACGGCCAGTCCCCGAGCCGGCGGACGAATGACTCCCACTTCGCAGCACGAGTGGGACCCACGCTGCATCTGACCGGTCACACGTTGTCCCTGGATCGCTTTCCCCGAGAAAATGCAGCTAGCAAACTCTTCTACCCGGAACGGAGCCCAGGGCTCGATACGGCCGTTCTCCGCACCGAAAGGGAACGAACCTCCGTTCCCCGTGACGGCCAACCCCCGAGCTAGCGGACGACTGCCTCGCGATTACCGGCATTGCCGATTCCGTCGGCGGTCGTGGCCGGACACCCGTTGTCCCTGGATCGCCTTCCCCGAAAAAGTGCGGCTAGCAACCTCTTCTGCCTGCACCGGAGCACAGGGCTCAATACGGCCGTTCTCCGCACCGAACGGGAACGAACCTCCGTTCCCCGTGACGGCCAGCACCAGAGCCGGAGGACGACAGCCTCGCGATTACCGGAATTGCCGTTCCCGTCGCCGGTTGTGGCCGGACACCCGTTGTCCCGGGATCGCCTTCCCCGAGAAAGTGCGACTAGCAAACATTTCTGCCGGGACCGGAGCCCAAGGGCTCGGTACGGCAGGACTTCGAAAAGAACGGGAACGAACCTCCGTTCCCCGTGACGGCCAGCCCCCGAGCCGGCGGAAGACTGCCTCCCGCTTCGCGGCATTGCCGGTTCCGTCGGCGGTCGTGGCTGGACACCCGTTGTCCCTGGATCGCCTTCCACGAGAAAATGCGGCTAGCAAACTCTTCTGCCGATATAGGAGCCCAGGACTCGGTACGGCCGGACTTCGAAACGAAAGGGAAGGAACCTCCGTTCCCCGTGACGGCCAGCCCCGGAGCCGGCGGACTAGAGCCTCGCGCTTCGCGGCATTGCCGGTTCCGTCGGCGGTCGTGGCCGGACACCCGTTGTCCCTGGATCGCCTTCCCCGAGAAAGTGCGGCTAGCAAACATTTCTGCCGGGACCGGAGCCCAAGGGCTCGGTACGGCAGGACTTCGAAACGAACGGGAACGAACCTCCGTTCCCCGTAACGGCCAGCCCCGGAGCCGGCGGACTAGAGCCTCGCGCTTCGCGGCATTGCCGGTTCCGTCGGCGGCCGGGGCCCGACACCCGCTCTCCCTGGATCGCCTTCCCCGAGAAAGTGCGGCTAGCAAACATTTCTGCCTGGACCGGAGCCCAAGGGCTCGGTACGGCCGTTTTCCGCACCGAATGGGAACGAACCTCCGTTCCCCGTGACGGCCAGTCCCCGAGCCGGCGGACGACAGTCTCCCACTTAGCGGCATTGCCGGTTCCGTCGGCGGTCGTGGCCGGACATCCGTTGTCCCTGGATCGCCTTCCCCGAGAAAGTGCGGCTAGCAAACATTTCTGCCGGGACCGGAGCCCAAGGGCTCGGTACGGCAGGACTTCGAAACGAACGGGAACGAACCTCCGTTCCCCGTAACGGCCAGTCCCCGAGCCGGCGGACGACAGCCTCGCGCTTCGCGGCATTGCCGGTTCCGTCGGCGGTCGTGGCCGGACATCCGTTGTCCCTGGATCGCCTTCCCCGAAAAAGTGCGGCTAGCAAACTCTTCTGCCTGGACAGGACACGAGGGCACGATACGGCCGTTCTCCGCACCGAACGGGAACGAACCTCCGTTCCCCAAGACGGCCAGTCCCCGAGCCGGCGGACGACAGCCTCCCACTTCGCGGCATTGCCGGTTCCGTCGGCGGCCGTGGCCGGACACCCGCTCTCCCTGGATCGCCTTCCCCGAGAAAGTGCGGCTAGCAAACATTTCTGCCGGGACCGGAGCCCAAGGGCTCGATACGGCCGTTCTCCGCACCGAACGGGAACGAACCTCCGTTCCCCGTGACGGCCAGTCCCCGAGCCGGCGGACGACAGCCTCCCACTTCGCGGCATTACCGGTTCCGTCGGCGGCCGTGGCCCGAACACCCGTTGTCCCTGGATCGCTTTCCCGAGAAAGTGCGGCTAGCAAACATTTCTGCCGGGACCGGAGCCCAAGGGCTCGGTACGGCCGTTCTCCGCACCGAAGGGGAACGAACCTCCGTTCCCCGTGACGGCCAGTCCCCGAGCCGGCGGACGACAGCCTCCCGCTTCGCGGCATTGCCGGTTCCGTCGGCGGTCGTGGCCGGACATCCGTTGTCCCTGGATCGCCTTCCACGAGAAAGTGCGGCTAGCAAACATTTCTGCCGGGACCGGAGCCCAAGGGCTCGGTACGGCAGGACTTCGAAACGAACGGGAACGAACCTCCGTTCCCCGTAACGGCCAGTCCCCGAGCCGGCGGACGACAGCCTCGCGCTTCGCGGCATTGCCGGTTCCGTCGGCGGTCGTGGCCGGACACCCGTTGTCCCTGGATCGCCTTCCCCGAAAAAGTTCGGCTAGCAAACACTTCTGCCGGGACCGGAGTACAAGGGCTCGGTACGGCCGTTCTCCGCACCGAAAGGGAACGAACCTCCGTTCCCCTGACGGCCAGCCCCCGAGCCGGCGGACGAATGACTCCCACTTCGCAGCACGAGTGGGACCCACGCTGCATCTGACCGGTCACACGTTGTCCCTGGATCGCTTTCCCCGAGAAAATGCAGCTAGCAAACTCTTCTACCCGGAACGGAGCCCAGGGCTCGATACGGCCGTTCTCCGCACCGAAAGGGAACGAACCTCCGTTCCCCGTGACGGCCAACCCCCGAGCTAGTGGACGACTGCCTCGCGATTACCGGCATTGCCGGTTCCGTCGGCGGTCGTGGCCGGACACCCGTTGTCCCTGGATCGCCTTCCCCGAAAAAGTGCGGCTAGCAACCTCTTCTGCCTGCACCGGAGCACAGGGCTCAATACGGCCGTTCTCCGCACCGAACGGGAACGAACCTCCGTTCCCCGTGACGGCCAGCACCAGAGCCGGAGGACGACAGCCTCGCGATTACCGGAATTGCCGTTCCCGTCGCCGGTTGTGGCCGGACACCCGTTGTCCCGGGATCGCCTTCCCCGAGAAAGTGCGGCTAGCAAACATTTCTGCCGGGACCGGAGCCCAAGGGCTCGGTACGGCAGGACTTCGAAACGAACGGGAACGAACCTCCGTTCCCCGTGACGGCCAGCCCCCGAGCCGGCGGAAGACTGCCTCCCGCTTCGCGGCATTGCCGGTTCCGTCGGCGGTCGTGGCCGGACACCCGTTGTCCCTGGATCGCCTTCCCCGAGAAAGTTCGGCTAGCAAACACTTCTGCCGGGACCGGAGTACAAGGGCTCGGTACGGCCGTGCTACGCACCGAAAGGGAACGAACCTACGTTCCCCTGACGGCCAGCCCCCTAGCCGGCGGACCTCGCGCTTACCGGCACGGCTGGCACCCACGCTGCCTTTGACAGGTCACCCGTTGCCCCTGGATCAACTTGTCCGAGCCACCCGACACGCTAGAAGGAGCTTCGTTCCCGTTCGTTTCGAAGTCCTGCCGTACTGAGCCCTAGGGCTCCGATCCCGGCAGAAATGTTTGCTAACCGCACTTTCTCGGGGAAGGCGATCCAGGGACAACGGGTGTCCGGCCACGACCGCCGACGGAACCGGCAATGCCGGCAAGCGGGAGGCTGTCGTCCGCCGGCTCGGGGACTGGCCGTCACGGGGAACGGAGGTTCGTTCCCGTTCGTTTCGAAGTCCTGCCGTACCGAGCCCTTGGGCTCCGGTCCCGGCAGAAATGTTTGCTAGCCGCACTTTCTCGGGGAAGGCGATCCAGGGACAACGGGTGTCCGGCCACGACCGCCGACGGAACCGGCAATGCCGGCAAGCGCGAGGCTGTCGTCCGCCGGCTCGGGGACTGGCCGTCACGGGGAACGGAGGTTCGTTCCCGTTCGGTGCGGAGAACGGCCGTATCGAGCCCTGGGCCCCGGTCCAGGCAGAAGCGTGTGCTAGCCGCACTTTT